>SRMA01026967.1:441148-533648 GCA_007224835.1 Danionella cerebrum | reverse complement strand
TGCTATTTATTTAACAAAAACGGCCCATTGTTTCCCGTCAGGTATAGACAATATTTCCATGGTAACGGCAGAATGACGCTGCAATGCGCATCTAGGTCCAACAGAGGACGCTGTTCTCAGCACAACGGAACCTCCCCATCAACTGACACTGAAACATCACGACTCGAGGGCGGCGTGAGATTAAATAAGATTTTCAGCAAGATATGAAGAAAAAAAATATTTATGGCATCATGTTCATTCGGATTACGAATCAACCTGACCAACGGAGACGGCTGGGCTTCATACGAGGATTTTTCTGACGAAAACTTCACTCTGGACATCACATCACCTGAACATCAAGATTCAGAAACGCTTGAGAAGATAGATGGACCTCTCTTTATTCGCTAGAGCTTGATATTTTTAAACATTTTTTTATATTTTCATGATTAGGGCGATCCATGAGCTGGTATAATTATAATAACCAATCAAATTGGAGATACAAATAATTTGGTATTCTGTTCCTGTTGTCTTAGCTTGAGATGTTTGTTACACTGTTTTATTGAATTGGACACGTTTTAATGAAAAAAGGTTAATATTCATTAGTATTCATTAATGGTACCTTTAATTATTTTATTAATTAATTAACATTTATTAATTTATTTTATTTCCGTAATTAATTTGAGTTTATTGTTATTTATCAAATAAATATCTCTTTGTGAATCAAGATTAGTTTGATCAACTTATCTCCAAAATTTTTCATTAAATTTAGTTATATGGGACACAGAAGAATCTCTCTTTTTATTTTTTGTTTGTTTATTTTTATCTGGTGATGCTCAAAATAGTCCGAAACTCCCCCTGAAACCTGAAAATCTCCTGTGACATGACGAAAATCTGCCCGAGCTTCTCATTTCTCCTTCTTTTCTGTCACACTCCTCAACACAATCTTCTTCTCAAGCTTCATCATGTCCAGAAACACCTCTCTGTACTTTCGCATCGTCGAGGGAAAAAATCTGCCAGCAAAAGATGTGTAAGTTTCACCTTCAGCAGATTGATGTTAAGATTACATATAAAAGTGGTCTGTCAGTGATTATGTGTGTCTTGTACAGTTCTGGAACCAGTGACCCCTACTGTTTGGTCAAAGTGGACAATGAGGTCATGGCCAGGTGAGTATCTCCTCTGAGTTCAGTGTAAAGGACTTCCATGTTGAAGGTCTGAAAGGGGCAAGTGAACACGTTCCCATGCACTTGTCCCCATGCACGTTCTTACTGCATTTGTGCCTTCATTATATGTCCTGTATTTTGTGTGTGCCTCATTGTAGGTACATTTTTTTTACACTTTATATTTAACTTTAGTTTTTAGTTATATGTTATATGTTGCGGAGTGAAGAGAGACGCAATTTCGATTCTCTGTATGTCTCATATAGCAGAATTGACAATAAAGCTGACTTTGACTTTAACTTTGAAGATACACAAACGCAAATGGTTTAGATTTTAGTTTTATCAACATTTTCTAAATTATTCATATCATGGTCCTATCTCCTGACCACTAGGGTGCACTGCTCTGAAACTCTGCTGGCTCATATCATGGTTGGTCTTGATACAATAAAGTGTTGAAGAGATATAGCCGGTGCATGACTGATCCTCATGGAACCTCGTGGCTCCTCTCTTCACCTCACTCCACTGACTCCTCAGTGCAGCCCATGTCAAGGTTAAAAGACTGATGCTTGGGTTCAGAACAGTAAATTGCTTTGTATAAAAGCATCTGCTAAATGCATGAATGTAAATTTAAATGGAACAACATTTTAAAATATATAAAGTGGGGGTGTTGTCACTGGGAGGTTGCTCCTTAGTATCGATGCTACAGATTGCGTGTGTACTGTCTCCACCATTTCCCAATGTGCAAATGTTGGTAAACCTCCGTCACACCGTCTAACCACGAAAACGGAAATGAAACAAGAGCATCTCAAAGGTTTCAAAGTGCTCCCGACCGGCCCATATTTGTGTTCTGTTTTTATTAGTTCACAACTGTGTTTTCATCATAATCTCAAGAAACCCGGCGTTCAGCCGTTTAACAAATGCCTGAAATAATCCCGAAACAGAGTCTGCCTGGAAACAGAGAAGAGTTTAAAACGAGGAGGAAAACAATCAATCAATTCATGGATTTCTCAAAGGGAAGTGGAGCATTTCCATTTCAAAAGATATCCAGCCTTTTACATATGCACGGCTGCAGGTGCGCTGGTCTGGAAACTCTACAAACACACACTCACGGCCTGTTCATCTTAAAACTCACTAAACATTTACAAAATACACTTATTTGAAGTCCGTTTCAATGCCAAGTCCTCCAGAGTGTCTGAAAGGCACTTGATGCTTGCAAATACATTTTTTAAAGCCACAGTAATTAAAGAGTTGATTTGAGTTCCACTCAGAGCATTTGATGAAAGAATAAACTTCAGACTTTGGTGTGTTTCCCCAGGACAGCAACCGTGTGGAAAAACCTGAACCCTTTCTGGGGTGAAGAATACACTCTTCATCTGCCCACGAGCTTCCACACGCTCGCCTTCTACGTCATGGACGAGGACACCATCAGGTCAAAGTTTTCTCTTGTTTTATATTCATCATATTCTTCACCAGCTGGGCTGCATAAATTATGACTCGTTTTTGATGGAAACAGCACCGAAACTCACCTAAAAGATTGCATTTAACCAAGTGTTTCAGTTTTATTGTCCAACTCTTTTCAAAAAGTCCTACAGAACTTGTATGTTTCTCTATTTTTAAAATGTCTCCTTCAGTAGATTTGGCATTTGTCTGGCATTTTTCGGGAAGTGATATGTGGGCCAAACACGCCCTGGGTCTGGCAGGCGAGGTATCTTTTTAACATGGTAGACCTGGGCATGGGCCAGATCTACTCTCTACTGTGGCTTTGGTTCTTAACTTGGTTGTTACTTGGCCCAGTTGTGGCCCATCAACAATTTTTTCATTTGATGACAAACTGTTATGGACTATTAAGCAAAAATATGCATAGCGCTATATATCCTGCTCACTAGGGGGCAGTGCACTGAAACTCGGCAGAAAACCTCCAGTTATAGTTATTATTGCTTACACCGAATTTGGGCTTGATTCCATAAAGCATTACAGAGATACAGCCTTATGACCTTATGAATAATCCACAAAACCTTCCATGTTTGCCTCCTCTCCTGTCATTGTATTAAAATGCAATCAATTCAGAAGCTTCTCGTGTTGTTTTTTTGTTTCTTAGTCATGATGATGTCATCGGCAAAATCTCCCTCACAAAAGATGCGATCGCTGCTCAACACAAAGGTGAGATTCCAGTCAAATCATTTTAGGATATTTTCATATACTGAGATATTTTAGTTGTATATGAATAAAGTACTTTAAATTAAACCACTATGTGTCGCTTACAAAACGTTTAAGTGTGTTCCATAAAGTGTCTGAGGGCTACCAGTAGGTGGAGTAGGCACCCGCTGCACCATAAGAATGGGATGATAATGACGCATTTCATTGCATGAAACCATCAGAAGCGCTTGGAAACCACACGCCAATCCCTCAATGCAGATGTGTAATAAACCCAGATTCAAATCTCCATAGCAACCGGAGCAGTCCACAGTGTACCAGGAATAGATTTTGATTATTGATTAGCGACAGTTAAAGATACAAAGCGCTCCACTAAAGAATTCAGGTTTGATCCTGCAGATACGTCGAGAGCTAGCTGTTATCATTATTAGTAGCATTTATTTATTTGTTATTGTTATTTAAAGGCTCACGCCTGAATCATGATGAACAGTTTTAGTGGTGGAGCATGGTTTCCCAGAATGCACCCCTGCTGAATGAATCACTGCAACCTGTCAGCACTGACTCACCCTTCACCCACGGGATCCTGGGAAGCTGCTCTGCAAGATTTCACTGATAAATGCGTGTGTTTGGGACTATTTCTCATTTAGTGGAAGTTTCAGGTCAATCACGCTCCCTTGAGCTTCTCTTGATGATGATTTTCTGACCATTGCTGAAGTCATTACAGCGAATGAGTGGATTGAAAGAGTTCGCGACACTCTGGCATTTATCTGGCATAGGGGCTAAAATGGCCCGAGACGTGCAGTGGTGGTACAAGTCTGCAGATACAACATTAGCCGGAAACCAGAGCCAGTGGTGCCCCTCATCACAACCTTCTGCCAGCAACTCTTCCAGCTACACTTGCACAGAGTCAGGGATGTTGTAGAATTATAGTCAGGTGTAGGATCCATCAAAGGTCACACGTAGGTCTTAGCCCAATCACGAGCTGAAACAGAAACAGCTGCGTAGGAGGCTTAAAACTGGGTGAGGAACAGACAAACTGATAGCAAGGTGAGGTTGAGAAAGAAAAGATTGTTGTCACGCCATGAAAAGAGAACAGCATCAAGACACAAGGTAGTTATACTGCATCAACCAGCTCTCTCCCAGGCACAATAATGAGTTTCTGCAGCAACATTGGCCCTGGGTTGATGGACCCCAAACACACAGGAGAGCTCTCTTCTACACCTCCCAGACCTGTTCTTTTGAACGATCCTGTGTGTCTGTTAGGTCTGGATGGATGGTTGAATCTGAGGCGGGTGTGTCCTGATGAAGAGATTCAGGGCGAGATTCGATTGGCTCTGAATCTGAACAGAGACGATAAGAGACTCAGCTGCCGCGTCATCGAGGCTCGGTGAGAACTCTCAAGCACACTGCGTGAGTTAGAAACACTTGATATCCTCTACTCTATGATGTGGACGGGAGTCATTTGTGTGCTGCAGGGATCTGGCACCTCGGGATATCTCCGGCACCTCCGATCCCTTCACGCGAATCATCTACAACAACCTGAACGCTGAGACATCGGTGAGAAGCAGACAAATATCTCTCTCTATGTCTTTCTTCCTTTTCTTTGCTGCTCAGTCTCTGACCTCGTCTGTGTGGAAGAGACCGTTCCAAGGTGCAAAGGAAAGCCGGATCACTGACACTGACTCCTCGCGGTGGAAGAGGTGGAACATTTTCTTCATTTTTGCTTGACCAGTGATGGGAAACCAGGAAACTGAAACACGTTGTTGTGGACAGTTACTTAGGTTCGATTTTGGATCTTGTGGTAATTTAAAAGCATCGGGTCAAGAACAGACCCCTGAGGGATGCCTGTGGTAACACGAGAAGCTTTCGAATGATCTGATCCGATAAATAAAATTCAGATGATGAAAGTGTTTCTCAATTTGTTGGTGTTTTTTGTCTTGCAGAGCTTACAATTCCCAGTAGCCTCTTCTCTTGGTGCTAAATTGGGATTTAGATTTGAATGTTTTTGTCAAAATTGATTCATAGATTAGATGGAGTCCAACTCGTTTGAAACTTTATTACAATTGTGTAAATATTGAAGAGGTCTCTGAATGATATCCTGCAACTTCTTTCTGGATTTGTGTGCCTCAGATCATCAAGAAGACGCGGTTTCCTCGCTGGGATGAGACTCTGGAGCTGTGTCTGGAAGAAGCTGGCGAGGAACATTCTGGAGTCATCATTGTGGAAGTTTGGGACTGGGATATGGTGGGGAAGAATGACTTTCTGGGGAAGGTGAGAAGACCATACACCCCGCATGGCTAACGGATGTTTGTGCTTTTCTTTCTGGGGCTTAGATGAAGATTATTAAAACTATCTGTAAACAACATCAGCAGGTGGATGCACCTCTGAAAGATCTTGATTGAGTGAGAAGAATCCTTGGGAGGGAGAACTGATAGGATGCAGCTCTTGGCTAGAAATACTCCCAATTCTGCTTTGTTGAAGAGTTTCGCTCTTGTGTTCTGTACGTTTTATAGCACAAGCAGATCATTGGTGCTGACTGTGTTGTGCAGGTGGAGATCCCTGTGTCCCGTCTGCTCAGATCTGGGCCGCTTCAGGGCTGGTTCCGTCTGATGCCGTTGGGAACCTCAGGGGACGATGCCGGGTCTGTATTCATAGCTCTCAAGTTCATTCCCACATAGAAATCTGGCTCAACTCTGGCTTTAAATGGTAGATAGCCCACAATGAATTATGGTTCACTGTTGAACAAGAGGCAAACATGGGCCACAAGTAACCCAAGTCAAAATAAACCGCATTTTGTGTCTGGCCTGCCGCATTACAATGAAATCCACCTCTACCGTATCAATGGTCTGTTGCAGGGGGAAGCTGGGTGCTCTACGACTGAACGTGCGCCTGATGGAGGAGCGGATTCTTCCGTCGGTTCACTATCAACCTCTGATGCGTCTGATGCTGGATGCTGTCATCTCTCCATCTGAGGTACGAGCTCCATCCTCCGGTGCTTGAGTCCATTCAAGAGTTACTCTAAAATAAACACTTCACTAATAAGAGTTTGTTAGGTCCTAGTGCTCCACGTGCTTGCTAACATAAAAACTAATGATTATGAGATAAAAAAAATAACAGAAAAACTGTGAGATGTAGGGTCAAACGTTTGCAGGCAATCTTTAAGTAGAAGAAGCTTTGGTCAGAAAAATAAAGACACATCTGACCCTGTGGTGCGGTGGACAGCGCGTCATTTCCCAACCTTTCCCCTCTCTATACTTACTAATCTTCATGTCCCAAAAAATAATCTTAAAATAAACAAAGACATTTCAATGAGATCACAGGCAAACGCAATGTAAACATATTGTTAATCGAAAAGTTTGAGCACTATTAAAATGTGTATGCTTTTTGAACATTAGGTGGCGCTGTTGCCAACTTAGGTTTTGGGGTTAGCAGTAGCTACTGATGACTCGTACCAAGTTTTGTGCCAATTTGTGAAACATTTGATGAGATCTACTTTGCCCGACACCAGAATACGTTTGCGTTTTTCCAGAAAGGTCTGCGGATGCTCTGAAGATCAGTGAACTGTGGTCAACCGCACTTGCTTCTAAACCAAGAGATGAATTATGACAAAAATGTGTTTTCCTATCCCTTGAAATGTGGTTGTGCAGTGGACTTTTACAGATTTAAAATATGTTATTGTGTTGGTCAGGTGGACGAGGTGACGCCTCTGACTCTTCTGGAGCAGGTGACAACAGCTGAGAGCCGACAGGAAGTAGCCATGACGCTGGTCAAGATCTACTTAGGTCAAGGCCTGTGTGTGCCCTTCCTGGACCGACTGAACACCAGAGAGGTCCAGAACACTAGTACGTATTCCTGAAATTCCATTACTGGTTATACGACAATGTTTGCCTCATCCATCCATTCTATACAGCTGCACTCGAGGGTAGGGGTCTAAGTATGGACACACGTAATTTATAATCCAACTCTTATAATCCACTCTTTCATCACAACAATATTACATAGTAGGCTTTACAAATACCTTGTAAACCCTGGCACTGAGCATCTCCTGATAATCCTCGGAGCAACATATATGCCACATTTAGCCCAATTTTGCTTTAATAACTCAAAAAAGATCTAAAATCTGATTAAAAAAATATGATTTAGTGCATAGCCCATGTTTCATTGTTATTAGAATCATAATATTCCTTGCTTTGTTTGCTGTGCCACAACTGTTTGTAAAGCTTCCAAATGTAAATGTAAGAGTAATGGGTGGTTTCTCTGTATGTAGGCGAAGGCTGCTCTATATTTACTGCACATAGTTACTTCCAAAGCTCTGAACTTCTTTGGTTCGCGTGGGTTTCTCGCTCTCGCCTAGCGATGACAAATGCAGCACCTTTGTTTCCATAGCAACTCCACAGAAAGTGCATCAAAAGGAAACACCAGGCACACAAGACTTTTAGATGCAACAGCACAATCTCAAGTTTTCAGAGACCAACCTTGAAGTCCCGATGCAAGCTGAACACAGGCACCAGGTGACCCCTGAGAGCCTACCTGGGATTGATGGTGCCTGTGGTTCTAAAATGCAGTTTTATTTTGTGTCGCCATGGAACACAAGCACAGACAAACTGAGCTGGTTTTCTGTTTCTCCAACAGCTGATCCAAACACACTCTTCCGCTCCAACTCACTGGCCTCCAAAGCCATGGAGCAGTTCATGAAGGTGCGTTCTTCTGAAACATGATGCGCTCTCAGCGATGGGCACTTGGTAAGAAAGAGTTAATCTGCTTGTTTCGCAGGCAGTGGGGATGCTTTATTTGCACCAAGTGCTGAAGCCCATCATTGATCGAATATTTGAGGAGAAAAAATACATCGAACTCGACCCGTGCAAGATCAACCGCAGCAGGTGTGAGCTATATATCGATATATATATATATATATAGCTCTATGTATCGATAAATCTCTGTCCACGCAGGCGCATCTCGTTCAAGGCCTCGGGCTCAGAGTCAGAGATTCGAGAGAGCAGCGTGTGTCTCCTGCAGAGCTATCTCAGCAGCATCATGGAGGCCATCACAAGCTCAGTTTCTCAGTGTCCTTCAATCATGAGGCTCGTCTTCAAACAGCTGCACGCACGAGTCCAACAGCGCTTCCCTCACATACAGCACCAGGTCAGCCATTGTGAGGTGATGGTGACTACGTGATGATGTAATATGTTACATGAGATAAGTTCTTAATGTAACGCCGCAGGACGTGAAGTATCTGGCCATCAGCGGTTTCTTCTTCCTGCGTCTGTTTGCTCCAGCCATTCTCACACCAAAACTCTTCCATCTGAGGGATCAGCACGCTGACACTCGCACAAGCAGGACATTACTGCTGCTCGCCAAGGTACCCAACGACACCAGGAAGCTCTGAATGTCTGAACCAGGTTTTATAAACCCTGGGAAATCCATGCAGCTCCTATTATCAAATGAAGGCCAGCCAGTAAGAAAATATATATTTTTTTTTACTTTTATCACAAAATTTATATTTTAATCTTAAAATTTTGACTTTTTGCCTAGGAATATTATACTTTTGTCTCTGGAAATGTCAACCTTTTATCTCACAAATTTGTCTTTTTATCTCAAACCTAAAATTTTTACATTTACCTTAAATTTTACCTTTTGTTTTAAATTTTTACATTTTATAATTAATCGAATTTCTTTGACTTTTTTTTCTCAAAATATTGACTTTTTACCTTAAAATTTGGACTTTTGTATCTCAAAATTTCAGCTTTTTTATCACAAAATTTCAATTTTAATCTTATAATTTTCACTTTTTGCCTAAAATTATTATACTTTTGTCTCTTGAAATGTCAACTTTTTATCTCAGAATTTTGTCTTATCTCAAACCTAAAATTTTGACATTTATCTCAGATTTTGACTTTTGTTATTAAAATTTGACATTTTAATCTTAAAATTAATCGACTTTTTTTCTCAAAATATTGACTTTTTATCTTAAAATTTTGACTATTTATTAGTCCACGTGTCATTTTTGTCTTTCTTTAGTCATGTGTTTAGAGTCCGCCACTGCTCTCTGTATCTGCCCTGTAACAGCCCCAAAAGCTCTAAAGCACTTGTATGTTTTCTGAAATGCCTGTGTTTTTTATATATTTTTTATAACTCCATTATAACAGTTCTGTCACCATATATTAAGTCCAGAGCGATCCATAGAAACAGAGGACTTTCACTAAACCCAGCTCATATTCGGCGTCTCCCAGGCTCTCCAGAGCGTGGGTAACCTGGGACTCCAGCTGGGTCATGGGAAGGAGCAGTGGATGAGCCCTCTGCATCCCAGCATCCTCTGCAGTGCCATGTCTGTCAGAGGCTTTCTGGATAAGCTCATAGACATCGACCACAACAGCGGTGAGTCAAACCTCACCAATATCACAGCAACCCGTTACCATGACAACCGAGAAAGAGCCATTTGCTTTTTTTAATGAATGTTCATCATAGTCTCGGAAGTAAGAGTCCATCTGTTGAATGTCACTTAGAGCAAAGCAATTATTATCACTTTTTTTTCCTTGTACAGACTCTGAATCTTACTGTATTAAAAATCACAGCAGGCTGACCGTCACTCTCCGAGGATCCGTACGTGTGTGAACGTCTAGAGCACCATCTGCTGTCATACTCCTGCTACTGTCTCATACTGTGTTCATGAAAGATATTCTTCCTACTGCAAATCATTAAAGATGCACTTTTTTATTGAGAGAAAAGCACTGAAATATCCTTTTCTAGAAATATGCTTCCATTTCTTCTGATGATCCTTGAGATGTTTCTACTCCTTCATTTGAGTCCAGCTGTGTTTGACTCTACTGATAAGAAAAGCCAGGTGCTTCACTAGATTCTTGCATCAGATCTAAAGGTGCACCATTTCTTTAGTAATAAAGCTGCACAAATGTGAACAATGAGTTTAAATTGAACTTATTTCATCAAACAGCTGAAAAGGGGTCTGAATGCCTCCCGTACCCACAGTTTAAAGGTAAGCTACTGTTGATCATTTATTCTGATAAGGATCTGTTTTGCTGCAGTGCCTGAATCCCGTCAGCGCTCCGTCTTCCTGCCCTCAGTCGTCTTGAGGGAAGGTTTCCTGCAGAAGCACCACAACGACGGACCCCAGCTCCTCAAACGCTTTACCTTCAAGAAAAGATATTTCTGGCTGAGCTCTGAAACCCTGAGCTTCGCCAAGAGCCCCGACTGCCAGGTCAGAACACAAGTTCTTGATCCCTCAGCTCAGCTGATGCATTTATTTGAAAGAAAAAACCCAGGATCCCCTGTGTTCTCCTGTATCTCCGCTGCTCTTGTTAGATTTCAGATTCCCTGCTCACTCACTGTTCATCCATCCCTCCCTCAGCGCACAGCGTCACCAGCATCGCCTCGCTCACCTTCTCCCTACAACACATTTCCTCATCTCCTTTGGCTTCACCATGTCTCTGTCTACTCAAACCATATCCTTTGTGTTTGTTTCCCCCGTGTGGTCCTCATATCCCAGCAAATGAGACTCTCACAAGGCTCCCATACCTGGTAAGCTGTCTGTAAAAAAACGGAGGAGTATCCCATGGCACGGAAGCGGGCCCAGGACTGAACCTGGGGGCACTCCACAAATAAGAATCGCTGAGGAATGTAGCCCTAGTCTCATTGAAAAACAAAGGCCACCGGTTTTTGGTCGTCTTGCCCAGTTACTCAAGTATGCATCAAAAGCTAGTGTCTGCGGGTGAAGCATGCTGGGGGCTCCCTGATTATTTGGGGCTGTGTTTCTGCAGATGGAGTGGGGGATTTGGTCAGGGGTTCTCAATGCTAAGAAATACAGGCAGATACTTATCCATCATGCAATTCATTCAGGGAGACACGGCTAAATGTATCCTGCAGCAGGACAATGGCTCCAAACACACAGCTACATCCAGAACAGGAAGTACAACATCGTCGAATGTGAAGAAACTGATTCGATGCAGATTCCTCTTCTGCTCAGTACTGTGTAAATACTGGGAAGAGGGATGTGTGAGGAGCCCAAGGAACAAAAGGTTGTGAGACACTGTCTTTGAGCCTGTGTGTGTACAGGAGCGCTCCTCCATCCCCGTGTCGAGTGTGTGCGCAGTGGAGCGCGTGGAGGAAAGTGCTTTTCAACTGCAGCACGTCATGCAGCTCATCACACAGGACACAGATGGAGAATCGTGCACCACTTACCTGCAGTGCAAGGTCAACACACGCACTGCTGTATCAGACTCCATCTCGGCAGCGAGTCGATTCCACTCTCACTCAGTGTCCTGTGTTTCAGAGCGTAAACGAACTCAGTCAGTGGCTGTCTGCGATCCGAAAGCTCTGTGTTTGCAACCAACGCACGCTGTCGCTGTTTCACCCGGGAGTTCTTCGAGGAAACAAGTGGAGCTGCTGCCTGCAGCCGGAGCGCTCAGGTGCGATAACAGCATGTAGAACCTCAACCAAGCTTTATTTCAAAGTGCTGCAAAAGCACATTTACTACTAAAAGGTTGAGTTTGTTCAGCTTTGCAAAGAAACCGAGTAAATCATGTTGCGTTGTGGTGTTTTAGAGAGCAGCTATTCTCCCGAGTGAAAGAATGTAGTTCCCTCTCTTTCTCAGCGGTGGGCTGCTGTCGAACGCATCCGGCTGTGACCCTGAGCGACTGGAGCGACCCTCTGGAGCCTGATGCAGAAACACAGATCATCTATAAAGAGCTGCTGCAGAGCCGAGACGCTCTCAGGTGAAAACAAGCTGCAAATCTCAAAGAAACACTAAACAAAGAAAAACAGAAGACAGGATCCCGAGAAGAAGATCATGGTTTACAAAAGTTTGGACGCCCCAGTAAATTTCTTTTCTAAATCGTTCCGTAAGAAACTTCAGTTTTCATTTCGGAGACAAACGCAGTAAAGTTTCTACGATTCATGCAAAGTGTGCGAGAATTATTTAAACAAAACTAGGCGTGTGCATAAATTTAATGATTTCAATCAACCTTTATCCACTAATTATTAAAACCCAGAGATGGTTTGGTGACCTCCACACACTGGTGAATCTAATCAGGAGAAAGTATTTAAAGGAGGACAATTGTAAGTGTGTCTCCTCTTTTTTCATCTTCAAAGATTGGAAGCCTAGAAACAACTCTGAGATGAGCTGAAAACAATGATTTTTTAACTTTATGGTTTAGGGAAAGGTGCTCTCAGAGATTTAAGCTCTTGGTTTTAAATTGTGAGGAATTGGAAGACCAGAAGCAGAGGAGCAGTGGTGAGAACAGTCACGGACAACCCACGGACCAGCTCCAAACACGTACAACATCATCTTTCTGAAGATGGCGCCACTGTGCATCGTTTAACTATTCCGAGTACTGTACACAAGGAGATGCTGCATGGATGAGAAACAAAGCACCTTTTCTCTGTACAATGTTTGTTTAAATCTTCTACGCTTTCCATAAATCCTATAAACTCATTTCACTTCTGTAAAATAATGTGTTCGTTTATGATGTATTTAACTGAAATTTGCATGTCAGAAAAGGCCAGAATCTCCAAATGTTAGTTGACTCTATATTAATAAATGCTACATTTTTATGTTTATTTATAGAATGTGATTGTGTGTTCCACAGGGCGTTGTGCCTGGAGACACAGGGAGTGGGTTCGGTGAAGCTGGAAGCCAGGTCAGGTCAGTCAGTTGTGTTTACAGCACAAAACAGCTGGAATGGGACTTGCTCACAGATCGTTTTAATCTGGCGATGAAAGTCCTAAAAGGCACACAATAAACTCGCATTCAGTTTGGAATAAATCACATTTTTAAAAAATTGGATACTTTTTTTTTTATATATAAAACACATGAAGACCACAATTCCGTTTCCTATGTTCTTTCCAAAACACAAGTCTGTTCTGAGCTGGTTTCTGGGTGAAATTCTGGGTTTCTACTGGTCCAAGTCCGATGATTAGCTCGGTGCTGGTTTTCCACTGGACAAAGAAGTCCATTTATGATCATCCGGCAGCAGCATAAGCTCAGTGCGGGTCATGGCCGCTGGTAAACTCTCTGTAACGACTTGATCTGTAGTGTGTTGACTCCTCCCCTCAAGTCATCACATACACATATATGGTCACAACATCCTCTACATCTCTGTTACAGAATCTCAAGCCTTTGCTTTGTAACTTCTATATCTGTAAAAGATGAAGGAGTAATGCTGCTCTCTCTCTCTCTCTCTCTCGCTCGCTCTCGTTAGGATCTGAACGAGTCTGCGCTGTTGTCACTCGACTTCTGGACCTTCTTCACGACTTAGAAAAAGCACATTTAAGTTTCCAGAGCAGGGAAACAGAAGAAGAAAACAACGACTTTATTCTGAACAAGGCTTTAAATCCATAAAAAATGAAGATCCAGGTCTCTGTGAAAAACTGAAGATGATGGAGGGAGGAAGAGCAGCACAACTGTCGGAACATCTGAACTGATTCATAGCATGATTTTCTTCATATTTAAATTACTTTCACCATTAAACCCAATAAATGAAACGTATGCTGAAGGGCCACAATTCCTACTAGCGTTAGCATTAGCAGGAAAAGATCTCCCAGAAAAACATTGACTGCAGAATATATGTGGATTTTCGTTTTGTTCTTTTTAATAGAAATATGCAACTTTTTTGCTCAGACTCTAGTTGCTGGTGAATATCTGTGGAAGTATTTTATTGTAAAGTATTTGGTTTTCAGATGGGCTTGAGACGCTCTGCATGGCACTTATCATTTTTATTCAGCATAAATATGTTTTCAATGATAACCTGCACGTGAACATTCATTGTTTTGATGGACCTTTCAAATGGTTCATTTGGGTCCGATTCTTGTTTTCTTTATTTGTGGAATGTAGATTTGAAAGACTCAAGCCAAACAGTTTTGATCTGATGTGTTTCATCGTGGCCAAAACGCTCTCTGTTTAAATAATAAATAATACACCAAAAACATTCTTGAATTCATTTTCTTTACCACTTCAGGGGGTTCCAGAGCACTTCGGGAAACTATTCGTAGGAGGAATTCGGTCGCGCAAGGAAGAGCAAAAACATGCAAACTCTTCTCAGGAAGGCCACCAGCCGGCCTCGAACTAGCGTCTTTCTCACTGAAAGGCTGCAGTGTCGCCACACCAAATACGGTTGTATTTTAAATACAGTAAAAAGTTACAATCAATTGTTTGGCTGCACATGGCATGAAGATGGCAACTCTTAATTTAACTCAACCCTTAATTTAACTCAACCCTTAATTTAGCAGAGTCTGGTGGGACTTACCAGATATGAAATGGTCACCGTAAGCCCAGCTTTCAGCTTCTGGATTCCAGTTAATTCTTTGAACTATCCATTTGCTTCTGCTTTTTTTTGGATTTCAGCAGTTTATCAAACGGTGTGCCGGGCTTCTTTAACAATTGGTTCGAGCAGTCAATTGCACAACAGCTTTTGCATGGAAACTACACAAAGAAAACTAACAACTAACAAATTAACACTTAAAATAAAGGAATTGAACACCGTTTTCAAATAAACTCAACTTTAATTTAAAATTTGAATGCTCATGTTTTCGTAGTTTTGTTTATTACTCATCTCTGGACCAAATCTCTTGTGAGGGTGGGGCTTCAGAGAATCACTCCCATTGGCTACGGAGGTTTTGATTGGCAGCTCACTGAAACAGAAGCAGTTGAATTTGTAATTAAAATATAAATAATGGATTTATGTGTCCATTATTCTATTATTTAAAAAAAAGATTTTAAAGCCTTCAAACCAGTCTTTGATTGTTTAAGAATAGTTTATTTCACAGGAAACACAGACATGCAACATATCAGTTTCAGTAAGACACATTTCATAATAAAAGCCCTTGGATATTGTTTGTTCAAACAATAAGATTGATTAAAATGATAGCTCACCTAAAGATTCTTCTAGACATTCCATTGTGGTCCCGAAAAAAATAAAGTTGCTGGAAACCAGCAACTATGTTCCCAAACACTGCTGGTCGTGCTTGATTTTTTTCACTTAGAGAAATGACGAGTTGCGTAAAACTAGATTGAATTTCCGAACACAAAACGTCAAAAGAAAAATTTCAGCCCACAATATTTATTCTTTTAAAAGCCATTGAAATGGACCCCGATCAGTTCTCTATACTTTATTTATAACGTGTTGTATTTTACACGTAAAATATTTACATATTCAAAGCTACAATAAAGTATTTGGTTTGATAAACATTAAGTAATAGAAATTTTATTTGTACTGATCATTTATATAATCAATCAAAAGTGGGGCAATGATACACACTGCTAACTATTTCTACGAAACCAGCACAATATCAATAAAAAGTCTGACGATTCGCAAATCTATTTCAACATTGGAGAATAAAACATTTAAAGGTTTTAAGACTGTAACGGTAAGAACGGCAGCTTCTAGTTAATCTTGTGTAGAGTGGATTATCCTCCAGCCTCTAGGGGGCGGTGCTAATGTTGGCACACACAGCATGAAACCTACCAAAGAGTCTCTTCTTTATAGATTTTGTCTTGTTTTTCCTAAACAAATTTGCTGCTGTTTCCCTTTCTCGAAATCTCCCAGGAACTTCACGAAGCGAAGAATCACAGGATACACCTTCAACAGTCAATGGTATTTTTTCACGTTTGCCACTAAAACAACTTTATTCTGGGAATAGTGAAACATACGTCTAACATCTAGGTGTTTTTTCTAAAGCCAAACTAAGTATATTCTTTAAAGTTTAAATGTTTTTATGCTTGGAAGAGTCTCGAGGTGCATTTCAGAGCAGTGGTGCTTATTCTGGATACGATATCAGTGCTGGAACCAGTAGCCTGACTTCTGGGTACTTAAAAAAAACAAATAGAACATGGTCCGTGTGTGTTATAGTCATAACAATTTTTTATTCTAAAATGAACACATTCCTTAAATAAAGCCTGAATTTAAAAAAAATGGTTTTGAAAGTATTAAAAATATCAAATGCTTTTTTTTTTGCTTTTTACTTTGTGTATTTTATTTTATTTTTGCAGCTTTGCACGAACAACCCGGATGTAAAGTGAGCCACTAGATCATATGGCACTCATCTCGCCATAAATTGTAGATAAATACAATGCAGTTCTGTTTAACTCACAGTTTATTCATTTTTATGTAAGGAGTAGTTTGCTAAGTTCAACATGTTTAAAACTGCCGTCACTGTTCACTGCTCAAACCCATCTTGCTTTGTGAAGTGGTTTTAGAAGAAAAATCCCAGTCGGTTACACCATTAAACAATTTTATAGCTGAAATAATTTCACTGTTAGATTCATAAACTCTCAGTGGATTAAATGGGAAGTTATGGTTTAGGCTAAATGTCAGCCTGCAGAGGGAGCACTTTCATGCACAATTTTTTCCAAATATCTCTTTATTTCTACTACTTTCCCAGGGGACTTGATATGCGATTTGGCTTCTATTTTTAAAAATAAACTTGTGAGAACTCTGCTGTAACTTTTTTATTTTTTTTTTAAGCTGTTTAAAAACAGTTTCACTGCTTTACATCATCCACTGCTGACCGAACGCTGCAACCGGCCCGTGTTACAAATCTATGAATTATGTCTCAGCAATTATGTCACAGACCCAACAGAATTCTCTGAAACGCCTTTGTTCATCAGAAGAAAGTGTCATTTTAGGTGAGCTATCGTTTTAATGAAGATTTTTAATGTTCTATTGCCTGTTGAAATCCATGACATGAGGAACACTTCCATGCACACGTTACTGAACTTCCTGATCTTCGTTATACTATATTCAGTTCCTTAATCACATGAGGAAAAGGCAAAGAAAGCGTCCAAATATACCTCATGAAAGAAGAGAAAGAGCATACGGCGGAGTTATTTTAGGATGAAGCAGCAGATGGACAGGTGATAAATGATGTAATCAAAGCCTAACGAGGGGCTCCAAACACACCATCTGCCGCACGCTTCTGAAGAACATTCAACACGGCTCGAGAAGAAAGAGCCCAAGTCACTCGTACAGAAAAACTCATTAAAAGCTTGTTGTTGACACAAAGCAACGAAGCAGGGATGTTAAAAAGGGAAATCCGGTCCAACCCTTTTCCAAAACTTGTCCAAAGCCCACAGGAGTTGGACAATGAAACTGAAACAATATAATTGCTTTCAAAATAAATGCGTTATTTTAATATGTAGATTTAATTTGTTATTTTAATCTGCTGGGGAGCTCCCAAAAGTGGCAAACCTTCGCTAAGCCAAAGACGTTCTGAAGGACTGGACCAACGAGACGTTGGATCATCTGCCCGTTAAGAAACCACAACCTCAAATTATGCACAACTGTGAGGTTTAATAAATCTTACACCAACAAATGAAAAAATGTGTTCATGAAGGTCATATTTAGTATCTAAATCAATAAAACTATTGGAGCCAGGGGTGGAAATATGACGTTTTTTTGCTCTAAAGCTGGCAGTTTAAACATTTGAGTGAATAAGAACCTGCTCTGTTTAGGAGCCAGCCTCTAGTGGTAGGTAAAGGAATTGCAGTTAAAGTCACTTCCTATTAGGCTTCAAGAAAAATAAGGCAGAGTTTGCAAAAAACAAAGTTAAGCCCCACCCACTAAATGTGAAGCCCCACCCATGTGTCGTTTCATTGGTTTGTACTCCCTAACCCTGTTTAGCATGGAAGTGACGTCCGTGGTTAGCATAAATTCATTGTTCAGAAGGCGGTGCTCCACATTCGGTGGGTGGGGCTACAAATTCAGTGGGTGGAGCTTATCTCATCTGCAGTCTGCAAACGGGTACTTGACAGTTGGAGAAGGCATTACACACCTAAAACAATGGAGCAGAGACAAAAATGTTGTAAAATTATTTTTTTTAAAAGTAAACACGGAAAATATTCCGATTCAAGGCTGAAATGCTTTAACCAAAGTTCCTGGAGAGAAATAGACAACTCAAACCAAAATAGTTGTATTGGCAGATGTTTCAGTTTCATTGTCCAAAGCCTGCAGCACATCATCACTTCATCAACATGAATCAATCGGATCCTCACACGGCAAAAAGTGAATATCAACAAATCCAAATCAATAACTGTTGGCATAAACTCAATATTTATAGGAAATAAGTTACTTTTATAGTCAAAATGAGTTAGAAAACACAGATAGTAGCTAATTCATCATTAATTTCCTTTGAGATGTAAAGATTTAAAATAGTTGAATAACTAAAAACGTTTTGAATTTAATAAAAATAAAATATTTTGTTAATATTGTTAAAAAGAAAACAGAATTTTGTTTTTTTATTAATTTAAATACATTTAATGTTATTTTATCACACTTTTTCCAGTATAATGTGGTATTTTTAAAGTAACTTTAAAGAAATAGAATGAAAAGCTGAGAACATTAAAAAACAAATCGAAAGATTAAAATATTTAGCCATGCAGCTCTTAAAGGGAAGATTCAATCCCAAAATCCTGCTCAAATTCACCAGGAATTGTAGCTTGCACAGATTTTAAAGGTGACATCAGACGTTAAATACACAGATCATGAAATATTCCCTGCAGAAAAAGTGAGACACACGAAAGATTAATAAAAGATGCTCAGAGTCCCTGACGACAGGCCGAGCGTAAAAGCATGTTATTAAATATACATCTCTGTTCATAGATACGATGTGTGTGAATATAAAAATAACACTTGAAAGATAAATATCTCACTCTTAAATATATTTGTTCTCCAGTGAGAACTCTAGAGCGCTACACAACACGAGGAACTAAAGCTAGGTAGAACTGCTGCTTTTGGGAACGCAGGAAGACTGGAGATTAAAGATGAATAAAACATCACTTCACACCGACGCCAGAGAAATACAGTCGTTTAGAGAGGATTTAAAGACAGTGTCGCTTTCTTTTTCAAAGGTTGCATTGACTCTATGAAAAGATACGGAATGAAATCTCCTGCTTTAAATAAATGATGGTCTCTTCTGGATTAAACGATGCGTGTTATTGCGAAACCCAAACGATCTCGAGTTAACCAGCCTTTACATCAGAAGCCTGGGTTAACCCCTTCAGAGACCGGTGGAAAAACCTCTCTTTAAAGAGTCTCTGCGGTATCCCTTAGTTTTGCTCAGTTATGAACTAATGAGAAACCAGAGGGCGGGGTTTGCATATAAAGAAGCGGGTATTAATCATTTTATGTCGTGCGTAATTCACTGGCGGAGTGTTTGTGCTTCAGAGAGTAGTGTAGAAGTGGATGATTGCTCAGATGCTTCTCCACTTTGTTAATTGCAGCCTCTGGTGATTATCTGGTGATCATTGTTAACAGTCGGAGCACAATCAAACAGCTGACGATATTGGGGTCCCAAAATAAGGTACAGAGTATAGTTGTAGTATGTATACTATCGTTGATGAAATTATTGAGGCCGGCAGACTCATCAACGGCAGTGAGGGGATTAAAGCAATAGTTTCACATCGCCAGGCTTCTGAAAAGCATGTTTGTGAGTCATGTCTGGTAGCAAGGGACTAAGGGCACCATCCGAGACTTTGGGTGCAGGCAAACTCAAATTGCATGCTTATATATTGTTATTATATATAAATATAAGAAGATTTAACAGAAAATGCTGCTTTATTTAGCTTAAACATTAAATAGATAAATAAGCACGAGAAAGAAGCTGGGGGGGTGCAGTTTAGACAGGATCCCCTCTCTCTGTGTGTGAAAAGACAGGACAAAAAGAGAGGGATCCTCACTTTACTTTAACTTCCTGTTTGTGATGTATTTCCTGTTATACCTCGGAAACGACCAGGAAATACGATTAAATTTGTTCTAATAGAACTAAAAGATGGCGTTTACTGTAAAAGGTCACGGGTCTGAAGGGGTCAATGCACTTGTTTGCTGTTGAACTTTTCCGAGACACATAAATATCTGTTTAAAGTAGTGTTTGTAGCAACAATCGAGGCTCCAGCTGTTGCACAAACACCACAACCACCACGAAACATCCGTAGATTATTAACATTCACATATTCTACCATAGACTAGCTCTAAATCATGAAACAATCCATCTCCTCGAGAAACACAAGCCTAATAATAGTGCCTTCCGTCACCAGAACACAGTCAACCCTCACAATAGCACAAACCAGTTTGTAGATTCACAACGGTTCATTCTGAATTCAGACGTCTACTGTTTCGAATCACCTTTTATTTAAAACCAGCCAACAATTCATTTAAACTCTGCAAACCCCAAAATCCCTTGTCCGCGCGTAAAGTATATTTGGTGTCGTCTGAAAGCGGAAAGTCTCTGATTTCTGCAAATTTGGATCATTTATTTTACAAAAACTTCAACTGAATTTAACTTTTCACTTGTGCAAAACTACAACTATTCATTCAGATTTTAAACCATGTAGAAATTGTAAATAAAGCAATGGACTTGAAATTGTATGTTTAGTACTAAGATCTCATTACAGATAATGTTCCGCTAAGCAAATCTCATTTAAGTGTAAACATGAGGAGAAGCTTACAAACACAACGATCGTCGTGAAACCAACATCTGGAACCCAACGTAGTCCCAAAGCATCAGCTGAACTTCAACTAACTGCTGCACTCTCACCTGGAGACACGGAATAAATGACGTTTGAAGCGTCTGTAGCTCTACAAGCACAAAACTGTCTGCTTCCAGCCGGTATCGGGCACATTAAAACCGGAATCAAGACCATTTTGATCATTAAAATCGATAAAAATCATCAAAGCCAATGCATTTGGATCCAAAACGACCATAAGTTTGCATTTGTTTGGCAAACGCCGGATTATCTCTGGCACCGGTCGAATCCTCACCCTTTGAGAAATCAAAAAAGAATCTGCAGCATCACGATCAAGCTTCGCATTCCATTACAACTAATCAAGCATCGAGACTTTGGCGTAAGAAAACCCAACGCATGTTCTCCTACTCACCAACCACATGCATGGGTCAGAGCCCAGGTGCATTCTGGGAAAGAACATGAGGCGGTCAGAATGAACGAGGGTGCTTTCCTCCCTCGCCAAACTCGAGTTTCGTCGTTCTTGTCTCCGCACTCAGTTTGTAAGGTTTTCCAGTAGTACGATTAGCATATTGATGGTTTCCGCCATCTTTAAACACCACCTTGATTGATATATCGAATATAGAATCAAGAAACTGGTTTCGAACTAATACAAGCTTTACCAGTGTGAGGAAATCACGCTCGATTTCAACCGTTGCACAAACCAGGAGCAGTGTTCTCGCGCACCACTCATTCCTTCAGGTTGTCCTCGGAGACGCCCTGTGCCGCCAGCTCTCGGATCACGTTGTCCAGGTATTTGGGATCAGGGTAGCCGTGTCCCGTCATGTTGGAGCCGAACTCTGTTTTGTGGTGGATTTCGTTCCATACGACGGTGTCCGTTTCACCCGTCGTGCTGGAGGTGCCGATGGTGAAGATCAGACGACGGTCCCAGGCTGCGGTCAACAGCTTCAGAACCTTGAACATCAGCAGAAACCGATTGGAATGTTTCAGGACTAAAAAAAGTTTGCTGTCCCAACCCCTAAACATTTCTGAAAAATATTCTGAAAATCAGCGGAACGGTGGCGCAGTGGGTAGCACTGTGGCCTTCCAGTTAGAAAGTTGTCAGTTTGAGGCTCGCCGGTGACCGACCGGAAGTATTTTGCATGTTTTCCAAGTAAGAACAACGGTCTTCGAATCGAGATGTAGTTTGTGGATGTGGAACAGAGTTGTCAGCGATTGTTCTTATAGTAAAGTCATGCAGTGTTTAGTTTCCTGCTGCCGATCCGCCGTGCAGTATTTCACTTTGAAAATCTGACCTTGGCTAAACATGTGTGTTGGCTAAATCCATGCTGTGTTGGTTGTTTTTCTAATAATAATGTGCTATTCAAATGGGAAACTGCTTCTTTAACCAATAGTCTAGAAAACAGAGGCTTGGATTTAAATATTGCATAGATTTGTGTTCTGCTCGCGGGAACCTAATTATCCACTGGCTTTCTCGTTATTTGAAAAACTCTACACCAGCGGCATATAGAGTCTGAAACATTGCAAAAGAGCCAATCGCAAGGAAGCAACTCGATGCATTCAGGTCAGAGGTGGGCAAGAAGGGCTGCAGTCCTACACAGTTTAGATGCAACCTTCATGAAACACACCTGATCCACTAATGAAGCTCTCCTTGGTTTGTTTCAAGCTGCCAGTGTTTGTACTGAAACAGGGTTGGAACAAAAACCAGGAGGGACAACGGCGCTCCAGGAATGACTTTGCCCACCACTGATTTAGGTGGTAAAGAGGACTTCCTGAAGTTCACCAAAAGTGCATCATTTCAAAAATTCGGACGTCCAAATACACTTCCATCCCTGCCATGTTGTGTTCATTCCAGGTGTTTACGTTTTTAAGGATCTCTCTCACCTTACGTCCCTTCTCTGTGTCGGGTAAGTAGCAGTTTCGGGGGAAACCACGAGCGCTGAACTTCCTGCCAGGGTTCGGATGCTCTGATGTCTACAAAAAACACCCAAACATTAAAACACACTCAGTTTACACGGTTAAAACACCCTGAAACTCACTCAGTGAGCTCCAGAGCTGATGATCTACCTCTCGGATCTCATCCTGGATTAACTGAGGACCATCAAAGAGTCAAACATTCTTGTTTTATATTCTCGTGTCCATTTCTGCTCTGCACCAGGCTTTCTGTGTCAGTGTGGCTTATTGTCACCTGTTTTACCATATGTTAGACAGGAAGTGGCTGTGTGGGTACTTCCTGACTAATCTGAAAACATGTGTTTAGTGAGTGGAGAATTCTTTTTCTGCCCACACGCTGTGGAGGTTACCTGTCTGCACGAGAACAGAGCAGCCACTGAGCAAAATGATCTGATCCCTGGGCTCTAGAAGGGATTGAATATGTACCATTGACTTATAGTGACCTTCCCATTGAAATAAATGAGAAAGGGCAAGATAATATATTCAAGATGAAAAAAAATGGGATCACTGAAAACTCCCTAGCAACCATACTGTTTACCATAGCAACCAATTTGCCATATCTCTATCTCAGCTTAGGAAAGTCATAGAGACATGGGGTTTGGTTTATATTAAATTAAGAACATTAAAAAAGTATGATGATGTGTCAGCATCAAGACAGGTAATACTCTTTTTTTCAAAATGTTGCTTATAAGATTGGTTTAATCTGGTGGCATAGCATCGCAAGAACAGACAATAAGACACGTAAATATTCTGCCCTATGTTACCCCAGATCACAGCCCAGTTGCCTTCCCGCCATCCCCATCTCAATCTGTTTGTACCTGTACACCAGCTGGGATGTGGTAGAGGATGCGGATGGTCCTGGTGTCCGGGTGCCCTGGTAGTGAGTGAGGGATGCTGTGGTACTTCATGCTCCCTGGCGGCTGAGAACCCGTCTTCTCCCCGTAGATCGCCTTACACGTGGGGCACTGCAGACTGCCATCCTGAGACACAGACTGAGCTTCGTATAACACTGTTTTCAGAAGCGGAAACTAGTGATTGAAAAGTGTGATGATGCCAGGGAGAGTGCTGAGAAGAAGGAGAGATGATCAGGAGCGAAGATATTACGGGGACAGCTCATGTTAGAGAAGCCAGACTGAGATGCTTTGGACAAGAGAATACATCGGTGTGTGGAGATGCAAGGATGTAGAGAAGGAGGATGAGGGGAAATGGAAGCTGATGATTGGCTGTTGGAAGCAGCTGAAAGGAAACGAAAAGCTTGGGATCTTATGAGTTTTGTGATGGACTGATGAACACAGCGATGCCGTTTCTGACCTTGTTGCCATTGCTGTACATGGCCAGCAAGCAGAGGAGATGGTACATGTGCCCACATCTGCTTAGCTTGCCCACGGTCTCCGACCTGATGCTCTTACAGCTCAGCAACCCCTCGTACCCGGATCCGCAGCACAAGCGCTCCATGCAGATGGTGCAGTCCTGACACACAAACATTCCTTAAATTCACATGATCATTATTGTGTGGAAGGCTCATGAATATGCAAATAGCTGGCTAATCGAGAAACTGGGAAACAAAATAACTGTATTGGACAGCAGTTGACCGAATAGGAAGATCCGCTGGTGTTTATTACCTCCTCTGGAGCAGATTTGATTTTCTCGGTGTATCTGCGAACCACATCCTCTGGGCTTTTGCCTGAAACACAAATTAAACAGATGTAACATAATTTTTCATCTCTTGTTTACTAAATTATTATTTAGCAGGTTTGGGTCAAATACATTTAAAAAAAAAAAATCTGATGTTCGCTCTTACATTTTTAAAAAATGTTGTCAGTGTCACAATGAGTATCACAAACCAACTCCCAGTTCTTTATGATTTTCCTAAGCAAAGATATAGAGGGGTAAAATTGGTTGCTAGGGTAAACAGTCTTATTGCTATGGAGGTGTCTGCGAAATAATATAATGTTCCCCATGTCAATATGAACAAAAAACCCTGTTTTCTCTAGTATTTTCCTAAGATGAGAAAGACATATGCCAAATTGGTTGCTATGGTAAACAGTTTGGTTGCTAGGGAGCTGTCAGTGATGTCATAAAAAATTTAAGTTGTTACTAAGACATAAACCTCCGTTTCTTTATGATTTTTTAAAACTATTTTCATTGCCTTTTCCCATTTTTTTCCAAAGGCCATTATAAGTCAATGGAAAATCTTTAACCCCTTCTAGAGCCTGAGGTTCCAATTCTTTTGCAAAGGGGTTGCTATGTTCTTGCACAGACTGGTAGCCCCCACAAGTGTGGTGAGTTTTACGTTTCTATGAGATTCTCAGCTTGAGTTACAGCTTTCCAAAGGTTGACCCATTGTTAAGTCAATGGACAATTTCCCAGCATTCTCAGCGATTTGCCAGAGTTCCTTTAGTGGTACCAGTCTAAAAATTTATAGCAACCTGAGTCAGACTGGCTTGCTTGTTTTTGTAAAGTTTGGTAGCTGTAGCTTGAACATTCTAGGAGGAGAAATGTTTTGTCCAAAGCAAAAGTCGATATAATAGTGAAAACGAGAAGGCGAGCATCAGCAGATCAAAGGGATATCTGCACGTGCCGGACCTTTCCTCAGGTGTTTCCTCTTGGTTTTGCGTCGAGTGCTGTTGAAGCCCGGCACAGGTTTGATTTCACTCTTGTTCACCGGCGGCGGCTGCAGGATGGGTTTCGGGGCTCGAGTCACACAGACCGGGAGACCAGCGGCACACATCAGGATTCCCGTCATCCCTGGATGAGCAAATACAGAGGTTCTAATGTCAGAGCTAATCTCCTCGTAACTCATCAACTGGTCAAGATATTTCCTCAAAAGTGCTGGATCTATTCCCAGATATAAAGACTGGTGGAATATTAAAAACAACATTAGTTTCAGGAGTTCATTGTGGGATTGAGATCGCCCCTATTAAATCAGACGTGTTGGTCTGGCAATAGAATGATACTCCTGAATCTAAGTTCAGTTTCAGTACCTGCAAGAGCTGGGTGAACCGGGCCGGAGCCAGAAAGGTTCTTCACAGGCAGAGCAGGAACGCTGATAACACAAAAAACACAAAATACAACTCGTCATTTATCACATCTTTGAAAATGAGGAAGAAATTTAAATCTTAGATGTTTGTTTACAGACCAAATATCCAGTGAACATGATATCTTTATTAAATAAGAACAAAATCACGAACTTTTAAAAACGATGTCAAAGTGAATCTAAAGCTAAACTACGCTTATCAAAGCAACTCTATCGCTCTAAGTTTTCTGACCTCCCAGCGATTAATAAAAAAAAAATCTTCACTAGCGACAAACTTTTTCAGGTGTTCTTGGCGAATTGTAGTGACTTTGTTCGTTCTAGCTGACTGGCTCTTCTAATGGAGGCGGAGCCACGTCTTGCTATAAAATCCCATCTACCCAGTCTTTTTTTATTTATTTATATTTTTTCATAAACAACGACAA
This sequence comes from Danionella cerebrum, assembly GCA_007224835.1. Taxonomy (NCBI): domain Eukaryota; kingdom Metazoa; phylum Chordata; class Actinopteri; order Cypriniformes; family Danionidae; genus Danionella; species Danionella cerebrum. The sequence goes on along the minus strand of SRMA01026967.1, from coordinate 507,482 downwards.
ATATATATATATATATATATATATATATATATATTGCACCTCCTTTATGTATTTTTATTTAATTTTGTCTCAATCAATCTTCTGACAATTCACACACTCCTCCTGTACAGTAGATCACAATATTCACAAGACAGTTTTAATCCCCGCCCCAAAAAAAGTTTTTATTTGTTTTGAAATTAACGCGCAGATGGTATGTTTGTGATTTTATCAGAAAATACAAACACATTTGTTGTTTATTTTTGAAGGAAACTCTGCGTCATGTATTAATTAATGTATAATATTCACAGCTAATCCACAAAAAGCATAACAGTGAACAAATGACAGCCTTTAAACAAGCTAACAAACCATTTCACTGTTATATGCTGGAACACAAATAGTCCTTGAAAATCACTTCTCAAATCGGTCAGTTTCGAACACATTGAACTTAGCAAACCGCTTCTTATCCTTTGTTGTGTTGCAACAACCTGTAGCTTCAAACTTTACGTAGCAAAAGCATAGGGGGCGCTGATGAGCACACTATAGAGGGAAATATAATGGATAGGGGAAGTGATGCTACTACTGTCTCGTTTCTAAAAATAGAAACCTACACTTTATTTTATGTTTTAAAATGTTTTGTACAGTACAATTGGATGTTTTTAACTCCCGTAGCTTTTGAGGAACAGCAGCAGCGGCCCCATGAGCCCCAAACCAACCGTCTCAGCTCAGAACCAAGTGACTTTTTATTGGCGTGTGTCTCCAAACTCAAGAACAAACCGACGACAATCCTCCATAAGATGATTCAAGCTTTTAATAATCTCTGATCGTTATCTGTGGCACAGAGTACAAGATGGATTATATTTCATCGTTCAGCAACAACATGAACATTAACGAGCGGTTCTATCAGAGGATGTTTGTCAGCACTAAAGACCAAGAATTACACAGTGTGTGATATTTACAAATAAGAAAGTCACAAATTACTAAGCAACCGGACCAAGGCGCCCCAAATATTTTTCATCTCAGAGCTTTAAACTCTTTCGAAACGTGATGATTTCAGATCCTACCGTATCGCCGCATCAGAGCCTTCATCATCATCATCATCATCCTCAACATGATCCAAATCCATCAGCATCATCATCTTCTCTCTCTCGGACTCAGATCAGTTCAAGCTTCACTGACTTCCTCAATCAGACACTTCCGGTAGATTCAGCGGTTCCTCTTCTGATCAAGCGTTCAAACACAACTTCCTCTTCAGAGCACACACGCACACACACACACACGCACACACACATGTGCATGCAAGCAACCGACCAAATGGGGAACGCCTTTATTTCTTCAAAAGTTTATCGAATGCATTATTAGAAGTCTTGCAAACAGATCTAAAATAAAGCACTAACACCCAGAGCCTCGCAAAATCCATTACTAGCAATCAACCGTCACGAGTCCGGGGCCTGTTTGAGTGGGTTTTTTTTAAACAATTAGCTCTAATTTCTTACCTTTGAAACTGTTTTTTCGTGGCAGTGCTTGACATTTTTTTTTTGTACAACTCTTGCTTCTTATTTTTTCATTGGTTGTTCTCGTCGCAGAAAACAGATCCGATATCTCAATCCGAAACTCTTTGTCGTTGGCACCTCTCATGTGACGTCCCATTGGCACCCATTGTTTTCCATCGGGGTGCGCTGTTCCACAAAACTTTGAACCGAAATTTCGGATTTGTGTGTAGAGCCTTAAGTGATTTAAAGCTAATAAACAGCATTTTCTGTTAAATCTTCTTAATCCTTGCTTCCAGCGTCTTCGTAATTATGGATTATCATAAAATTTTGGTACAGTACGTCATAGCTCAAGCTCAAGTTTAGCTTTTCCTTGGTTAAAAGGTAAAAAAATTTGTTTCATTGTATTTGAGTGATTTTGTTTCTGTAAAATCTAGGGACCAAAAGTAATCTAGGTTACTTTTCTTAAGGGACCGTCTGCAAAGTGCCCAAACTAAACCACGTTTTGACCAGAAAATGGTTTATAACTCCCCTCTAAGATGCTTCATGCACCACAGCTCACCTACAGACTCAATCGTATCATCTGCATATTTAAAAGTATTGGTTATTTGAATTAAAGCTCCTTAAACACTTTATTTCCAACAAATACAGGCACATATCACTAATGATTAACCTGCTACACAGCTGAGAGAGATTGTTGGCAGATATGGTTACCAGTATGAGGAAGATGAGGATGAAGTAGATGCAGGGACTGGGAGATCGTGCTGTGGTGAGGTGAAGTGTTGATGAGGTGCTGTGGTATTTAGGAGCGAGAAATAGATTTTAAAACGACTGGTCATTCCCGACCCGGGACGTTTCCCCTCTTTTTTTTTTGTCTTTTTGATCGCACATTTAATGCTCTCACGATTTGTAAAATATAAACAGAGTTGTAACAGAGAGAGATGCGGTGTTTCACAACCTCGATGAAGCGTGTGAGAGCTTACTGAAACCACTCTCATCCTGTGTGAGGAACCACTCGCATGGGAACTCAGAAACTCGGATTGTTCGCTCTCCTTTCATCCGCAATCCACACTCGTCGTAGGATTTACAGCCGAGTGAATGCTGTGTGTGTTTGATTGCCGAGGCCTCGCTTTGATCCATTATTCATCATCCCTCTGCGTATCACAGCCTGGATGGCAAGCGATACGCACACAGACACCCGCTCGCGTGCGGTTTGACTCCTCCAAAGATGCTCTCAAACAGCCATTTTCACACGCTCCGAGGGAATGACAAGATTTATAGATGCATTACCGCAGAGCAAAAGAACAGCATTGATTCCTGCCCAGATCTCGATAAAACACAGAGAGAAGATAATTACACAGAAAAAGACACTTCCAAATCAACAAGGGTGTTCTTTGCGAATGCGTTTGGACATGTCGTCATCACACGAAGGAATCAGCATCCTGACAATCCTTACAGCTCAAATGGCTGAGGAGTAAATGAACAAAAACATCTTTAATGAATATAAAGTCAAGTGCCCCTAAAATGAATAGCATCTGTCAAACATTCTGGAATGCACATGTGTGATGATGTCACTGCCGGAACCTCATCCCCAGGTTCTGGAGAACCTCGTCCTGCCCAAATGAACTGATTGTTTGATGTGCATTATGTGACTTTATTGTGTAATGGTTCTCATTTATGAGAGAATATTGGCAGTGATTTATTTAATTTTATTTAAAAATAAGAGTGTAGTGTTCCAGTAAAAAGACTGTGGGCTGAAGCTGAGCTACTTGATTGAGTAAAAGAAAGTCAGATTAATAATTAATTATTGATTTAAGTGCTGGAATGCACGAGTCTTAACTTTTATATAAAATATGTGGAGTTTAAATTGAGCTGCAATGTAAGATTCTGTTAATTAGTTTGTCTGAGATAATGCTTGTTGAGTGGTTGAAGCCTGATTGCTAATTAGGAAGCGGGTATGCTAATCAGGTGTGGTCGAGGTACAAGAGGGACTAGAGTTCAGTTAGAAGAGGAGTGGAGTGGTTGGGTCTGAACAGAACAAAGATTTGCAGAAGCAGACGGTTTTATTTTGAGTAATAGATAATAAATAAACGGTTCAGTGGTTTTTGCTTATTTGTTCCTTTTGTCATCAAAGATTCTTTATTTTCAATAAACAGAAACGGCATCTTTGTGCCTGACACCAGCACCGCAGACCGCTCGTGTACACCTCGGTACGACAACATGCGTACGGTAAGTTTATTTAGTTTCTTTTGCACATTTCCCAGGAGTTTAACACAAAACATAATGCTAATAGGGGGCGCTAGTGAGGTCACAGGTTTATGTAAAAAGTTTTCTAAGCAAAGTTTGTTTTAATCTATTTTCAACCACTTAATTTGTTGAACCGTCTTTGAATATATATATATTTTTGAAATGAGGAATTAGATTTGTTGCTTTAAACCTCTTTGATTAAGTGTTTGTGAGGTCAATAATAAGTACAATGTTCCACCGTACACTCTAAAGAACGCTGGGTTATTTCTAGAACCACACCATTTTTGAGGGAGAAACTCCAAGATCACGAGGCGTGTCAAGGGTTAATGACCTGTAGACCCTGTGTTTGGGTTACTTTGACCCAACGGTAGATTTCTTAAATCTTCACATCCGCAACGATGGATCGCTTGAAGCTGACTGTGTTTTGAGGTGAGTTTGTTTGGTTTTCTTTTATTTGCTTGTGTAACAGAAAACTTGTTTGATTTAAAAAACCTTTGTTTTGTGAAATACTGTTTACCTTTTTTGTGTATCTTTAATCTATATTAATATTTAGATAAAGGCTTGAGATGTTTCACAAAACAAATCTGCTGCATATAAACCCCAAACATGTGAAAGGTTTTAAATAATTCAATGAATTATTTTGTGAATGGCATGGTGGGTGTCACTACTGCCTTTCAATGAGCAGGTTGCTGGTTCGAGGCCAGCCGGGGCCCTTCCTGAGGGGAATTTACTTGTTCTCATGAGTGGCTTTTCTCCTGGTTCTCCAGTTTACCCCACGAGACCAAAGACAAAAATTGATTTCGCTAAATTCTAAGGGGTACCCCACATTTTGCCCAATAAAAGTGCTGGAGATGGGCACCAGCATAAGCCTTTGACTCTGAAAAGGAAGAGAATGAATGAATTTTGATAGAAGTGATGAACTTATGCAAACTGTTCTGTATTTACAGGTCGGAACAAACATGGCGGAACACCTGCAAAATTCTGAAAGGCCAGGCGTCAAACTCTGTTTTAATTACACAAAAGATTATCATCTGAGCTGAAAATTCCTTCAAAATGCTGTGTATTGCAAAGATGGACACATCTCTTAAATGTTTTTGTATTAAAATCAGTTATTGTAGTTTTATTAGAATACTGTATATTAAAATAAATTATTATTGTTACCAAAACTGTATGTGATTTCATTTTTAACCAAATATAAAGGTAATAATTAACCCAGAAAAGCATGTTACAATGGTTATGATGAGCCTGTCAAAAACAACCCAGCGTACTGGGTTAAATGCAGTAACTCGACAGCTGGGTCAGTTTTAACCCAAGCACATGTTCTGTCCTATCGTTGACTAGCAGTTGGGTTGTGTTTTTATTTATTTATATATATATATATATATATATATATATATATACCCAACCTTCGTAACCTGCAGATCAGATTTAGGGAGCCCAAAATAAAAGGCATTGCAGGAGTCAAAATGGATGGAGATGAAAGAAAGAACATAGGAGTTAATTTGGATTTGGTTGAGTGTTTTGAAGTTGTATTAAAGGTGTATTGCAAAGTTTTAGAAAGCACGTCACACATAATCCTGCTTGCTTGATCACTGTTGCTAGGCAACTATACAAATAGTTATTGGTATCGTCATTGGATCATATCCAGTAAACTAACAATTAGACACTACCAAAAAGGAGGCAACACTTAGCCCTAATGTAACTCGTTCCCATCCGCAACTGGTCTGAAGTAGAGGTCTGCATTCCCGTGGCTCTCCTGCAGCAGCCGCCAAGATTTACATTTTACAACCAAAACACAATCAGTATCTGGTGTAATTTGGATGGGAGCGGTGGTCTATTAACATGCACTTCCCGATGTCTACAGTAGCTTCCCTTTCTCTCAACCATACAGTGTTCAGTGCTGCCAATAGGACAAATGCAAACAGTTCTTTGAGTCAGATCAGTGGCTTAATGACTGTGCCACAAGGACGTGTTTTAGGCCCGCCCGCTGATCTTATTTTGATGGCTATAGTGTTAGAAAGTTACGCCAACCCTCGGCGAAAGGTCAAAGCAAGCCAAGTTATCAACACTCTCAAATATCCTGATAAATCATTAGCCAGTCAAACTTACTAAAACAAAAGGCAGCAGAAAGATAAAGAATCCTGTCTTACCCGGGAGGAATAGATCCTCTGCTCGCGGTGACCGTGATCCTCTGCGTTCCAGGTCTATTCAGATTATTCTGTCCATTAATAGTGAGCGCATGATTTCCCGTCAGCGTCACTAATGGAAAGTTCAGGTCCTTGTTCTCCATATTCGCTTTACCTCCGTCCCCGACTGATATATTATTGCCGTGCCCTTTTGAAACGTTCGACCACAAGGGAGTCCCATTGAAGGTGTTGCTTTGGCGAACCCCTGCATTATTTTTCTCTGTGCCGCACACCTTCCTCCGCTGCTGCAGAGCCAGAATGGCATTCGAAGCCGCTCTGGTGCTGTGCACAAGCAAACACTGCTGGCATGTGCACGGGGTTCCTGAATTGCTCCCCACAGGCCATGACTGGGATTTTGGGATGGATCCTGCGATGAGCGGGTACGCTAGGTCCATACGGCGACGAATACGCCGTTTCCTCTGGGTCAAGCGATTGGTTTGGGTCATGCTGTGGAAGTTTAGCAGGTAGCTGAATCCTAGTGAGCTAAGGTCCAGATAGGGATGATGCTTCTCAAAGGCATTCTGGATGCTGACACACAGGGACATGTCAAAGGGGGTCCAGCAGCCCCCATCACTCTCCCATTCCCAATTGATGCCCTTCCCTGGAGATGAAGAAGGGTCAAAGAAACTGCGCTGAACTGGGCGCATGGTGCCTATGGAGAAAGGAGAAAGATCATTTTGTTTTCTCTAAATGTTTCGTCTCAAAACATGTTGCTGTGCATCATTCACTAAATTCAATTTCTTATTTTACTTTTACTCGGAATCTGATGGATAATAATGTTTACCATTAATTATACAAAATATGAAAAAAGGAACCTAAAAATGTCCACAAATGATTCTACTGTAGAATATTCTTAAACTTGGGATTCTGAATGACAATAATATTTACTCTAATGATAAAAAGAGGTTTTGAAATAATCACAATATTGAGTACTACTTCTGTTCAAAAACCTGAAAAGGTTATACTTTTCTTAAAAACGTTTTCTTTTTTACATTTTGAAGCCCTAAATGCTCCAAATTTATATATTTAACCTGATAATTATCCAGGACCCATTTTATCCTATTATAACATTAATCAAAGTTATGAAATCAAACCAGAAAATTGACAAAAAAAAAAAAAGAAAAGTTCAGGAAGGTCCAGGACCTGCTCCAAACATTATATGCGGACTCACACACACACACACACACTCTGTCCAAACTGACTCTGAGACACACGTGTAGATGCACCGTGACCTTTCTTTGCCAAAAGGGAAGTTGATGCAACAAAGTGTCCGATGCCCCTGTGAACACCCAGTGTGTGAGCATCAGCAATTATTATGCTCACTTCGAGAGAGAGATTCAGCGGAAGCATGAGCATCAGAAGAAACCGCAGAATTTCCCACAGAATGAACCCAGAATGCATTTCCTTTCCAGTCTCACATGCACAGTCAGTCGGTGGGAAAAAACAAATCTACACCTACGGTTTTCTCATAGAAACTCTGAGGCTTTCATCAAAGAATTGGTGCCGTGACCCAGATGCGGCTGATGATTAAAAAGCAAAAGATCACTGTGCCTTTTGTAACTGATTCACTTGCATTCACACACTGTATGTCTTTGTCAAATGTCATGCTCTAGGTTTGGGAGCTTCACTTCTGCTACCAACTGATGGGTCCATCATGTAACCCATGTTAATAAAAAAAGGGGGGAGGGACCCCAATCTCGCTGATATCTTTTTATAAACAATACAAACAAAACAAGGACCCAAATGCAGAAATTAATTAATTGATTTATTCACAAAAAATTAACTAAAGAGAATAAGAACAACCAAAGACACTTCAGGGTGAGTGAAAAGCCCTACTGGGAAAGACAACCCCTACTGGGAAAACAGGAACTAAACTAGAGCCAAGTTGAAATTATAAAGAGCACTAAGTTTCTGACAATCCTCTCATCTGAAACTGATGAGAGGCAATAAAGCAGGAGACAGAAGAGAAACGAGAGCCAGGTGAGACTGATAACAGGGAGTTTACACAATTTCTTTTCCTCACCCCCTTCTTCCTTTTGAGGGTCACAGGGGTCTCCATTTGCAGAATAACCCTGGGCTAGAGATTGAATGTGATTTTAATTTAAAATAGAGACTTTTTGAGAAAAAAAAATCGCATTTCCCATACAATAAGACCAATTTGAACAAAATGTAATTTAACAAAATTAACAAATTAAACAATGTCATGACCCCTTTAAGTAATTTACCAAGAAAAGTCAAGTTCAGGAAGCTCCAAGACTGACAAAGGTTTTTTTTGGGTTTTTTTTGTAACGCTTGAAATACACCAAAAAACATTTCACAGGAACCATGTTCAAAAACATGGGTGCGCTCCAGACAATAATTACAGATACTTTGTCCGCATGACACTGCTGGAACAGCACCCTCCAGCATGGACAAATCCAGCACTGACCTCTCGTGATCCTTATTGGAGGTCTGCTAATCTTCCGTAGGGTTACATTTGTATTTTTCAGACCAAATTAAAAGTTTTTAGCTAATAAAACATAAGAAACCACACATCCATTATATTTAACTCCTCCAAATGTCCCATGTTCCGCCTGATTCCGCTTCACCTTGATGCTGCAGCTCTCAGAACACCTTTGGCTGTCATTGCTAATGATCCGAGAAGAAACTGCGACCCTGCGCTCCTCCATCTTAAATTGGCCGCATGGAGAGAAGCTGCCAAGCAGCATCTGGCTCATATTATTCATCCTGCACTCGAGGCTGTGTGACAAGTGCTGACCAAACACTGAGACCGGGGGGGTGCCTGGTTCTCCTGATTTTCCTTTACAGGTTAATAGATTTAAAATGCTTCAGTCAGCACATTTCACGATTGATACTGTACAGTCAGAAGATGCGCTAATGAACTGTAATTAATTTCTCTGCATCATGCAACTAACGGCCTCTGAAACAACGATGAGATGCACAACTTAAATAAGAAAGAAAAAAGATTTAGTCCAATTATCTAGTAAATGCACCCGGACTAGTTTCGTTGTGCTAGAAAGAGTTAAAAGTGTTTAAAATTGAGTCCATTCCTCAATAAAAAGTGTTGAGTCACCGGAAGCTCTTCAGTCAATCAAAGCAAAGTAGAATGCGCATCGTCTAATCAGAAACCAATGATTAACATTAGAATCAGCCAATCAGATCTAGTATTTAACGAATCCGAGTAATCATTACCAATCATCTTAACCAATCAGAATCTATTATGTATATTTCAAGACTAAAATCAGCAATAACATGTTCACTAGCCAATCAGAATCAAGGATTCAGTCAGAAAATGTTGACGAGCCAATCAGAATCAAGGATTCAGTCAGAAAATGTTGACGAGCCAATCAGAATCAAGGATTCAGTCAGAAAATGTTGATGAGCCAATCAGAATCAAGGACTTGACCATAGAACATTCACAAGCCAATCAGAATCCAGCACTGAACAGCTCATTAGCATGTGCTGCTGTAAATCAGTGTTCTGCTGTAGTGAACACAATTCACAACAAACGACCGCAGTGTCACTTTCCACATCAGTGTAAGAGAAGAAGAAAAGAGCGCTGCGGAAAACCTCTCTCTCTCTCTCTCTCTCTCTCTCTCTCTCCTGAGACAAACAGATCGATGCAGTCTGGACAGAGACCAAAGCATGCATCACACACACTCCGACACCTTACACACAATCATATCTCACACGTTCCCCACAAAACAATGAAACATGTTAAAAGGGAACAATCTCAGCACAGAGGAGTCTGTTACAAGAGAAGAACGGGGGCAGCTGCAGCTAAAATAAGTCCAAGCGTTAGGTAGATCCAGACGACTCCAGCAGAGTCTGTGCAAGAGATCTTCACAGATGATCTAGGGTGAGGTGTGGAGGTCCCAGACTTTATCTCCTGGTCCTAGCATCTGGCTATGTAGCACTTTATTTCGGACCCAACTCTGGCTGGAGAACCAGCTGTTGCTTGGCTCCTGTTCAATGGTGAAATTCCTGATCTGGACTCAGTTTGAAAACCTCTGACACCCTACGTATGGCACAGATACCTCAGCCAGACTGGGGCCGTCTTTAGTTCTGATTCCATGCACACGCATCACTAAAAATGGTGTTGTACCGAGGAGTAATGAAGAATTTCGTAGGGGCTGGCTCATGGAGCATAATTTGCTGTTGCTAAAACAGGCTAGTTAGCTTAGCTGCGCGGACACCACTTAGGGTTGGGTCAAAGCGTATACAGTTGGTGGTTACTCCTTTTGTTGTTAAGGATGCTTGGAAGCAAGAAGAACTAACTTTAGTTTAATTCTATTTTAGCCCCCTCACAAAGCATGGTTGGCAATTGCTAGCATGGGCTATTTAGCCGCGCAGAAGCTGCTCAGGGAGGGTTGTGGGGAATACAGAGGGTGGTTACGCCTTGTTTTTAAAAACCTATATTGATGACTGATGTCTGAAAGCTAAAGAGAGATTAATAAGGTAGACGCTAATATTGCTCCACGAAGCTTTGTTTGCCGTCGCTAACACACGCTAGTTAGCTTCGCCGCGCGGAGGCAGCTGGTGGTTATGACTTCTGTTGTAAAAAAGATCTATGTCGCATAGGAAGATAAAGAGAGACAAACTAATGCTGTTTGTCTGAGGAATAAGGTAGAAGTTAGCGCTCCCAGGTGGAGCTCAGTTGAAGTGTGATTAGCATCAAACCAGCAGGCGGAGCTTTGTTGGTGGAGATACTTCCATTATCTGACTCATCCAGTATCAAATAAATACTAAACTTGATCTCGGATATTCATTTAAAGATCAACCTTTCATCATTGTGTCCGCAGTATTTGTAGCGGGACACCACCGTTGCCATGGTTTCACATTGAACAGAGTGACTCCTACCAAAAGAAGCTGAAATTAAATTATTTTGGGTTTTGTTTTTCTATTTTATTAGTTTTTTATTCAGTAAATATTTAACCCCTAAACAATTGAACCGTGATTCCTGGTGGAAACTAAAGACACAAACAAAATGGCGCTGCCCCTGATGTCGCCTCCTAAAAAATGCTAATTTAAAGAGCAGAGTTATAATCAACAAACAAAATGAGCTCCTCTCACCACCCATCAGTCAGCAATGCATATTAAGGAAACAAAGATACTAGCAAATAAAGTTTATATTAGCTGACTTGAAAAGTCGTAAGATGACGTCATCGCCTCATTTGCATTAAGACCATGTGATGTGCATGTTTATTTTTTTTATATGTATTTTTTTTTTCAATACGAAAGCATTGCAGAAATCATGTCATAATAAAATAATAATTAATTATATATTATAGAAACAAATATGAAAATAAAATTGGGAACGGGATTAAAGAAAATAATGTGTCGCATAGTGTCAGGTTATTTAGGGATGACACTATAAAAATAAATAAATCACAGCAGCAAATGTAGTCGTGTAACTCCGGTCATGTACCCCATATGATGCAAGAAGAATGGAATGAAATCCACTAAGAATTTAACCGTCTCAACGGCTCGCGGGAGAACCTGGATGTGCTGCACGGATTACTGCAGAACCTTCTCCCAGAATATAGTAAGGAGGGCAGTCCGTGGTGAGGGTGAGGCTTCTTTATGTACCTAGCTCGGTGCGATAGCTAGGATAGAAACGAAGGAAGACCCAATAATCTTCTCAGCTGACCTCCAGAGCTGAGCCCACATCACTCCTCTCTTCATCTCCTCCACTGGCTCCCCCCCTGCAGCCTGTGTTAAGTTTAAAACTCTGATCGTGTCTGCACCTCCCTTTAGTTCTACATCCACCACCAGAACGATTCTATTCAGAGCGAACCAGAGCGGACTGTTTTACAATAAAAGCCAAAATGACATCCTCGGGTTAAACACTTCCTCGCTCACTTCTACCGTCTTCAACGCCATACACCCTGGTCCTCCTGATTCCCCAGCACAGTTTGAGGCCGTCTCTGACAAAGTTGCATAATTTGCAATAGAAACCGGCGTGTTATTTATATTAAACGATGCCGCCATGGCTGCAAAGATGCACCAAAATAACACCGTTTTCCTCTAAGCATCCCATGAGTCCTAATTTAACCCTGAAGCGCTCCACTGGAGTCCATTCGTTCTCTCAAGAGGGAAACAGAGCCTTGCAGCAATGACATCATACCAGCAGAGACCCCTCGGGAGCAGTGTGTGTGTGCATGCGTGTGTGTGCGTGTGTGTGTGTATGGAGTCAACTCGACGAACAAAGACAGCTCGAGGGGGTTTGGGACTGTGTGATAAATCTGTGCAGTATCCTCTGAAGAGAGTATTTCTCGGCGCACGGACACAAAACACACACTGATGCACTTTTGCTCAACGTTAAACCTTGATGTGTGTTTTTGTGCTTTTTGAGGGTTTTCTGCACCACATTTTTTCCACAAACTCTACATTTCAGATCTCATGCCCATCTTATAGATATGTTTTGAGATTTAAACACTTTTGCATAAATTGAAAAAGTATAGTTGAGCTCAGAAGTTTACATACCCTGGCAAAGTTTGATTTCGTACTCATTATTCCCGCCCATAGTTACTCAATCTGCTGCATTTCAACAGAATCTTTCCAAATGACCCAAATGATCGGATTATAAGTTTTCACGCCCCAGCTCCTAATATTTTGTGTTCCCCCCTTTAACATTAATGCCGGGCTGAAGTCTCTTGAGGTAGTTCTTGTAAGGTCTTGAGTTCTCCTCAGAGTGCTTCAGTGATATTGAGGTCAGGAGACTGAGATCCACTCCAGAACTTTCTCTGTCCAGGCCTAGTACCAAAATGTAAAGTTTATGTGCCCAAACAGTTAAATGTTGTTCTCATCACCCCAAATAGCTTTGTTCCGGACGTTTGGAGCTTGTCTTTGAGCTGTTTAGCAGTTACGTTGTGGCATTTGTGTAGCATTAACTTTCTTCTGGCAAATCAACCATTTTTCTTTGTGTCTCTCTCTGCACTGTCACTTTCCCCTCTTCCATTTCCTTTGCCCCTACTCTTCTTTCTCTCTCTCTCTCTGTCCGTCTTTCTCTGTGCATCGCGTTTAGCTGGCTCAGATTTCATGTTTAAACTAAATAAAGCTGTGTATTCTGTTAAATCTTCACAAAGTAGTCACAATACGTATCGCAGAGCTACTGGGAGATATCGTCTAGGAACTGAAGTGTATTTGCTTCTTGGTTTGATTGTGATTCTAGTCATTTCTGAAACTTATTTACCGTCTCTTCTTTATGTAATATTTACTACACCATTATCTTTACTCGCATTTTAAATGAGAAAGATTATAAGAAGATGTCTCTCCATCACAGTGAAAAAGATGATTCCAAGCAAACATTAACACTGCCCCCTAGTGGAGGGATGGTATCCAACACTCTTACACAAATCAAACTAGACTCTAGCCTTCTTAACTTTGTGGTTTCAAATGTTTTTAAAATGACAATTTTTCCAGTAATTGTTAAAAATAGTGTTTTATGCGTATTGTATCGTAATATTGAGGTATATATCTTATCGTGAGCTAAGTGTACACCCTGTTACGACAGCTCTGGTTTAAGGAAAAAATGATCTAGTTCACACTTTCACTCATTCTATAGAATGCGTCTATAGAGAAATGCTCGGCCGCATTGATTTCAGGCGTTCTATACAATGCTGTATTTAATACTTAACATATACAGTAAATACTGGAGAGCTGGGGTCAGGTCATAAACGTGCATTTGAAGAGCGAGTATTCCCTGCCCTCTAGTGGCAGAAATCTTCATATTGTTCCTTTACTTTACATGTGAACTCAATAGTGAATATCTGATAAAAATAAAAGTTCTAAAAGCTTTCATTAATTTGCTTACATCCTTTACCAGAAATACAGAGAGAAAGACTATCATTTTAAACCCGAGCGTATTAAAATACAGAAGCGTTTTAATGTTCAGACTCACCTGTGTCTTGTCTGAACTGGTGCATGGTCTGCAAGTCGATGATGTAGGGGGTGAGCTCTGCTTCCACCTGACCCAGAATCACCGTCCCTCGAGCGTCACCCTTCATTACGTTCTCAATGTGATGGGACACGGCGGCGCTGTAGGGCCTCCATCGGCCCTGCTCGTTCATCCATTCCCACACCACCACCCGCGCCATGCTCTGAGACGGGTACCCCACGCCAAGAGAGCCCGGGAGAGCCATTGAGAGGTGCCTAGCTTACACTATAAAAAAACAATATAAAATTAATGCGAAATGATTGCCTAAAAAAAATCTGAAAGAAGTCGAACACAATCATTTAGGAAAGACTCACCAATGTCCTTTACAGCTGCACTGTCGCTTTAAGAAGATCATGTTTTTCGAGCTGGGCTAAATCCACTGCAACTAAAAACCTAAAAAAATTCATCCATTTATAAAGAACATTGTTTGAGCCATCATGTTTTAATAAGTTACTAGGATTTGGATGGTGGTGTGAGCTTTTTGATTAATTTGAGTTTAAAATGGAAAATAGGAGCTTCATTGAAGGTGATTTTGAACCAAATTTGAAAGCCATCAGTGAAAAACATACTATGAAAACACAATGGAAATCATTTTTTTTTAAATGCAGATGTAGTTTTATTTTCAAATGGCAAAACAGTTTTAAACCACAAAATCTAAAGCTGTTTACCTGCTAATTAACACCTAGTGATTTCCCCATTTAAAGGTTATTTTCTTCAGTCTTTCATGGTGGGATTGTAATGTCAGCATTCTCTCTCTCTCTCTCTCTCTCTCTCTCTCTCTTTGTCTCCGTGTGCATGTGTGTTTGGCTAAAAAAATCCTAGTCTGGTTTTCTGATTGACATGACCTTGAAGTCCAGTGTTCTTTTTCAGATAATCCAGTTCATAAAACTGCTTTTCTGCTTGAGATGACCTTGAAGTTCATAGTCAGAAAGTCCAGTTTTCTCAAAACATGAAAAATTATGGATCTTTAGACGTCAAATAATAGATATTTCCTTGCATATTTATTTACAAATATTATACAGAGAGAAAAAGAAGTGGTATATAAGAGCCCTTTAACAACGGAGAGAGATCAATGTAATCTGAAGATTTTCTTTTATAAATCCTTTAAAAACACTAAACCACAATCAAACCCCTCTTGTTTCAAGTTGTTGGTGTTGCTTTGTGGAGAAAAGCGAGCATGGTGTGTCCTCAAAACCTGCTCTAACCCAGATTTACCCCTATTTCCATCTGCCTGAGATTCGGAAGATTTACAGCAACCCACATCTGAAATATCAAATTCAACCTCGTATTCGGATCCTCACCCTGCTCACGAAGCCCAGGTTTACCCCACGTATCTGAGCTCCATGTGGATGTCAGATTCGGATCGGGGAGAACCAGAACCATCTCACACATCTGCCTGTTCGAGCTCTGGGGAAGTGAACGGGTTCATGTTTTCTCTTCTCACTGAACCACGGATTGTCATTTTCTCTACACATCGGGGTCTTCAGGTGTGATCTAGGTCTAGTATAAGGCTAATCTGAATCAGAAGAGGCTATTTTCACTTCACGTGCGTCTGTGAGGCTTAATCACTGGGAATAAAATATCGGCGGCTTAATGCGCGCTCGCAGATCTAGGAATAAGCGACGCATGAGCTTCTCTCGTGTCATTTGGGATCCGCAGGCTCGATCAAATGCATCAGATGGCTATAAATTAAGCGTTAGAGTTACCTCAGAATGAACGGTGCATCGGGTACGGGGATTGATCACCTGTGACGCGAAGCGCATCCGCCGATCCACGAAGATGAACCGGAGATTTAACGCCAAATAAACGGCACACACGGTCGCATACAGCACTCGAGCACAGCCACGATGTACAATAAACAAAAGCGAGTCAGAAACCACCGTTTTGTGCAAAGCGTACTGGCTGTTGCTCGTGTTGTGCGCATCCTCCGCCGCGAGACTGTTGCGCGCCTGTGTGTGCGTTCATGCGTGCGCGCGCGGGCGTGTGCGAGCAGCTCTGTGTACCTCAGCAGAGGAAACAGTTGAAGCGTGAGAGACAATCACATATTCCATCCAGATCTGATTAAAAACATCACAACAATCAAATCAAACACGTATAGAGTTCTATAGAACCAAATCTCGTCATCATAGGGGAACCTTTTTTGGTGCCATTTTATGTTCAAAGCTGCAACCATCAAATGTAAGAAATCAATAAACTTTGCCATGATATACACAACCAGCATCTTTACCCTTTACACGGGCTTCTTTACAATTTGCTCTTTGAAACCTTTTTGAAACAATGCTTGATATTATTTGTTGTACAACCTCATCTTCTTCTTTTTTCATCACACAAGAATTCCACAAAAATCCTGAAATTGCACAAAAAAAAAATACAATTCGAGTGCTTTATATCATCTCATTTCCCTGCAAGGAATTTAACTATAAATTGAATTTAATTCAATTAGGAATTCAATTATAACATTAAAGGGACAAAATATAAAAAAATAATATCCTGCAAAAAAGCAAAGACTTGGTCAAAACTATTTGAAAATTGTATTACATTGATGTATAATTATGCACTGTTCCAAGCACCTTTTCTACCATTGTGCTAAGGTCTTGTAACATGTAACAGGTCTTGTACTTCCAAGGGTTATCCAATCTTTTCACCACTAGATGGCACCATTTTGGGGTCTGTTAAATGAAAGTGAAGGACTATCGCGCCTTTTCTCACATTTTACTTTAAATTCCTTGCAGATTTTGTTATTACTCTAATAATGTTCCTTTTAAACCCAAAATATCAAACTAATAATCTTTCTAATCTTTTTAACAAGTGAAGGCCATAATGTTTCTTTGCGTCAGCAACGTGCTAAAACAGTCTCTCAAAAACTACGAAGAACTGGTGGAGAACCAAAAAGTGCTTCAAACCTGCAAAGAACCAATGAAGAACAAGTATTTAATCAACCACTTGTGCAAGTTTTCATCGCCTCATAGATGCGTACCTCAAAAATAAAGAGACGAAATAAAAACACATTGCAGTTTAATGAATTTATTTAGTTTTATATCCTCTGTTCATATTTTAACACCAACAATCGTATTTGTGTTGAGTTATTTGTTCACTTCTGAACGCTGTACAATTCAGAGGACGATCCGTAAGATTCCTATCCGTGCGTCAGAGGTTCGAGTTGAATCCGATCCAGTGTTTGATGAGCTGATGGGCGACGGTTTGATTCGGAGGCGTGGAGAAAACCGCCCGCTTGTCCTTCACCAGCGCCTCGATGACCTGCAGCAAAGAACATCAACCCGTCAGTGTTCAGCAGAAGAAAGAATCTTTGGAGATGCGTCTTCACCTGTTGACGGGTGAACCATCGCGCCTCCTCAATCTCGTCCTGGTCTGGATTGATCTCCATCGTCATGGCAACACAGATGCACCCAATCATCAGGCAGGAGGGCATTGGCCACACCTGGCTGCACAAGTACTGCACAGCACCCACCTGAAGAACCAGATTAATGGAAAGGATATACGTAGCTAGAAGAATCGAACCAAATACTCTTTTGATTTTAACTTTTAGTTTGTTCCCTACTTTGAATATTGTTAAAATTGTAAAAATAAGGTATTCTTTAGTTATTATATTTTCAAGGACTTGTGCAGCGTAAAGTTTCAAATGAAATATAAATTAGATTTTTAACAATGAAAACACTCCAAATAAACAAACATTTTGAGGAATGCAGCGCTCTCTTCAGTTAATATAAGGGTTCTCAGGGTTCTATTGATGTACGGAGTATTAAAATACACTCTGTCAGAGTTAAACCTAGTATCAGAATAAACAGAGATGAAGTGATCAATGTTCCATCCGGGACCTGGACGCTGCTCTCCTCCTGCACCTCTCTCCGCACTGCCGCCTCGATGGATTCGCCTGAAACGCATCGATATTTTCAAAACTCAAAAACGGAACACAGAGAGACGTGCACAGAAATATCTGGCGACCACGCAGTTTCTACCTGGCTCTACGAAGCCGGCGAGGCAGGAAAACATTCCTGGAGGAAACACCTTCTTCCTTCCCAGCAAACACTGGTTCCCGTCGGGATGAAGCACCAGCATGATCACCACCGGGTCTGATGGATATCATCAATAACTACATTTTAATGTTTGTAAAGTTTGAATCACTTTTTAAAAGTTAATAAAACGTAAACAGTTTGTAAAAAGGGAAACGTTGGAGAAACTTTGGTAAAAAAAAAACTTAGCGAATACATTTAGCGAATGTAAAGCTTGCAAAGTGGGCGGGGCTTAAAATGTTCAAGGGAGGGGTCTGTGACATCTTCTTTCCAATTCGATTTATATAATGTAACCACAAATTTGTTGGAATAATCGTTTTAAATATACACTCACTGGCCACTTTATTAGGTACACCTATCCATCTGCTCATTAGTGTACATTCCTGATCAGCCAATCACACGGCGGCAGCTCGATGAATTTAGGCATGTGGACCTGGGGAAGAAAGAGGATTTGACAGTGGCATGTTTGTTGATAGCCATCAGGCTAGTCTGAGTTTTTCAGAAACTGCTGATCTACTGGGAATTTTCACGCACAGCCATCTCTAGTGTTAACAGCGAATGGTCATGCCATGAAGGATTAGAGCCGTTCTGAAAATACGAGGGGGTCCAGCCTAGCAAGGTGTGCCTAATAAAGGGGCAGGTGAGTGTATTTGTATTTGAATATTCTGTTGTGAGGTGGGCAGGGCCCAGCAGATTCTATCCTTTAGTGATGCCCATCTGAAAGAGACCCTGGTTTGAAAGATTGATCAAAGTTTGATTTGTAGGTTGAAGAAGATTTGGCTCAGAAGAAGAAGGTGGAGGAATAATAATAAGAGAATTTTGGCTTTTCAAACCCAACAATATTCACAGAACATCGCTGCACTTGCCGACTCTGGGGTAGCTCGTGTTATGTATGCCCTGAAGGCTACTGCAGGCTGCTTTCAAACAGGTCCTCTTGTATCCAGAATCCTCCACCTTGGTCTTGCTTCCGCAGGTCGGGCAGAATTGGTATCGACTGTGCCACGCCAGAACTGACCTGGCCTGAGCCACCACGCCTGTCAGAAACAGCAAACTGGAAATGTTGGGCGGCTAAAATGCTAATGTTTGATTAGCTAATACCCAGAACAATGGGCTGTGTATCTGCAGATGTGTGGTGTCTCGTCTGAAGTTCCATAATGTTCTGATTCTCACTAAACTCTGCTTGTGACAAAATAGTTTTATAGTTAATTATGCAGCTCAGTCTGATTCAGAATAGTTCAGTGTGAGTGTGCTCTGTTAAAAGTGATTCAACTCTGTATGATTCACTTCTGACTGCGGTTCGGTATAATTCAAAGCATTTAAATTTGATCGAGTTCTATTAAATATGTTTCAGTTCAGCTTATGTCTAACACCTGTTGTGGATGATTCAGTGTGATTCACTTCTGCTTTGGTTTCGGTTCAGTGTGATTCAAAACAGTTCAATATGATTCAGCTCTATTAATAAATGGCTGAAAAAGTAAATTTCTAACGTCTATTTTAATAAGATTCAGCTCAACTTGTTCAGCTTGACTGAGTTCTATTTAATTTGATTCCTTCAGTTTCAAAATGCTCGGTTTAATTAATTACGATTCAGTTTGATTCACTTCTGTTTGGTTTAATTTGATTCTATTTCAGTATGGCTCATTTCTTCCGTCTCTGATTCAGATTCTCTTCTAAATAAAGTGCTAAGATTTTGACCTGCATCCCTGGATCCTTTAGAAAGCAATCTGGTGATTCTGAGCTCCTGACCTGCATCCTCATCACTCATCCTCAGTAACCCCGGCATGGCCTGCTGCAAGAAAAAACACCCAGGATCCTGTGTTTTCAGGAAACCTTCACAGTCCTCCTCGATTCCAATGGCGAACCATGCAATGAGAGCATCATCATCATCATCCTCATGGTCCTTCATCAAGGAGCTTTCACGATGTCTCTGCACACCTAGGAAGATCAGCAGCTTTTGCTGGTGGTTCTCCATGATCTCCTGCACTGCTGCAGACCTCAGTTTACACACGTGCACCTGACCTTCCTCACTCTCTGCGGAGCGCACCAGAGGACTCAGGTGGTCGAAGAGCAAGAAGACCGACCCCGGAGATGTGAGTTTCTTTGAGATCCAGGTGGAGTCGCTGCGCTTCTGGCTCATTCTGTCCAGCACCGGCCTGTTGAAGTAAACCTCACACTCCTGGATTGGTTTGTATGACAAAGCGGGGACCTCGGAGCTGGAGAGCAGACGAGAGATGTGCGTGTGACCCCAAAACAGGGCCACATCTCTGGCCGTCTGACCCGAGCTGTTCATCACACTCGTATCACATCTGCAGAAGGGGGAGAGGGAACAGCACGGATTACGTGAGTATTGATCATGACGTGTGAGATTCACAAAGACATGACGAGATAGTGGATGCATTTTAAATGCAACATCATTAATGTCTGAAGAAAGGGATTCACTCCTTTTTACTATGAGTCTGTTCTATTTATTATGTATCAGTTCAGCTCAGAATGATTCACTGTGATTTCTGTTCAGAGGATGATTCAAAACGGTAAAGTTTGATTCAGTTTTATTAAATATGATTCAGTTCAGGGCAGAATGATTCATTCATTATTTCTTTTCAAAGGATGATTCAAAACGGTAAAGTCTGATTCAGTTTTATTAAATATGATTCAGTTCTGCTCAGAATGACTTGCTTCAGTAGGATTCAGTTCTGCTCAGTTTTCTTTTTGGCAAGGTACAAAACAGTTCAATATGATTCGATTCTATTAAAAGATTGAGTTTTGTATTTATATTTTTATTGACGTAAAAATGCCTTTGATGACTAGCAAAAGATGAATGCTTTATTGGTGAATTATGGAACAACACCACACTTTTCTCAGGTTATTTTGTTTTTCAGTCTTTACTTTGTTTCAGATATTAAATATAGAATGGTATCTCCATTCCTTTCGGTCTCTCTCACCTGTGCTTCAGCAGTATTTGAGCTGTCTCCAGCTGACCGTTTCTAGCAGCTAACATCAGAGCACCCCATCCTCTCTCCCCCCTCTGATTCAGCAGCTCTGGGCGGTGTTTGAGCATCATAGTAACCTTCTTGCTATCTCCTCTGGAAGCAGCATCCAGAAAATGCTGCAGGAGATCAGAACTGACCCCAGAATTCACACTCATTCTCCAGATCAAGGAGATTAGAGAGGAAGGTGGTGAAGATGCTGAAAATGCCTGGAAATCAGAGAAGTGCCAATAAGAACAACTTTCTTTTACAAATTAATTAAAGTCAGCAGAAAACTGATTCTGATTCAGTTTAGTGTATGATTCAGTTTGATACAAATCAGTTCTGTGTGATTCTGTAGCCTTTTTGAGGCATTATTAGAACGTGGTATCCTGTAAAATTATGGTTTTCACATATAAATGTGTGTCTTCAAAAGAGTATATATTTATGCAGGTTTGGACAGTGAACCTGAAACAAACTTCAGACAATAGAGACATGAAAAGAAAATTATGATTGTTTACTGTTCAGTGGATCATAATGCTGTAAGATTAAACATATTTTACGGACCTCCAGCTGGTAAGTTTATGAGTCAGCACACCATAAAAGCTTTACCCATATTTTGGATTAAAATAAAATTAGATAAAAGAATTTCCGCAAATTAAACCAACGTTGGATGTACTTTATTTATTTATATTCGTTTTATTTACTAAAAGGCACGCAAATTCAACTACTCACGATATAAATAGATTATTGATGTAAAAAGTTGAACTTCAGACCTGTTTAATGTTTAGTGACGCGTCGCTTTGTGATGACGCAATTATGCGCCTCTACGGCATTCTGCGCGTGCGCGACATCTGCTGGACAGAGATGGGAATTGCACAAAAAGAGATTAAATGTTAGAATTTGTTCTCCTACGTACTTTAAAATATCGATTAATTCTCCTACGTACTTTAAAATATCGATTAAATTGAAATAGACATCGCAAAGAGCCTTAGGTTTGACAGTGTAACTGAAACACTTGTAGCAGAGCTTTTGTGAATAACGTTCTACCTCAGTGTTTTTATTGTTTAATACAGGTTATAATTTAGAATATATATTTAGAACATAAAATGAATTCATTTTATTAAATTGTTTCAATATTTCATAATAATAATTTTGTAACATTACGAACCTTAGTTACTAATAAAGTATACAAAGTACTAATTTTTGAGTAGAAAATTGTCAGTCCACCAAAGGGATTAAGTGCTGATTATGGTCACTCCATCCTGAGAGCACTTTAGAACCAGCAAATCACCGGACTGTCATGGTTTTATACTGTGTGAGAAAATAAAAATTCTTTACCGAAATTAGAAAGAGCAGGGTTCTAATCCTGGAAAATTTGCCCACTGGGGAGTCTGACCATCAAGGCCTAAGATTAATCTCTTCATGCTAACTGGCTACACGGCTATGTCTCCTGTCCATAAGTCAGTGGTGAGTATCTGGTGAAGAATGGCAGCCATCACATCGTCAGGAGGATGCTCGCACTAGTGGTGGGTTAGGAGACTCCCCTCAAACCTGCTGCTTTGAGTGTATTGAGTCCACTGAAGGCATCTCTCTCTCTCTCTCTCATACTCTCTCTCTCTCTCTCTCACCCTCTCTCACTACTCTCACTGTCTCTCTCGTCTCGATGGAGAAGCCCTCGGTCTGTGAGGATCCTGAAGTGTCTCCTCTGAGCAGTGATGGTGTTTCCCTTCGGTAAGACCCCTAAAAACACTGCTCCACACAAATGCTTTCATAAAACCTAATGCAAGGCTTAAAATATTTCTGTCTTGAATGAAAATGTGGCTGTTTTTTATTATAAATGTGCAAAATTTCCATTGTGTATGCTCTTGTTATTGATAGACATTAATTTGTCCTTATTTCATGGTATCTGCAGTTAAAATTTGAGTTTTTGCTTTGTTTGCTCTAAAGGACTTTGATCTTCTCTATTTGCAAACACCGAAGATCAGGCGCAACAACAATCAATAACTAACATAAACCTCCCTCTAACCATGCAGCTCATGGAGATTTCAGACCTAATATCAAGTCAGAATGTTTAAAAGCTTCAGTAATACCAGTTTCCAAAAAACTGTTTCAGTTTCACTGTCCAAATACTGAAGCAGGGATACCAGATTGTGATTCTGAATTTAACTTGCCTGTTTCGGTTCTATTGGCCAACCTCTTTATCTTCATTTCTCCGACCCGTTTTCCAGTCCTAATGCTGAAGATGAGGATGAGGGGAATAAAACGAGAAGTGATGCAGTGGCTTCTCTGGACGATGCTGAAGTGACGGAGAGAAGAAGGAAACCAGAGCTGGTCAGGTCAGATCTCCACATGTTCTCCAGCAGTTTCAATCTGTGGTCGTTCTAGTGATGTTCACCGGAGCTCCTATCTGAAAGAAAGCAGAATCACATTCAATCTCTGAATGGTAATTAGCAAACTACAGCCGTTTATTGAACTGTAGAACATTCATCAGCTAATACGAATCTTTTGTCCAACCATTTATCAGCTTATTAGCTTCAAATGTGCCAATCAGAATCATTCATTTAACTGCTGACGATTCATCAGCCAATTAGAATCAAGTAATCGATCTGAGAAAGTTCCTCAGCCAATCAGAATCCTTCATTTAACTGCTGACCATCAGCCAATTAGAATCCAATCAGAATCCTTCATTTAACTGCTGACTATTCATCAGCCAATTAGAATCAAGTATTCGATCTGAGAAAGTTCCACAGCCAATCAGAATCCTTCATTTAACTGCTGACGATTCATCAGCCAATTAGAATCAAGTATTCGATCTGAGAAAGTTCCTCAGCCAATCAGAATCATTCATTTAACTGCTGACGATTCATCAGCCAATTAGAATCATTTGTTTATTTGCTGATGATTCACCGGCTAATCAGAATATATCATGCTCATCTCCAAGGTTCATCAGCTGATTAGAATCCAGAATTGAATCTTGGAACGTTCATAAGCCAGTTAGAGTCAAACGTTCACTTTAAGAATGTTTTTCAGCCAATAGGAAGCAATGATTTGCCCAATCAGCCAATAACAATCTATCGTTCAAACTTAGATGAGTTGAGAATAATTGAGTTTTGAGAATCTGAAATGAAGCTTAAAGCATTCACGAGTTGGATTTATTTATTGAGTAATCAGTCGATTGATTCTGGTCAGAACCGATTAGAAGGTGATTGATATTCATTTAATTAAACATATTTGATTTATTCCGTGCTGTAATTCAGATCTAAAACCTTCGACCCGTCGTTGTTTGTGTCGGTCCAGAGCGATTCTGAATCCAAGTGTGAACGCCGAAAGCTCCAGTCCTGTCAGGTGATGCAAAACATTCCAAGAATAACTAAATAATGATAAACCGTGTTTGAATAATGTTTGTTTTTAGCTTCACTAATGAAGATTTCTCCTGATGCTTGCCTCTGTGTTTTAGTTTCCTCGCACCAACTCTCAATATCACAAAGTGTTCAAGGAGATCAGTGAAGACGAGCAGCTCAGACAGAGTACGTGCTTCTGAGATATTATTAATAATCATCATGATGACGTTCGTTTTGTTTGAACTAGTCTGGGTGTATTTATCACACTGGGCTTCAAGGGGCTGAGAGGAGAAGCAGGTTCGGATGCACTGCTGCTGGTCCACATGCTTTTATATATCCAAAGCACACGGTAAAAAATACTGTATTCCTGAAAACAACCGTAGAATTTACAGAGATCCACCATTATTAGTTTTACAGAGCATGACCTTACATTTAACAGTTAAAAACATAAAAATACAGTTTGTTGCTGCACATGTATCAATGTCCTGCATGATCTAATTCAGAAAATACATATATTTAACATGTGCAAAAATGTGTTTTTTTTTTTTATAACAAACCCGTAAGAGAACCCACAAGATAACTAAATGTTATAATCAGGTTTTTCCTAATCCATTCATATAGGAAATGTATAATTATTCTGTAAATATTAGAGTTTGAAAATTTGATTTGGAAATAAATTGAAATAATAAGGTTTTAAACATATTATTTCAACAAATCTAAAAATGATACACTGCCCCGAGCTGTGAAAATATAGTAATGAAATCCGTAAAATTTCTAGTGCAGAGGATGCCTTATTTTTTACGTTCTAAAAACCTCAGCTGCTGGTATTTTATTTAGTGCGCAGCAGACGAGCACAGAAACAATACAAACATTGACTCACAAGGTGTTTTAGTGTGGTGAAAACTGATGGAAAAGGCTTCAATTCTATAACTAAGAAAATGTGTATTAAAACACCCACATCCCCAGAGGCTGCGATGCTGGAGACTGACTTCACTCAAGGTTCTGCTCATAAACGATTTATCAAAGTGGATTGAGTTTAATCAAAAGTAATAGCACCCCATCCCGACGTGCCCCTCGTATAGCACACTGCGTTATTGAGCTTTTAATAATAATAAAAATATTGATCACCTCATACGAAAGCAATCAGGGGATGCACTTAACAATGATGGAGTACAGAATGGTTTAACGCTCAGTCAACAATACTTCAACAAAACGATAGAAGAAGAGTAAAGCACAATTTCTTTACAGTTTTGTCTTCCGTTTGTTGAGAATACCCTGATTTGTTTCCCTCAGGTTACACCTGTGCCCTGCAGAAGGACATTCTGTACCAGGGGCGAATGTTTGTCTCTCAAAACTGGATCTGCTTCCACTCACGAGTGTTTGGGAAAGACACCAAGGTACTGAAAGCACCACACAATTCATTTAATAACGAACAGAACTTCCACGGATGAACGAAACAGACACCTGTTGAGAATGTTCTGCAGAGAACGTTCTCTCATCGCTGTGTTCGGTTTCAGATTGCGATCCCTGTATCATCAGTGACCGTTATAAAGAAAACTAAAACGGCGATCCTGCTCCCGAACGCCCTCCTCGTCTGCACAGCGAGTCAGAGAGTAAAGCCCCTGCTGAGAACTGTCTGTCAGATCAATCACGTGTGATCTTCTCATGGCTCTGGTTCCCTGTGATTTCTGCAGCACGTGTTCGTCTCCTTTCTGTCTCGAGATGCTACGTACAAGGTCCTGATGTCCGTCTGCGCTCACCTCCTCGTAAGCACTTCTACATGACGCATATGTTTACCCTGAGTTTAGTTTTTAAAGAAGCTTGTGCAGGAGAAGAGTCCTGGGATCACTCAGATGGGCTCCCAGAGCGTCAGCAGAGGATGCCATCGTCTTCATCACCTTCATCCCGGGTCTCTGACCTCTGTAAGAGGCACCTTTCCATCCTCTCACCATAATCAAATCCATACGACTCCTTTTTCTTTTGGAGATGTGCAAGAGAGAATCAATTGATTGTAATGACTCAACTGAACACTGTTCAGTTCATTCTGATTGAATTTTGATTCTTTTCAGGCTAATATGATTCAGTTCATTATAATTCTGTTGAGTTCAAACTGATTCAGTTTACTCTGATTCTGTTCAGGCTAATAAGATTCAGTTCATCGTGAACCTGTTCAGATCATACTGATTCAGGTTCACATTTATTCTATTCAGGTTAATTTGATTCACTTTATTATGAATCTGTTCAGTCCCAAAGATTCAAGTTCATAATGATTCTGTCCAAGTCAATATGATTCAGTTAAATTCAACACTATTCAGATCATTTTGATTCTGTGAGGTTCAGCCTGATTCAATGCACAGTGATTCTTTTCAGTTCTCCATGATTCAGTACATTCAGGTGTTGTGTTTTGCAGGACTTTGTCGCTGATCTCTCAGATCTGGACGCTCATGTAAGAGAATCATCTCAGAGAAGGAACGACAGCAGCAGCTCTGACTCTCCAGAGTCTCCGGATTATAACATGCACCAGCTCAGTGTGTATCCCCCAAATATTCCTCCAAATCTTTTCCTTTGTGATCGAGCAGAAAATAATGAAACGAGGGATGAACAGCCGTTCTGCATTTCTGTCTTGATGGGGAGAGAAAAAGCAAACACAAAAACACATGAGATGCGAGAAAGCAAAAGAAAACAATAGTCCACACCGAAGGCACTTGAGGATTAATGCTACAATATTGAAATCCTTTTTGCTTTGATCGGCTAGAATAAGCAACAGGTTTGAAAAAGTGCAGAGCACCCGCTGCCATTTCTCTGCACCCAGTTCCTATTTCCAGCTCTTCCATGGAGACCACTTCTGAACAGATTCCTGTAGACAGTAGATGGGGGTAACTGGGGGTGCCACTGGTCAGTTCCGAGACGATGGCACTACTGGATATTGTCTTTTTTTTTTTTTTTTTTTAATTCCTTGACTTTGTTTTCGCACTATAACTACCCTGAAGCTGCTTTTCTCGACCTCACCTTGATGCAGAGGTCAGCTCTTACACCGTTGTTTCATTTCATGACTGGGATGGTCATGAACCTGACAATAATCTCACAAAATCCCTGACTAGAAGTGTAGCTAGACGAATTGATGCTGGTTTGAAGGCAAATGGTAGAAACACCAAATGCACATGTGTTTTTGCTGTTTCTTTTGTAAATGTACAAAAATAATCTTTATTTATATTTCTGAAAGCATTCTTGTGTTTACAGAGCTCCCTAAAACGTTGCTTGTGCTCTATACGTCGTGTTTTCTAATGCTTCAGAATTCCAGAAACGATCCCAAGCGTTCACCGAAGCAGCTGAAGCACTGGATCCGCTCCAGAAACCAGAGACTGACGGCAGTAAACACACGACACGCTCTGGTAAACACACACATTTATCTTACAATCCAGTTTAGAGATGCAAAATGTGTGTAGATAGAATCTTTATGAGGTATAAACCTCAGATTATGATTCAGTTAAGTTCAGATGCAGTCAGTTCTCAGTGATTCTGTTCATTTCAAAATGATTCAGTGCAGTTCAGATGAATTCTTTACAGAGTGATTCAGTTCAGAAGGACTATGATTCAGTACATTATGGATCAAAAGGTGCTCAATGATCAGTAGGTCAAATGGTAGGTGCACAGTGTAGTGTGTTTCAATTGAAAAGGAGCACTAACGAAACACACTAACGATGGGCACATCATTGAACCTGCTTCTTCCTGACCCCTAGTGGTCAGTCGAGGAACTGCATTGTCAGCAACTTCTGCATTGGCTTCCCGAGGGAAAGGAGGTTGGTGCTTGCAATAAACAAGAGGGCATTTGCATAACTGCATCACATGACCCATCTACATGAGATTGGTCTCATTTGAACCATCTTTTTGAGTTTTGCATCACAGACGTTCTCTGATTTCCACGTATTGAATTCGAACACAGTGCTGTACTCGGGTCAGAAGTGGTCCCCTTCTGATGGAGCCTGATGGGTGTGTTTCAGGATCCGTGGATCTGGGGCTGAAGACGCTGAGGCCTGATTCTCTCTCTCTGAACACCCTGGTGCTGATCTACCTCTCTCTGTGAGCCTCAATTTGTTTAGTGATGATCAATATGTGAGCAAGTGCAGGAGCTTGTGCTTTGTTTCTGTGTCAGGGTGTGCGTCCTGCTCTGCTCCTCCTGCTACATGGCATTCAAGATCCTCTCTCTGGAGGAGCAAATCTCATCGCTGCAGGAGTTTCCTCATAAAAGGTGACCGCGAGGCTTTACCGTCTAGTGATGTGATAGATGTCCTATTCGTTCTTCGGTGGCGCCTGGAGCGGCACAGGAGACTGATAGAACATTGTCCGAAAGCTGAACTTCTGGGTAGAACTTATAAAATAAAATCTGATGTAACTATAAATGTGTTTGCTGCTTGCCTGGGTCCTTCATGTGTTTCTGGAATCCCTCCCAAACATTTCTTGGAGCTTAGGGAGCAATACAGACACTCCTGGGCTTTAAATGGTGCTGCCCATCAGATTTATTTTAAAAAAGATGCAAGATTAAGCGTCTGTAAATGAAATATAAGTCACAATAGTTGTTATCCGGCAAACAAACCGTGGATAGCAGATGCATTTCAAATCTCTCTCTGTGTTCGACCGCCAAGTACACAAGCCGCTTGTCTTCAGTGCTGCTCTGAACGTAGAGCTCGTCTAAAGAGTTTTTTTCTTGATTGTCACCAGTTTCTGAAATTCTCAACCATCACATTTCTCGCTCTCGTTCATGCTCGCTTGTGTATTTCTAGTCTTTCTTTGCTCTAGCGTGCGCTGAGGCTAATTAACATTGCATATCTCTGTAGAAATGTTACTAACACGACTGTTCATGTGTGTTACTGAAGAGACGACCACCAGAGTCTTTTCTCTGGGGATTCAGCCGAGGTCTGCTCCCTTCTGTCAGCAAGTCTCCTCAAGCTGGAGAAGGTCTGTACTTGATTTCTGTTTCAAATGAGTAAAAACTGAGATTGCGGCTCAATTTAATCATTGTTTGATAACCCTCCAAAACAACATGTCAATCATTAAACCACGCCCCTTAATTATGCATACTTTTAAAGATTAATACAATTAAAAGTATTGCGTAATAAGTTCACACAGAGCACCAGACTAAAGTTGGCTATTGTAACATGAGAGTCAATGGGAATCTGCTCACTTCTGGCTCCAGCCTCGAGTGGTCAGTCGAGGAATTACAGCTCCTGTAGGGAGGTTGTCTCTTGGTTCAGCTCAGTTGAGTCAGTTCAGGCGGGACGTTGATGTTTTCTATAACAATAATATGAAGAAGATCAGAAATGTGGATTTTCATGTTGGTTTCAGATCCACACGACTCTTCAGCGGCTGATGGAGGCGGTGACAGACTGAGAAAGATCAGCACAATGCACATCACCGAAATGTGTTTTAAAAATGTCTAGATTAGCTGCAAACCGATCGAGATACGTGTTGCTTTCGACAATAAAACATGAGAAAATCATACGTCTGATGGATTTCAGTTTTTGTGTGCACCATGTTGGAAAATGTACCCAAAAATTCAAGTTTGATCAGATTTTATCTGAATAAAATTAATCTGAATAAATTGAATCTGAAAAAAGTAATGAAGGTAAATTTAAAACCTAAATGAAATTAATGCCATGATCGTCATCTGAATAAAACTACCCAAATATTCTCGTTCTTTATAAATGTGGGCTGAAAGAACTTAATCTCATTAAATCCATGTCCAGGAGATCCTTAAACCAAAACCATTTCCATCAAGAAACTCTGTAAAAATGCAAAAGTCACGGAATGAAGAGTTTTTATTTTATTTCTCAGCAGCATTTCAGTCACTTTGAAAGAATCGGAGACACAAGGTTCTGGAATATTTCAGGAACAGAACGAGGAACAGTCTGAACTGTTCAGATCTTCAGTTTTGTTCTGGAGCTGCAGGAATTCCTAGAACACAATCAGGGAGAGGAATAATGTTCAGTTTTAACTTTACCGACCCCCCCGGAGCACAATGATTCTTTGAGAGGATGTTCTGCAGAGGATCAGTTTCAGATCTGCTGCATGAAGCGTCTCGGATCAAAGAGAGTGTTGTGCTTTATGCAAATGTCATCTCTCTTTCGTACAATGCTATTGTTTCCGGCTGCGCAACAGGGGGGATGTTAAGGTCTTTGCAAAACATTTTTAAATCCTTTTCATTCACATTAGTCACAGTGACATTACTTATCCTTTTAAAGATCGTATGAAGTGATCTGCAGGACTTCTAACAAGGAAATGATCATGAATAAAAAGAAAATCCAGACTAAACAGGCTGATTTTGTCTTGGGACATAATTATATGAAATGTTCACATGAATTATAGTTCTGCGGTTAAACACCCGTTTAGGGACAATCAAGGGGCGGGGCATCAGACACACCTGCAGACAATCAGCCCAATGAACCAATCATCCAATCAGAACTCTCCTTGCCATAATGGTTAAAAGGCTCATTCATGCTCTACGGTTCACCTTCCCTGACTCCTATGAAAGCCCCTAGCCTTCCTGGTTCTCCCTCTCCCCCTCTCTTTCGGGATTCCACGACTACTCTCCATCGCAGCTCATCTATCACCTCTCATCTCCAGTAATCCTCAGCCAGGTTTAATGGGCTCCTCCGTGTGCTCTGTCTCGTCCTCACACTGTGCTCCCTTCTCCTTGCTCTGGCGACAGATGACAGGGGCTATATGTTTCTTGTAGATGGCATCAATCTTTTAGCTTCCTCCATAGATTTGTTCTTGGTTCTAAGGTCTGGAGAACCTTCATGAGTGTTCTTTTTCTAGGAGCCCCCCTATTTGTTACCTTGGCTGTATGTTTGGTGTCATTGTCATGCTTTTGATCATATACTCACACAAAGCTACGATGCTATGAGGAACAGCATCAATTAAACCTGTTTGAATGATTTCAGTTTATTATCAAAACATTTCAAACTGATCAAAACAGTGTTCAGAAAAGAGAAATTAATAATATATCGTGATTATAGACCACACACAATCTCTCTGCGCGTTCCCAGTGTCCTTTGAGGTGAAGCCTTGAGGTCACGTGCGCGCCCTTCTGAGAGTATAACCGGCGTTGGTCTCCGGTAACGGCGGGTCCTACGGCTCTTCAGCATCATGACCGACCATGCTTCACCCCCTCGGGACTCCGAAACCCCTCAGAGCCGCTTCCAGGTGGACCCGGTGGCGGAAGCGGAGCGCGCGGGGGAGCGCGTGGTTCCCAAAACTCCTCCGCGCTCTCGGTGCTCCTCGGGCGGCGAGGAGACACGGGGCCGCTCCCGGACGGTGAACTTCTGGAGTCCAGCGGAGGACCTGAACGGGGATGCTGTGAGCCAGCACTCCTCCACCGGAGGCCTGAGTCACTTCTCGGACACGCACTCGAGCACCTACTACCTGCGCACCTTCGGACACAACACGGTGGACGCGGTGCCCAACATCGACTTCTACCGGGAGAGCGAGGCGCCGCTGGCGGAGAAGCTGCACCGACCCTCGCTGTCCGCGCTGCACGACGAGCTCGACAAGGTCTGCGCCGTCCATCATCCAACTTTTGTTTCACGTTTCTGTTTTGTGTAGTATATTATTAGTTTTGTCACTTTTTATTTTAATTGAATTATAATTCGCGTTTTTGTCATATTTACTTTAATTAAAAGTATAATTTAAAATGTCTAATTTTTTATATGGTTTATTATTTGTTATGTTATATTATTTTGTTGTATTTTTTATGCTTACACTTTATTTTTATTAGATATTATTATTTTTCATTTTATGTGTTTATTCTATACTTAAAACACAATTACCGTTTTGTTTAAAAAGACTTTCAAACATTTATTCGGGTTTCTTTTATCTTATATTCTATTCTATGTTTTTATTTGTAAATGAAACATTATCTTATTCATTTAGTTATTTGCATGCTTAAACTTTTTTTAATTAAATGTTTAATGCCATTCACCCAAAAAAATGCTTTAAAAAGGCTTTTTAGTAATTTTTTTCAAAGCTTAACACAAATAAATGCAGGTTGAATAATGTAGAGCTGGCTTGTGGTCAGTAGAAGAATGAAACCGGTTTAGAAATAAATGACACCATGAAAGTTTTTGGTAAAGTTTTGGTGTTTAATGATTGTTTGCTGTATTTTGTGACGTCACAGACACTCACTCTTGTCCTCAGACAATAGTTTCTCTCTCTCTCTCTCTCTCTCTCTCTCTCTCTCTCTCTCTCTCTCACACACACACATACGCCTCCGTACTGCACCGTGAGCGGTGGATGCCAGCGTGACCAGCTCGTCTCTCAAAGAGCCAGTGTCCCAGACTGAGACTGACGCCGACACACACTGATGATGATTTCACTCGCTCTGGTCAAACACCACAGCCACAAACACAGTCGGAGACAGTGTTTCAGTTTCACCGTCCAAACTTCCAGCTCTAAACTGAACAGTGTTTCAGTTTCACTGTCCAAACACAGCATCAAACCTCAAGCACTAGATTAATATTGTTTAATACCTCTCTCAGGACCCACTGGAGGAGTTTTACTCTGGTGGTGAGGAGCCTGTGCTCTCAGAGATTCTCCCAGAGAAAGAAGCGTCTGAAGGGAAGAGCGGAGCGGTGAAGTTCGGATGGGTCAAAGGGGTCCTGGTCTGTTAAATCTTTGAAGGCTGATGATTAGGCTCAATAGGAGAGTTCGTATTAATGTGGATCACTAAGCGCGTGTCTGTTGTTCAGGTCCGCTGCATGCTGAACATATGGGGTGTGATGCTGTTCATCCGCATGTCCTGGATCGTGGGTCAGGCTGGCATCGGTAACATCCATTTCTATTCACAGGAAAAATTCATTTACAGATTTTAAAATTAACAATAAATGTAACAGCAGCCATTTGTTTGTGCCCCTGCAGCTCTTTCATGTGCCATCATCCTCATGGCGATCATCGTCACCTCCATCACCGGGCTCTCCACCTCTGCCATCGCCACCAACGGCTTTGTCCGTGGAGGTCCGTTAAACTTGAGCTTTAATCATACGAAAGCTTTATTAACGTTAATGTCAGGGAGTGAACGCAACAAACAAACAAACAAATATTCATGCTTTATATAAATATAGTGAGGTCAAAAAGTGTTTGATCCTCCTCAATGCATTTCCACTGTGAGAGACATATCTGGAAATCCCGTGGTATGATATCTTTAACTGTTTATTTGTAAATTATGGGTGAAATAAGTATTTGATCACTTCACCGTCAGCCAGATTCCCTCAAAGATTTTGCTTGTATATAGTCCTCGTGACTGAGGTTCAGCAGCACCAATTTGAGGTTGTTAGCATCATACAGACACCCGTGCACCCCACAGTCAGTCAAAAGTCTAAGTAACAACATGGACACAAACAAAAAGCTGTGAAAAGATTCAAGAGACAAAATTGTAGACCTTTACAAAGCTGGAAAGAGCTACGGGGAAATTGCTAATGGTGACTGTTATTGGAAGATCTCTCCTCAATGATGCTTGGAATGGTGAAGAACCAGACCAGAACTACACGGGAGGAGCTGGTGTATGCCACGAAGAGAGCTGGGACCACTGTTTCCATGGCAACTGTCAGTAATACACTTAGACGGCATCGTTTAAAATCATGCATCGCATGGGAGGTTCGCCATCTGAGGTTTACCAGAGGAGTAATGGGAGAAAGTCCAGAGGTACGATGAGACCAAAGTAGACTCCTTTCGCCGTGTTTGGAGGAAACAGATTGATGAGCATCCATCCTCCCAATAATACCATTCCTAGAGTGAAGAATGGGGGTGGAAACATCATGCTCTGCACAGGACGACTGCACTGTATTATGGAGAGGATGAATGGAGCCATGTATTGTGAGATATTGGGCAAAAAGCTCTTTCCCTCAATCAGAGCATTAAAGATGGGGCGTGACTGGGTCTTCCAACGGGACAACGACCCAAAGCACACAGCGGGAAAAACCAAGAAGTGGCTCCGTAAGAAGCAAATCAGGGTTCTGGAGTGCCCTGACCAGTCTCCAGGCCTAAATCCAACAGAAAGGAGGGAACTGAAACTCTGTGTTGCTCAGCGACATCCTGAAACCTGACGGATGTAGAAAACCCCTCCTGCAATGTGTGCAAACCTGTTGAAGAACCGTCTGAGCTCTGGAAATATTAACATTTAGAGTGATCAAATACTTATTTTTATACAAGAATGTTTGTCAAATTCCAGATTTTTCAGAGGAAATGCATCTAAGCGGAGAGTTCTAGATGCCTCACAGTAGGAGAACTTGATCAAACACCTCCGTGTGTGTGTGATTGTAAAATCTACGATGATTTATTCTCTCAGGTGGAGCGTATTACCTGATCTCTCGCAGCCTCGGCCCAGAGTTCGGTGGTTCCATCGGTTTGATCTTTGCCTTTGCTAACGCCGTTGCCGTAGCCATGTACGTGGTAGGATTCGCAGAAACGGTGGTGGAACTGCTGGATGTAAGTGTCTCACGGTGCTGCGGAGCTTTATAAAGAAGATGGTGGTACTGATGCTGTCTCTTGCTCAGGGCATCGATGCTCTGATGACGGATGAAATCAACGATATCCGGATCGTCGGGACACTGACTGTGATTCTCCTGCTGGGAATCTCGCTCGCCGGGATGGAGTGGGAGGCTAAGGTCACTAGGATTCCCAGTTCATTTGTAATGACGCATCACATGCTTGTTGGCCTTGCGGTGTGTTGTGCCGTAAGACTCAGCCATGTTTCATTGTCAATGGTGATGGGAGCGACACACAGCGTCATCCTGTCCTTTACACACATCCGTCGTGTGCAGAAAACACAAAGGACAAACAGAAGCAGACCACTGTGTCACAATCTCATTGTTTTGATAAAAAGGTACAGTAGGTACCTACTTGAATTTAAGTCGGCAAGAACCTCCTGATTTCCGGAAAAAAGAGGATCTCTCCATCTCTAGACTAATCTGTTCCGCTCATTATTTTCCTGTGATGTTTGTACTCCAGGCTCAGATTGTGCTGCTGGTGATCCTGCTGGCAGCGATCGCAGACTATTTCATCGGATCGTTTATCCCCGTGAAGTCAAAGCAAGCCCAGGGATTCTTCGGCTACAACAGTGAGGCGTCTTGAGACATTGCAGAACCTCATCGAAACAATCGCACAGCGAATGCGTGCCGTAATCAAAGCTCATAGAGACTTTTTTTGACCAGGTGGACCAGGTTTCTCTCCAAAATCGGAGTCAAAACTCTCCACTTCTACCAAAACGCACATTCCACGTCTAATTTTGTGATCTTTAATTTCATACATTTCCTTTAATCTTAATTTCCTGCTGTTTTGTGTTAGCCGCATTAATGCTGGAGAACATGGGTCCGGATTTCAGGGATGAAGAAACCTTCTTCTCGGTCTTTGCCATCTTTTTCCCGGCGGCCACCGGAATCCTGGCTGGAGCGAACATCTCTGGAGATCTGGCAGTGAGAGATCTCTTTTGGAGGATAGTTCATGCTCAGGGTCGTTTGGTTTGATTGTGTGTTCGGTGCTCTCGTGCGTTCAGGATCCTCAGTCAGCCATCCCTAAAGGAACTCTTCTAGCGATTCTCATCACCGGAGTTGTCTACGTCGCCGTCGCCGTCTCCAACGGTACAGATACATGGAATAATATGGAAATAATTTAAGAGCCAAAGATGAGGTCTCGGCCGATGTGTTTCAGGTGCGTGTATCGTGCGCGACGCGACCGGAGACGATAACGACACCACCACCGTGTCTCTGCAGAACTGCACCGATGCTGCCTGCACCATGGGCTTCGACTTCTCCATCTGCAGAGAGGGGGAGTGCAGATACGGCCTCCACAATGACTTCCAGGTGAGAGAGAGAGAGAGATGCTTTGAGTGATGATGAAGATGATGATGATGATGATGATGATGAAGGAGCGCTTGTGTCTGTGTTCAGGTGATGAGTCTGGTTTCTGGGTTCGGGCCTCTCATCACCGCTGGAATCTTCTCCGCCACCCTCTCCTCCGCTCTGGCCTCTCTCGTTAGCGCTCCAAAAGTCTTCCAGGTCGGCTCTCGTGAACACCACATCCCCAATAAACATGTTAAGAAAAACATTGATAAAAGAATAAAAACCCCAGTAAACATTAGCGCCGGTCCTGATCCTGAGGACAGCATCCCTTTTTTTATCAGATATATTTCGGTATAAATTTCAAATGAACAAATATCGGGTGCGGGGGGGCTTATACTTTGACCCGGGCATCTCCTGGCTCCTGAAAACCCAAATCGGAGCGTTTTACTCTCCAGTGTTCGACAAGGAGCCCAGTATCTGCTGCAGGTTATCACTGGAAGCACATCGTTTATAAATCCACTTTTTAGCATCACACAGAGAACACTTGTGCTGTTATTCCACCGTAACGGCACGGCTCCACTCTGCGCGCTGTTGTGGGCAACATTCTTTAGCCTTCAGCAGTAGTTTGTTTTCGTACCCGTAACTATAAAGATAGCGTTCTTGTGTATAGAGTGGATTCTGGTTCACATTAAATGAATTCAGTAATAAAATCACACCCCATATGTTCAAACGGAGAGGTTTGTGTTTTCTGGTCTTTAGATGATGGTGGTTTGGTGTTTTGCAGGCCCTGTGTAAGGACAAAATCTACCCAGGGATCCATGTGTTTGCTAAAGGCTACGGCAGGAACAGAGAGCCTTTCAGAGCTTACGTGCTGACCTTCGTCATCGGCCTGGCCTTCATCCTCATCGGTAGGGTAACAGTTTAATGGTGATTCAATTCAGTCAATAATTGGTTTGGTTCAGTGCAGCAGGAGTCTGGGCAAGTTCAATATGGTTCAATTCAGTGCGATTCAGCTCAGTTCATTTAGAATCTTTTTGAGTTCAATGTGATTCTATTTAGTTCAATATGGTTCAGTTCAATTTGATTCAGTTCATTCTGCTTCAGATCAGTTCAATGTTTCCATGTGACTTGGATATGATTCTGTTTAGTTCATTATGGTTCAGTAAAGTTAAATATGACTCAGTTCTGTTCAATATGGTTCAGTTCAATGTGATTTCTATATGAATCGGTTTAGTTCATCATGGGTTCAATGAAGCTTCATTTCGAAATGATTTGCTTTACTTTAATATTGTTCAGTTCAGTTCAGAGTGATTCAATTTGGTTTGAGATGATTCAGTTCTGTTTATTGTAGTGTGTAATTGAGAATATTCATTTTTCAGCTGAGCTGAACGTCATCGCTCCGATCATCTCCAACTTCTTCTTGGCTTCTTATGCCCTCATCAATTTCTCAGTTTTCCACGCATCTCTGGCGAACTCCCCCGGTGAGACATCTTTCATGTTTTTGAGCTCTTTAATTTAAGTCTTTAATAACAGTGCTTTTTTTCTGTTTCCCAGGCTGGAGGCCCAGTTTCAAGTATTATAACAAGTGGGTTTCTCTGGCCGGAGCGGTGCTGTGCTGTGTGGTGATGTTTGTCATTAACTGGGCTGCTGCACTTCTCACAAATGTAATCGTGATGGCGCTCTATGTTTATGTCAGCTACAAGAAACCAGGTTCGAATTGATCCTTGCTCCTCTCAGTATTTGATGCTCTTTAAGCTGATACTACTGCTGATCTAAAAGAAATTATCTTCAGATCTGATAATGATTGAGTTGTTTTAATTTCAGCGAGGTCCTGTTTTGACTCAATTCAAGATCATGTGATCAATTTCAGTTCAGTACGAGTTCGTTTCAATCAATTTGGCTGAGCTTGGTTCGAAACTGTTCATTCTAGTTCACTGGGATTCTCTGAAATTTAATTCTGTTTAGATATTTATATTTCAGTATTAGTTAGTTTTGATCGATTTGATTCATTTAGTTCAAAGTGATTCAAAAGTTTGATTCAGTTCAATGTAATGTGATTCAGTCAATGATTATGTGATTCATCAGTATTTTAGATCAATTGATTCATTTCAGTTTAATGTGATTCACTGGATCATTACATGCAGTTTAATGTGATTCTTTTCTGTTCAAAAGGTTCTATTCGATTCACGTTCAGATCATGTGATTCAGTGATGCGTTCAGCTCAATATGATTCACTTGATCTCAATAGTACAATTATGTATGATTCCATCCCCTTCAATATGATTCAGATCAGTGTATAATGGTACAAATAACTAAAGAAAAAATGTTCAAAACAAATAAATTAATTAATCTTTCATGATCTCTCTCTCTTTCTCTCTCTCTCTCTCTCTCTCTCTTCTCTCTTTCCCCTTTGGTTTAGATGTGAACTGGGGCTCGTCCACTCAAGCGCTGATGTACAATCAGGCTCTGACTCACAGTCTCCAGCTCACAGGGGTCGAGGACCACATCAAGAACTTCAGGTTCTGCTGTGTGCAGTGATGCTGAGTAAAGCAGTGATGGATGAGTGACCTCGAGTGAGGGATTGTGGGGTGGAACTGCACTTCCTCCTGCATGAACATGGCTCCCTTCTTGAATAAATGCTTGAACAAACCTCAGGAGTTCCTTGGATTTTGAAATCTATGTGATCTATAAAATACTTCCTGACTTTGTTCCTTCTCTCTCTCAGGCCTCAGTGTCTGGTTCTCTGTGGTTCCCCCAACTCCAGGCCGGCTCTGCTCTCTCTGGTTCACAGCTTCACCAAAGACGTGGGGCTGATGATCTGCGGACACGTCAGGATGGTAGGACCTTGTTACATTGTGGGAACCGATCAAACTTCAACATCTTGTCGCTGATGTTGTTAAGAAGTGAACAGGCCCAAATTTATATAAAAAAAAACACAAATCTTTTTTTTCTGTGTGAATTTTATTTTTTGTGGCAGGGGCATCGCAGACCCAACTATAAGGAGCTTTTGAACGAGCAGGTCCGATTCCAGCGCTGGCTCCTGAAAACCCGAATCAAAGCGTTTTACTCTCCAGTGTTCGCTGACGATCTGAGACAAGGAGCCCAGTATCTGCTGCAGGTTAGCGCTGGAAGCACATCCTTTACACATCCGTTTATCGTCATATCCGAAGGTGTTCTTGCTATACTCAATAGTACTTTATTAAATCTTTTGAATAATCTCTGACAAAAGATACACCGAAGTAGAGATGGAAGTCGTCTTAACACAGCTGCGACTACATCCTGTCTGGCTGCTATGAAACATTATAAATACAGTGGTAAAAAATGTTTGAGGAGGTGTCCGTTCTGGTTGATTCGTGGGAGAAATGTTCTGCATCTAAAGATTCATTTGATGCATTTCGACTCTTCTAAAAGCAAGAACTAGATACAAGGAGAGAACACTAAACCTGAGGAGCGCATGCAGATGTTTGTGAGCTCTTGTGGTTTTTTGACAGACGGTGGGTCTGGGACGGCTCAAACCAAACACTCTGGTGTTCGGCTTTAAGAACAACTGGAGAGATGGAGACATGATGGAGGTGGAGACCTACATCAACACCATCCAGTGAGCGTCTCTCTGGTGCTGTGTGTCTGTGGTTCATGCAGCCTCTGACCTCGAGGTTTGTGTTTGCTGCAGCGATGCGTTCGATCTGCAGTACGGAGTGGTGCTGCTTCGACTGAAGGAGGGTCTCGACATCTCTCATGTTCAAGGTTCAGATTTTACTCTTAGAAATAAAAAATCTGCGCGTTTTTTACACAAATAAAAAAATAATAATAATTATAATAATAATAATTAATGAATCAAAGTAAATATTTCATTTTATTTTTTACTTTATTCATATTAATTGTTGTATTCAGTTGTTCTGTATTTTTTGGTTCTATCATTACTTTCTATCTTTG
Source organism: Danionella cerebrum (assembly GCA_007224835.1). Taxonomy (NCBI): domain Eukaryota; kingdom Metazoa; phylum Chordata; class Actinopteri; order Cypriniformes; family Danionidae; genus Danionella; species Danionella cerebrum. The sequence continues at coordinate 467,539 of SRMA01026967.1, read as the reverse complement.
GTTCTATCTTTCAGCTTTGTGATTTAGTGTAATGTTTTTATTTTAATATATTCATTTTCTTTAATGTATATTTTAGTAAAAATGTTTTTTTATTTTTGTTTCATTTTTAGTTCAGGGTAATTATTTAGTTTATTGTATTTTCTTTCTTTATTTTGGGAATTATTTTTTTAAATAAATATTAGTTTAATAATTACTTTATTTTTTTTTTTATTATTTATTTACGGAGCTATATTCATTTATTTCCAATTACAACATATACATTTTTAATGATTTTTTTGTTTTCATTTTGATTAATGCTTTTTTTGTCTTTTTATTATATTATTTATTTATTTATTTTTCTATTCTGCAATACCTTATAATGCATTGTCTTATTTATTTTTTTCTTTTTTTTTTTTATTACCGTGTCCTGTCCCGCTCAAAAGCCATCACATGGGAGAGTAAATGCTTTGCTGAGTTAGACAGTTTTACTTTCTCCAGTGGAGTAAAACACCTGGTGTGGTGTTTCCTCCTCTGGATTAGAGCATTGAATGTATGTAAATATTTATTAGTTGCGGTTCCTATGAGTCAGTTTACATCAGTTGTGTCAGGACAAGGCGGTGTTGGACTGAAAGGGGGAGTGGATAAGGGATTGGGGAAGGGTGAGGGGGAAAGGTTCACGAGTGAAAAAATATTGTGAACTTATTTATTTTTTTATTTTTTAGGGCTGACCTGATCCAGATAATAAACAGAATGGGGTCCGCTTATAGCGTGTGTTCTGTTTCTCCCCAGACGAGTATGTATCCTCCCAGGAGAAATCTCCTGCGATGGCGGATCTTCTGGTCTCTCTCGATGGCGAATCCTCCAAGAGCAGTCCGCTCATCTTCAGAGGTACCGCCTCCCACTCCTGACTGATGCTGACCATGACGCCAGCGATGGAGACTCCTCTCCAGAAGATTTCATTCCTCAGACCCTTCTCGTTGTGTCTAATTCCAGAGAGCAGGAAGTCTCCTCTGAAGCTCAGGCCTGAGGATGAGAAGCTGTTATCCGCCAGTCGACAGTTCCAGAAGAAACAGAGCCGAGGAACCATCGACGTCTGGTGGCTCTTTGATGACGGAGGTCCTTTATTCTTGCCTTTGATGAACATGACTCCTCATGAAATGTTCTGCCCTCAAATGTCACACAGTTTTGTGAAGTTACCTCCGCCTGAAATACATGTGAAATATGAATTATTCATTTCTTTCATACTTCTGTAACTCTTAGAATTCCTTTAACTACAGATGTGTACATAAGGAAAACCTTTTTTTCCCTATTATTTAATTCAGAAAGATATATCTAAATATATTCAGGTTATAACATAACACCCGACTTTAAAAACTGACTTAAAACTTACTTTTAAAAAATGACAATTGACAATTTTAGGGCAACAGGTTAATGTAAATTTTAAGTTTATTTGATATTTTGGCAACTTAACTATTACTAATTGAAATGTCCCCATCCGAGCTTTGCTGCGTGTGAAAGGTTCTAACTCTGTTTCAGGTTTAACTCTGCTGATCCCGTATCTCCTCACCAACAAGAAGAAATGGCGCGACTGTAAGATCCGAGTGTTCATCGGTGGGAAGATCAACCGCATCGACCACGACCGCAGAGCGTTAGTATGACCTTTGCAAACGTGTGTTTTGTTTTTTATTTATTTATTTATCTCTTTTCATATTAACTTTGTTTTTTTAATTTGGTGAATTAAACAACAGCTGAATTAAATAACAAACAGTAAAGTGATGGAATCAATTTCAAAGCAATTGAAAAAACGTAACAAAAATAAAATACCTGTACTGTGCAAAAGCCATCCCGGCAGCATGCATCAGGGAGGAGTATGATTGGCCCAAAATGTATTCTGCAGCAGGACAATGGTCCCCAGACACATCCATTAAGTACTTTCTTCAGTGGAAAGAAGAGCAAGAAGCCCTGTATCCTGGGATTACAGGAAGACACAGAATGATTTCTGGGAAGAAGGATGTAAAAATCATTTTCAATAATAATTAATATGACAATAAGCAAAACACATTACAGTTATTTGAAATCTTAAGACTCGATTCATGGGGAGAGATGTGAGTATATTCAGTGTCTAGAGCTCTTTAGGAGTGACGGGTTTATTATGTGCAGCATGGCGGCGCTGCTCAGTAAGTTCCGGATCGACTTCTCTGACATCACGGTTCTGGGAGACATCAACATCAAACCCAGGAAACACAAGTACGCTGCCCAGTAACATCATCTGAATACCAGTAAACGTTGTATTGGTTAAAAATTGATAAAAAAACCTGATAAATTTGCAGTAAGCTGCTGTTTCGTGATGAGATCGACCCGTACCGACTGAGGGAGGACGAGCTGGAGCAGGACGCCGCGGAGAAGCTGAAGAGCGAGCAGCCCTGGAGGATCACTGACAACGAGCTGCAGCTCTACAGATCCAAGGTTCCATGGGGTTGAGAGGGAAGAGGGAGAGTAAGAGGAGGAGGGAGATAATGAGAGGAGAAGACAATCAAAAGGAGATAGGGGGAGCGATGGTGAGAAAAAAGGTGGTGGTTGGAAAGGGAAAGAGAATGGAGAGACAGAGGAGAAGGGGGGAGGAGGGGATGGAATAAGGAGAGGAAGAAAATGGTTTAAAAAGCAAGAGAGAATGGGAGCGAGTCAAATAGAGAATGGAGATGGAGAGAGGGAGAGAGAGAGAGAGAGAGAGAGAGAGAGAGAGAGAGAGTTTTCACAGCACAGACTTGATTTCCACGCTCCTCTGAAAGCTGATGTTGTTGCTCTCCTCCTTCAGTCGAATCGTCAGATCCGGCTGAACGAGCTCCTGAAGGAGCACTCCAGCTCCGCAAACCTCATCGTCATGTAAGAGCCTCACACTCTCCACCCGGAGCCCATGTGGATCCCCTCTCCTGACTCTCCTGACTCTGTTTTCCATTAGAACCATGCCGCTGGCCAGGAAGGGGACGGTGTCCAGCGCTCTCTATATGTCCTGGCTGGACACGCTGACCCAGGACCTCCCTCCGGTGCTTCTGGTCCGAGGAAACCACCAGAGTGTCCTCACCTTCTACTCCTGAACAGAGAGATGTTTACAATCAGCATTTTCAGCTCTGCTTGAAGCTCTGGACGTTCAACCCTTCGAAGATTCTTTAATCCTGAATCAGAGATAATCTTCCCGAAAAAAAAGAGTTTTCATCCTGTTTGTCCATCTGCAATGAGTCAATATTTTTATAAGTAATACATTTACAAATCAAATACTAGATCTGACTTATGTAATGTTAACTGTAAACCTCAAACATTTTTAATAATTAGCAAAATAATTTCAGCTGAACGATGTTCTAATCTGACGCATCGACAAACAAAGAAATGCACCATTTAAAAGCTTCTTAACACTGTTCAGAATAAATATGATCTGTTTCTAATTACAACTTGTGGTTTTATTGTTATTAAACTTATTCAGGTAAGTTCTTTGTTTTTATTCTTCTTTTAGACTCATGCTTTGGTCACACCATAGGCTTGATGTGATGGATTCAGTTCAGTTTAAAGCTGCAGAATTTGAAATATTTACTTTGGTGCAACTCAAACTTTAAGGAAACGTTAAACTACAGGAAGTAGATTTGTGGGTCTGCTTTAATGATTTCCTGTAGGAAGATTTTTTGAATTGAGTTCAGTTTCAGGATTCTGTTGAAATTGGTGATTCAAATTAAAGATTCAGTTCAGTTTGAGGATTCAGAAGAATTGGCTTGAGATTCAGTTCACTTTTATGGTTCAGGTGAATTGATCCAGTTCAGTTTGAATATTCTGTTCAATCTGATTATTCCCATGAATTATTATTAAAATAAGAGTGATGATTCAGATGAATTGATTCAGTGTAATGATTTTATTTTTCAGTTCAATGATTCATGTGAATTGATTCGGTTCGGTTGATTGATTTTTTTATGTTTGATTCAGTTTGATGATTCAATCATTCAGATTCATTGATTTAAGCTCAGTCATAATGAATTGACTCCAGATTCAAATTGTTTTGGTGATTCAGGTGAACTGATTCAGTTCGGTTTAATGATGTTGTTCAGTTTGATGATTCGGGTGAATTGATTCAGTTATTCTCTTCATTTTGACGATGCTCGTGAATTGACGGATGGTTTGATCAGGATAATGATTCGGAAATATGTTGATTCAGTTCTGTTCAGCTGTGTGGCTTTTTGTGTAGCTCCTCCTGATGGTTCTGGACCTGTGTGAAAGTGATTTACTGCCTCCACCCGGTTGATCGGTGATTGATCGGTGTCCCGTCAGGATGTCGGTCCGTTCCTCGCTCCAGCACCGATCGCTGACGCAGGACCCGGAAGACCGAGATGATGAACGGCAGGTCGATTCCGGGGATCTGGACGAGGTTCGAAGGGTCGCGTCGATGAATCGCGTTGTGTGGGTTAAACGCGCGGCGGAAGGTCGCGGGGAGCTCGAGTACCAGTGCGCGGGCGCAGGCGCGGTGCGTGGCGGCCTGACGCGTCGCCAGGAACAAACCCTCCACCAGGAGCCCAGGAAATTCAAGCTCAAACGGAGGAACTCCGGTACCCCCGATCAGTTTACTCTAGTAGAATCCTCGAAGGACATCCCGGCAGCATGCGTCGGTAAACGACGCGATGCTCCAGAGCCCGACGGAGAGATGAGTTCAGCACCGGCGCCGGTGGACAGCAGCAGCAGCGCTCGAATGAAAGACGCCAAAAAAGGCAAAGCCCCGAGCAAAGCGGTGAAGAGGGAGAAAGACGCGACGAGGACGCGCAAGGAGAAGCTGGGCGATGGATTCGGGCCGCTCTTGGAGAACGGGAGCGCGTGTGGAGGTGCGGAGGAGCTGGACGGTCCGACCAGTGTTGAGCAGAGGGACGACAGTTCGGATCACGGCCTGAAGACGGTAGGTGCACCTCTGTCTGTCTGTCTGACTGTCTGTCGGTAAACCGGGCCGGTGATGAGCGCGGTGTTGATAGATCGCGCGCGCGAGGCTGCAGCGCCTGATGGCGGATCCGGTGTTTGTGCACACGATGAGCCCCAGAGCGCTCCAAAGTGAGGGAGTCAGAGCTCTTTTCAGGGACACGCTCCTAGAAATCAAACGCGCTCTCTTTCTGTCGGTGATTTACGCCGCGTTATGAGGAGCGCAGCCCAAACAACCCGCGGGTCTTTGTTTGACAGCCATTTCTTTTGTTAACGAGGCCCTGAGACATCCCTCTCCTCTGTTGCTATTGGAAACACATCCTCATCTCCATCATTTTTCCTGCTGTGTGTTTTGGACAAAGGTTGCTGCAGGTTTGAAGCGGAAATGCTTCGGTTAAGAGTTATTTACTGCTTGTTTTGAATGCAGACGGAAGCTCCACCCCTCGGGTGTTGATATTCTGCTCCATTGTTCCTAAATTCATCCTGACGGCTCTGACACAGGGATGCTGTGAGCCATTGCATCAGGAGGTGTTTTGTACCTGATGGCGGATTACTACTAAACATTTGAATAAACTGGAGAAAAAGTGATTATTTCATCCACGAATAAATTAATTAACCACATGCAGTTGGATTTGACACCCCTATGAAAAGCTCTACATGTCAGCTCCCAGTTTTCTGCTTTAAAACCATGTTTGTGCTGTATGTGTGCGCCTTGATGGATGAAATTCATCCATCAAGAATCACCCCAGACCTCTTTGTAATGTCACTTTCACTTTTGGATTATGGACCATTTCTATCTATGATGGAAGGGTGAAGGGGAGGTTTACTGACAGTGGTCGATAAGTGGATTGGTCTGAAGAGATTGATCACACTTTTCTCTAAATAAAGAGAAAATAGCAAAGACAGAGCAGTTTCATGAAAAAAAAAACAATTACAAGGCTTCGAAGAGAGGCAAAAAGTGAAGTTATTTCGGTGGTTGCTTTACCAAACTCTTAACTTGTTTGCAGAACTCTGTCAGAATGTGTTTTTGAGCTCAAGTTTGTTTCCTGGGAGGCCAAAGATCACCCTTCCTTTCCTCTGTCTCTCCTCAGTTTGCGGTTAAGACCAGATCAATTGGAACAAACACTCACGAATCTGAGAAAGCCCTTGAGTCCAGCTACATGGAGCCCTGTCTCCCTGGAACCAGTGTCAACCTGGAGGGCATCGTGTGGCATGAGACGGATGAAGGTGCCTCATTATTCATCTATTTCTGTATTATTATTATTATTATTATTATTAATCCTGGTTTTCAAGATGGTTACCACTATATCTGTGACAAGTGAAGGAGGAGAGGACTGTGTTTTCTCAGCAGCTGTGAGAGGGAAGCAACAGGAGGCACTGCTGGAATATTGATTAAGTGAATTAAACTTGCGGAGCACCATCTTAACTTCCATCATGCAGAATGGATCCAGTACAATTAAAAGAGACTTTAACCGAGATTGAATCAAACTTTGTTCAATTAGTCGTTAGAGTAATGTGTTAAAGGAACACACCGATAGTGATTTTTACTCTAATGAATGAAAGCATGCTTTTGATTCGTGCATAAAACCCTCACCGGGGAGAATTTCTCGAATAGTTGATCATGGATACCTCGTGTGTTTGAGTTTGGAGAAAGATCACAATCTGAATCCTGGTCAGGTAAACATTTCTGTATATCTAATCAGAAATGGTGGTCCTTTCCTCCTGTGTATTCTGTCCATTGCTACAAGACATGTTCCTTTTGTAAACGTAGTAACACAGGTTTGCTTTCATTGAATGCAATTCAATTAACACCTGGTAAATGTCAACAGAAATTATATGATTTCTCACCTTATTTTGGGAACACAGTGTATACAGTTATTTATTTGTGCTTCAACTGTTCATAATGATTACCAGAGACCAGTTATTAAAAAAAGTCAAGAAGTCTCTGAGCTAATAATGTCTACACTGCTCTAAGGAGCACAAACAAGGGGTGAACAAAGCGTGACTTTTCAAAAGTGATGTGTGAAAGCTCCAGATGAGGTGCCGCCTTTGTCCGGTGAGGCGGCTCTCTTAAACACCTTTAGGGATGCATTGCCAAGATTTGTTTTCATCTTTTATTTCAGGGGTGCTTGTGGTGAATGTCACGTGGAGGAAACGGACATATGTGGGGACACTCTTGGACTGTACCAAGCATGATTGGGCTCCACCACGGTAAACATTTTTTTTTTCAGAGAGAGCCAAACAAATGAACAAACCAGCGACAATTGTTTGCCTGTTCCTCCAGGTTTTGTGAATCTCCAGTGAGTGACTCTGAAATGCCATGTGGTCGGGGACGTGGTAAACGAATTCGGCTCAGCATTCCTGATCAACCTGGTGCTAACCCAAATCTCTCCAGGATACGAGGACTTACTCACAAGAGGCGAGGCGTGGGGATTGGTAACAAAGGGAGGCGAGGATGCCTTAACCTGAGTGGCTGCAGGACGCCAGGATACTACGCAGTAGAGGACATCAAATCTAGTCCGCTTGTGTATGGGAAAAGAAAAAGCAAAGCTCCTGATGATCTGGATTTAAGCTTGATCTCAGAGGACATTAGAAATGGGAATGGGAAAAGGATTCGAGCCAAATCCAGGAGTGCCCCTTCCACGCCCCAGGGAAAATCGGATCCAGTATTCCTTGATCAAGTTTGCGCATCCCCGATGCTCATCGACTGTCCGCATCCGAACTGCAACAAGAAGTACAAGCATATCAATGGGCTTCGATACCACCAATCGCATGCTCACCTGAACAGCGACGGCAAGCAAGAGTTTGAGGTAGAGAGTGAGGACAGACTTTCGGATTTTGATGAAGCAGTCAGCTCTGTATCTTTCGATTCCTCTGAGAACAGCATGTCTAAGAAGCCCAGGGGGATGTTTAAACTCAACATAGTTGGTTCTCCAAAACGCAAAAAAGCCTTGCTCAAAGATACAAGTCCTGTACCCAATGCAAAGCTACGTCACAACGGCGGAAGTAAGGATGGATCCATAGAGGATCTAAGCAGCCTCCCACTTATATCCAACATGTCAGTTGTCCTTGAGAACTGCCTCATGACAGATCGCAACTCATCTGTGGAGATGCCGAAACTTGAAGCCGAGGGTGCACTTGACAAGAGGGACATCTGTAGCAAAATTAAGAAAGAAAGTGGATTCACTAGTCACAAGTCAAAGAACAACCGAGTCATCAGTACTCCACCTGCACCACCGAAGCTTACCGCAATCCCATTTTCCTCTAAAACCACAGAAGTCTCGTCTCATCAGGTCTCCCCAACCGTTTCCCTGACAAAACCGAAGAACCTCACACTGAAACCCATTAAGCCAAAGCTAGAGGTAATTGCACAAGTGGCTAATGCCACCCTGGTCCTGAACAAAGAGAGCAAGAGGAAGGAAAAGCATCGAACGAAGGACAGGAATGGCAAAGATGCAAGGAGTCCCAAAAGTGAGCCTGCATACCCCAAAACTGAGGACACAAAGACTCTTGGGAAGGATTTTCCTGTAAGTCTGTTGAAGGAGCACTTGAGCAAGCAAGATGTTCTCAATAGTCCCATTGAAACACAGGAAAGCCGCATGGCAAGCATCAGAGCTGAAGCAGATAAAGTCTACACTTTCTCAGACAATGCACCTAGTCCTTCCATTGGGAGCTCTACAAGAATCGACTCCACCCCTCTTATAAACGGGGATGGAGCTGCTGCTAAAACCAACAGCCCTGCCTACTCAGATATATCTGATGCTGCTGAGGATGGTGGTCCAAATTCAAGATCCAGAAGAAACTCCACACAAGAATCGGTCAGCATCGTTAATCCCAAGATGTCCTCAATGGGTTCGGCGGCCACAGGAAAAGAGAGCCAGTGCCCACCTCATGGACATGCATATGAACCCCATTGTATTCCAGGGTACATGAACTCAGGCCAAGCCAATTCTTCTTTTTTTCACAAGGTGGCATCCCCTTACAATCGGACAAAAGAAGATCTTAGGGACTTTGATGAGAATATCAAAAGCCCTGAGTCCTCTGGCCACTCAGGTTGCCACTCGCAGCTTCAGTTTGCTGAAGCTCACACTGCACTGGCTCAGTCCTTGTACTATGGACAATACAGTCGAAGCGTTTCGATGGACCAGAAGGTTTCACTGAACCACAGACCTCTAAATGAAGCATATTGTCAAGTTAGAAGGGGGTTTGAGCCAAAGGAGCGAACCAAGGATGAGCAAAAAACCTTTATAAGCTCTCCTCCATCGAGTCATAAGGGTTCAAACTCTGTGAAGTTTAACTGCAGCAAACCTGGACTCCTCTATGTGGAGTTGGACAAGCATCTCTCTTTGCAGCAGCAACAGGGAAGACCATCCCATATCTCAAAAGAGCAAGGGGTCCTCAAGGAGTCTGAAAGCCTGAGTCTGGAGAGTTCAAACTCAAAATCAAATGTGGACACAAATGTAACATTTCTAAATGTAAGTTACTGATGTCATTTATCATTTAATGAGGAAATGTTCTCGTAAAGACATTTACAGACTTCTAGATATGTGCTCGTTTACTCTGGGTACAATACAACACATTATTTTGGGGACTGTTGTCCTTAATCGTCAAATGATCAAAATGCTAGGATTCTTTGATGATTGAGATGGTCATCTTATAAAAGATTTTGAGCAAATGTCACAGGTTTGATTAAAAAAGGGTTCCCTGTAAGGTGATTAATTTCATTGGTTATCAGAGAAGAAACTGTTTGACAGTAGATGTTCCTCTGGGTTTAGGCTTCAGAGTCTCAGTCCTGGAGCCACAGTTATCAGTCCAAATATGTGAAGCAGCAAAACCAAGAGGTCAACAAGATCTCTGAGGAACTGTGTCACAGTCCAGACAAGGGGAAAGACTGGCACATGGCTTTAGAACCTGAGTCCAGACAGGAGGCTGAACTCAAGAGTGAGCTGACTGGAGATATCATAGAGGAAAGAACCAGATCGGATGAAGACGAAACAACGGCAGAGACATCTGAAGATTCCCAGAACTCAAGAGGCACTGCGTCATCACCCCAGTCATCCTTCCTCCAGTTTCAGCACTCCTATCCGTATTTGCACCTCTGTGAGACGAGCAGTAATGTTTACAGGGGGATGTCTCCAACTTTGGTGCACAACTACCCAGGTAATCATCTGACCCATTTTTTTGTCTGCACTGTTTGCACATTCTGTTGCATATGATTTTGGGTCATTGTGAGGAACGTGTGGCTTTTCAAGAGTGCCTGCCTTTCTGCAGTTCTTAGCTCTCACCAATTGTTCAATCAGACCAATACCATTAGCAAGTTCAATGCAACATTTTAACAAGAGCTCCTTACCACTCACTCATCTACCTCACACAATGCCGTAGCAGCTTCCAAGCAACCGACCATTTAATAATAACTACCAAGAAACCAACTAGTGCTTCCAAACCACCCCCTGGTAACCGCAAAGTAGTGCTCACACAGAATACCAAGTGAAACATATAACACAGATTACCTGTCTAGCTACTTAGTGGCCACTCAGACAACCTAGATGACCTCTTAGCAGCAACGCAGACTATCTAGCTAACAACTCAGTGGCCTCTCAAACTACCCAGCTAATGACTTAGTAGTTACCTAGAAGACTACCTAGTTGACGACTTTGTGGCCCCTCGGAATACATTGCTAGCAACTTATTGGCCACTCAGGCTACCTAGCTAACAACTTAGCGGCTTAGACTACATTGTAAACAACTTAGCAGCCACTCGCACTACCCTGCTAACAACTCAGTGGCCTCTCAGACTACCTAACTAATGACTTAGTAGTCACTCAGACTATCTAGATTCTAGTCTAAGACTTAGCGGGCACTCCGAATACCTTGCTAACAATCTAGTGGCTATTCAGACTGCCTAGCTAAAAACATAGCGGCTCAGACCATTACCTAGGTAATGACTTGCGACCACTCCAACTACCTTACTAACAACTTAGTGGCCCCTTGGACTACCTAGATAATCACTAGGCAGTCACTCAGACTATTTAGCTAACCACTAAGAGACAACTCAAACTACATAGCTGGCCTCTCAGACTAACCAGCGAACCAACAGTGGCCACATAGACTACATAACTGGCCACTTAGAGACCAGTCAGGGTACCTTGCTAACCACTTAATATCCACTCAGACTAGATTGCTTTCCCCTTAATCTGTCCAATTGCTGTCTATGATTTTGTTTTTGTTTCGGACTGTTGCAGTTTCGGACTGGGCAACAAACTCTGTATTTTCCATTTTAGGCTTCCATTACCCTCTATATGGAAAAACAGCTGGGAGGGAGGATTCAGAAGGTGCTCAAAGTAGCAAGCCAGTGACGGATTCAAGCACATTAGAACTCCTGTCTCATCCCCTCCTGCCTTACCAGGGGAAATCTCCTGTGGTAATGGTTCTTAGAGTATTTCCAATAAATAAATAGATGACCAGATTTTATTTAAAATTCAAATCTAAGAATCGACTTGCTATTAAATAATCCCTGCATACCAGAGTGTTCACGTTTATGACTTGTTCTCACACAGCCAGGAGAGAGAGGATCTCCGAATCAGGAACAAGAAAGTGACAGAGAGAGGGAAGCTGTATCTTTCAGTCGACACCATCCGTCTCACCAACTGACTCACCTGGGGATGAGCTACACACTGGTTTCAGGACAGTACGACCCCTTCCAAGGTGAATAAGTCAAATACAACCAAACTGACCCCTGTATAACAAAGTTACAGGTGACCAATAGTTTAAGTGACATGGCACAACTGAATTGAAATGAAAGGTGGTATGGTTCGGAGATTTCTGAATAATTTGGAAAGATGCAGAAGAAACAGACAAATTTACAGTGATACAAGTCCAGGAACACACAATTGCAGCTAACAGTAGATGTTTTAAACAGTTTATGTCAAGTACAGATCCTGGGTCAGTTGCTATAGTCACATGTAGGACTGTGGGAGTCTATATATGGCCAATTCCTCATTTGTGACCTGCTCATTTTTTTAAATCAGTGCTTTCAATGTTTAAACTGTGTTTAATCTCTACAGAAAACGATGACAAGTTGTGAGGTGCATCACAAAGACATCAGCTGATGGCGTAACACAACGCGTCTTTATGGAAGCAGCATTTTTAACCCATGAATGTAGTGTGAGAGGCATCCTGTGAGGCCTGATGAGTGCTTCCTTCAGGTCTCTGTGAATCGATGGGCTTCGCCTGTAAATGGCACATCTAGCTGTTCGTATGCACTTGTAATCATACTGTTGAATGTATTTGCTCTCTCATCACCTCTGTGCTACAGGACAGCTTGCACTCGTGATTATGAATTTCTTGATATTAACAGCCATTAATCTGTTGTAACATATATATATATATATATATATATATAGTGGATGTTAATGGACCGTTCATCTCAGTGCCATACAGTATTCTCTGAATGTACAGAACTGTACATACTTTAACGTTGATTATTATAACTAGCTAATATAACTTTGTATTGACTCAGTGCAATGTATGGTTGTCTACCACCCTCACCGACAATGAAAGCATAGTCTTTGAAATGGATTGGTGAAAATGAAATGTCCCTCATTCATGTTGTTTAAAAAAACCTGAGTCTTTGGATCATCGTCAGATCATTATTTAAAAGCTTTGAGCTTAGATATTTCCTGAATGCTCTGCAGTCTTTAGTCCCCTTTGGACTTCTCTGATTGGTCAGACTTGACTTATTCATCAAATGGTTGAATCTAATTTGGTGTTGGTTTATTGATGGTTTGAATCACATAGGCTGCATGCTCCACAGAGCAGTTTTGGAGAACATTTTGTTTTCGCACTGATTCATCCAGTTATAAACAGGAAGATCCATACGGTGCAAAAGTTTTAGACGGCTGTGAAAAATGCTGTAAACTGAAATGGAACCCTGTATTTTTAGCAATGAACAAAATGCAGTGAAGAAACTGAGTTCCTGACTGGCATTCCACGATGTCTGACAATGACCATGAGCTGTTTGGTTGAGCTGGTGGGTCATATACCTGACTATAATCCCACAGAACCCCCGACTTTGTTCTAGTATGGCTAGATAAATTGGTTCTGGTTTGAAGACAAACAGCAGCAAATATTGATTTTATTTTTAAACATATAAAAATAAACAATAATAATTTATACATAGAGCATTTTTTTACAGATACTGACCTAAACTTGAGAGCAGTAGCATTAGGTTCTGGGAGACATACAATGGATTGTTCAGTTGAAGAGTTCAGAGCTCTGTTAAATGCCTTGTTTGTTTTAAGGTCATGTTCTTTCTAGCTATCTTTGCATTCACCAATTTATGTTAAATATTCAGAGGATGATCCGAAGACTCTACAGAGTGAGGGGAATGATGTGATGATGGATTATTAATCATTGAGTGAACAATTCCTACAGTAATGCTTAAATATGTTTACAAAGGATTTTCTGGACATAGGGTCAGTTGGTGTAGATTTGTTGAGTGGTGTCATTTGATTAATCTCGATGTCTGCTCTATGGTATATCAACAGCTTTTATACTGTCTCTGCCTTAACATGTTTGGAAATCCAAATAAAGGTCAAGATTGTTTATTATATTTTGATTTACTTTTTTGAAGAAGGCACTAAGGTCTTAACATGAAGAGATTTTACTTCCTCTGAAGAATCTGGAGCTACATTGGTCTTACTAGGTAGTAAAGTGTCATATTTCGGATGAAAACACCCTAGTGGCTCAAAAGATCAAACGTTAATGTTCCAATATATTTAAGACCACCGAAGTATAAAATCAAGCAACACATGCAGACTGCATTTGTGGAAGAATGGGTTGCTCTCAGGAGCTCAGTGTGGTACTATTATTCTGGTACTCAACCTGTTAATGTTTCTCCACTGAAAATTCAATTCAACTGTCAATGGTTTTATAGCAAAGTGGAAGCTATTGGGAACAGCAGCAATCCAGCAACGAAATGAAATGCCATTTTAAGTGTAGAGGTCACCAACTTTCTGCTGTCAACTTGCTACAGACCTCCAAACACCCCATGACCTTTCAGACTTGCTTCCAAGTCATACTGGTGTAAGTCATGCTGCTACAAGACTCAAGAGCAGAGTTTTTTTATTTTTATTTTTTTATTCAAGAGCAGAGCTTCCCCATTGATAAATCCTGTGGATGACGGTATTTGTCTAAGCACATTGTGCCACATTGTTCAGAACAACGTTAAAAATATTTATATACAAGATTTTCATAGGCATTCCATATTTCTTTAGTTAATTTAGTCAATTGATTAATAAATACGATTTATTTTGTATTTTTGTTCGTGAAGCGCATCCATCCTACCAAAGAGGGCGCTCGCGTATTAATCATTAGACTGCTTCCGGCGGAAGTCGTGTGGTCTGACAGTTACGGTCGTCGTTTAAACACAACAGACGCGCTAAACACAAACAAAAGACAAACTAATCGGAAATAATCTTCCAAACACCACGAAAATGTTAAAATAACAAACGGAGATTAAATGGGTTCAAAATCTGACCAGCTCTTGATTGTTGTGTCGATTCTTGAAGGTAAGAGTTAAGTTTTATCGATTAGTTTCACCAAGCCAACAGAAAACAGTTAGCCGCTCAACAAAAGTGATTTTTTTCGAAATAAGAAAAGATTTTAATGAAAAGGGGTTTTACAAATTCCTCTCGATGATAACGTAAGACATGGGCTCATAGCTTACAAACTTCTTTAGTGACAAAAGATATTTAATGTTAACTATTCATCCACGTACCACTCCCGTGTCTTACACACACACACACACACATATATATAATAGTAAAAACAGTAAAGAAATGTTTCTAAATACTATAAATACACAATTAACTCTCTGTATTGCTTGATTACTATTACAAATAAAATATTTGACTATAAATGTAGAATGTTCACGTAGTAGTAATAATATAAACAGAAAAGTGACATTAGTTTGATTGACAACATTGTTTACCTTATTGTAATGTGTGTGGGTTTTTTTTCACTTTTGGTTTATATTACCTCTAAGATGTTCATCACAGTTCTTCACTCATGTGGGGCCATTGTTTTGCTGAAAGCTAAACCGTGACCTCAGTCACATGTGGTCAGTGGTGCTCTGAAGAAGGATGGTTATGCATTTTGCAGCAATAATCATTCCCTAGATTCTGATTCCAATTCCTGCTGCCTCCACTGCATAATGCTACTACCACCATGCTTCACTGTTGGGATTATCTAGTTTATTAGCAGCGTGTTATTCCCTCCGAAAGGGACATCTGCTGTTCATAGCAGAGTTCTATCTTTTGTGTCATCAGACCTAGATAGTTTTTGTGCAGGTTTATTGTTTTGACTGAGGAATACCAGAGTGATCTGTTTAGTAGCCGCTCACCTCCTTGTCTCAGGCCATTCTTCTCCAGTCACTCAGTCTAAATCAGCACTAGGTGTAGAAACTGCTGCAAAACTGCAAACAAATTCCAGACCCACATTTTTTCCCCTCAGGCCGCCAGTTTCCCCGAGTCCCCCATCGCTCTCTGGTGGTGGAGGCTCGCTTCGATGGTGAGAGCTTGTGTACGGATGCTGTGGGTCATGGTGAGAAGCCTCAGTTCTGTACCGAGCTGGCCTGGGAGCTCGACCGGCGCACGCTGCATCAGCACCGGTGAGTCTACTTTATATGTGTTTTTGTTTCTGTTGATGAATCAAACTCACAGATCTCTCCTCAGGCTCCAGCGGACACCGATCAAGCTGCAGTGCTTCTCCGTGGACAGTGGCTTGTCTCTGAAAGAGTCTGTGGGCTACATCGTTCTTGACCTGCGCTCTGTGCAGGAGATCAAACAGGTCTGATCTGGGTGTTTGTTAATATTTATTTAAAACCATTTCAATTACAGAAACTCCTTCAGCTAATGAGATAAATAAAGTGATATGCATCTTTCTTACTAAAGGTGCTTAAGTGACTTTTTTTTTTTTTCCTGTGGTTGGAGGATCAGGCTGGAAAATGTTTTTTTCTTCTGTAGAAATCACATTTTTTTTCCCAATTATTTTTCAATAAAAGAGTTACAGTACATCCAAGATAATTGCTCTCCCTGTTTTAATTTTTATCAATGTTCAGGCTCCAAAATGGCATCCTCTGCTGAGCAGCAAATACACCAAACTCAAGCCGGCACTGCTGATCGCTGTCGTCCTGGAGAACGACACCAAACACTCTCAAACCCACTCTCCTGAAGGCTTCAGAGCCAAGAAAGCACCGGCGAGGCCAGGTGACGCACACAGGAACCAGGTTTAGCTCTAGCAGTGTTCTTGTCCTGCAGTCATGTGTGCAGAAGCTTGTTACGTGAGAAAGAGCTTGTGGATGTCTGTGATTTGTGTAATTAAATGGACAGAGTTTATTTCACAGTTCATGTTCTACTTGACTCTATTTTTTAGGTTCTCCTGCACTAGCTCTGGATGCTGTCGGTCTCCGAGTGCTTCTGAATGAAGATGAAGGCTTTCATCAGATTGGACCTGAAGATGTTTGCACGGACATGTTCGTGTTGTCCGTGACGCTGGCATTTGCTACTAAGCTGGAGCAGGTACTAGAGCTACTCTCCTCATGTCCTCTAGGGGTCTCTATTTAAGCTCTTCAGGGTTGTTTTTTACTTAAGCGTTCATAAAAAACTGAATGAAGTAAAGGAGTTTCTTCGACTGAAATAAATAATGTTCCATTGAATACATTCAGTCTGTGTTGAACTTGCGTGAGAGCTGTTCTTCAACTCGGGCCAGAGATGTTGAAGAGCCTTCAGCCTCAAACTTGGGCCAGTAATGTCTGAGTTGGACTCTGGTCAGAGCTATCCATCTTTTTCTTTTTTTTTCCCCGGTTATCCGTCGTGAACTCGGGCTGTCGACCTTGAGTTGTAGCCCTCTGTCTCAAACTCGGGCCAAAGCTATTGGTCTTTAACTTGAAGTGGAGCCATTCGCCTCGAACTCCAATCGGAGACTTGTGTCTTCAACTCAAGCTGGAGCTGTCGAACTCCTGCTGGATGCCATTGGTGTCAAACTCGAGCTGGAGCAGTGGAACCCTGAGCCAGAACCGTCAGAATCGAGCCGACCTCAAACTTGATCAGAACGGAGAGACAGCACTCGGAACCGATTTGTATCTGGAACACATTGAACTAAAGCTAAGGAAAGTTATAACTCATGCTTCTATTCCCTTGTTTCCAGCTGATCCCCAGCTCAGCCCTCCAAAGCTCTGATTTCTTCTTCTTCTACTCCCTTCTGGGAAACGATGTGACCTCTGAACCCTTTCAGAACCTTCTCGCCCCAAACTTTGAGCCAGAGCGAGCTTCTGTTCGAATTCGCAGCAGCGAAAGGGTTCTGAGAGCCTTCTTCAGTCAGCAGTCAGCTCTACAGGTAATCTTGCTGAAAACAGAATCTCAAGCTTCCTCCGCTGCACTCAACAGTGTTTCAGTTTCACTGTCCAGATACAGCGCAGAGAGTGATGCAGCTTCTGTGTCCTGCTCTCCCATAGATCCACATGTGCTGTGGGAACCAGTCTCTGGGCAGCACAGAGGTTAGTCTGGCAGGATTACTGAAGAGCGCTTCTGATCCGAACACTCGCTGCTACACCATCGAGGGAGCTTTCACTCTCCGGCCTCCGAACCGGGCCGGATCCGGCATGAAGATGCAGCCGGCTGAGCTCCAGCCCACTCTGGGTGTTTCTGTGTCCCTCCGAGCGGAAGACGTTCATAACCAGGTATCAGACTGAAGCAAAGCTTATGTTTGTGGCTTCTTGGTTTGCTTTTTAGCCAATAATAACTTTTTTCTGTGACAGATGGCATCGATAAACGCATATAAACTGTTAAAAAACTCAAAAGGTTAACGTCAGGGATTCACCAAACTGATTTTCACACTCACAACAGATTTTTCCAGCTCACAACAGATCTGTTTTTTGTTTGTATTTTAATTTGTGTTCATCCTTACTACCATTGAGAGAATTCAGACTGATTTTGTCCGTACGCAAGTCAAACATAGCAGCCTTGTGCCGGTGCTAAAATCTGATGGAAAAACATAGCCATTTTAACTAAAAATGAACTATACCGGCAAAGAAAGTGTGACGATATGTGAAAGGAAGTACAGGAGCGCGGTTCGAAACATTCGTGTGAATACGTTGCTGTTTCTTTTAAAAACAGCTCGAGACACCAGAAGAGAACGGGCTGAAAACACCGGTGAAGAAGGGCAGGGTTCCCTCAGAAAAACCCATTGATTTGAGAAGTCCTTCAGCAGTCAGGAGAGCCACGGCTGAGCCCGCTCGACCCCGGAGCACTCCTGCCGAGCCCCGGAACTCTGAGAGCGAGGCAGAGAGTCTGTCGGGTGACCCTCAAAACGTTACGCCCAAAGAGCATAGTGCACAGGCTCCACCAATCATACACCACGAACAAGCTCCGCCCACAGAGCATGAACAAAAACCCACTGACGCGGTGAAAGACCGACAAGGACCCGCTCAGCAGGCTTCTCCAACTGTGATTGACAGGCTGGCTCCTCCCACGGCACATGACCAGTCCACTCCCACGAGCGTAGACAGAGTGGCTCCGCCCATGTCTCGAGGTAGGTGTTGTTTAAACATGTTTTCCAAGTGAAAGTAAATGTATCTTAAAAAGTAAGTGTGATCTGTATAAAAGTGCATTATCATCTCTCGTGGTTTTTATTCCAAAGCCAGATTTACTTTAATCTAATCCAGAAAGCATGTGGTACGTACCGGTGCTTTTGTAGCCAAACAGAAAGTTTTTATTTATTACGTTAATGATTAGTGTTTTACATTTTCTTTATTAGCTCAGCATAGATCATTGAGTCCAATCAGACTCTCAGAACCGAGCCAACACTGTGAATACAGTAAATTCATAAAGCACCTTCTCCTAAAGCTTTATTATCTTTCAAAGTTGAGATAATAGTCACTATTTGCTGTTTGTGTTTCCTGTATTCTTCCAGTCGCTGCGTCTGAGATCGTTCCTGCTGATGCTGACGCTGCAGACTCGTCCGTGACGGTTTCTGCTCCAAAGATCCACATCCCCGCGTCGGCTCATCACTACTGCTTCTCTCTGGAGCTGCGCAGCATCAGAGATCTGAGGAGCAGCCAGCTGGTCAACTGCTTCCTCAGGTTACACCATCCGTCTGTGTTAGGAGTAATCAGCACAAGATCATCGGAGCGCTCGCGTCTATTCAAGACACATGGGCTCGTCGTATAACTGGGTTCCGCTGTGGTTTTCAGATATGCGTACCAGTTCTTCGGCAGCGCGGCTCCCATTATGACGAGTCCAGCGGTGGAGCTGAAGAAGAACATGGAGGTGTTTCTACCTCAGTCCTTCTGCGCCTTCGACTTCGCTGCTCTGCCCAGCCAGCTCCAGGACACCTTCCTCAGGTCAGAGGGATGGCTGAAAAGTGCTGGAATTTGATGTTTTAAAAAATGCAAGAACTCTGGGTTTACGTCAGACTATTGTCAGTTACCTGCTTGAAAGAACGGGGGGTTTCCGTATCTAGAGCCTCTTTACCAGAGAGCTGAAAAAACCAGTGTTCTGCCTCCTGAAAGTGTGGATGCCAAACTGGGTTTTACTGAAGACTTGTTAATTACATGCACAAATATAAATAACACATTTCTTTTATTATATATTATATATAACATCTGAAACGTCAGCACGAGAACATTGCTGCTGGATGGACATTACTGAGTCTTTCTCTGTCTGTGTGTCTTTCTTTGTTCAGGGTTCCTCTGCTGGTGGAGATGTGGCACAGAGACTCGGGTTCTTCGGTTCTTCTGGGCTCGGCTGCTCTTCATCTCTCCTCCCTGCTCTCTTCAGAGAAGCATCGTGTGATGGACTCCTCCGGTCAGCAGATCTGCAGGAGGTCCTGCTGCGAGAGGATCGCCGTGATTACAGCGGACGGGTGAGTGAGGCCGTGCTCCTCAGAAGCTTGTAGATCTGATGTCAGAGACGGATCATTAACGGCTCGAAGACTCTTGTCCTGCAGCTCTGAGAAGGTAGCGGAGCTCTGTTACGAGGCGGTTCTTGAAGATCTGGGTTTGGTGAAGGCTCAGGAGATCCTGCTCTCGGAATCCTCACAGGTACAAACACACATTAATTTATTTGTTAAATCGACTCTAAACGTATATTAATTAGCATAGTTACACTTAAATAAATGCACAAATAATAAAAGGGACAAATAAAAAATAAAAATATACATATGCAGATGTGTTGATGTGGAAACATACAATTTATGTATTCTTTTATTTAACTTTTTATTTGTTTATAAATATTTTTATTTTTGTCTTTAAATATGATTGATATTTATATTTATTTATTCCTGCATGTTTTTTCCTGTTTATTTATTGATGCATCGGAGTTATTAATTCTAATAAATAATTATTAGTAATGTTTGGTTCTCCGGAATTGATCAGAAAGAAAGAGTGATGTGAGACGTTTTTTTTTCATCTTTGCATCATTTGTTTTGACAAAGCATTTGAAATCGGAAAAAAAACTTTAATTTAACTTTAATTTTAAAGTTGAAAATCAACCGAATGAAGGGTTTCCTGATTTCAGGAGCATGTCGAGTTTTATTTTGGGTTACGTTTTTGTTCAGGGCCAAGCAGCAGCTCCGCCTCCTCCTGAGATTCAGGCTGCACCTGGCTCTCGAGAGACTCTGGAGTACAAGGCAGCGATGGAGCTGGAGATGTGGAAGGAGATGCAGGAGGACCTGTTTGACCACCAGGTAGCGTCACATGATTTAATGATGATGATGATGAAGATGAGCTTCACGCTCTTGTGTTCCAGCTGACTCCTCCCAGTTATAGTCTACTATAATCTTTCCAAAAACCTTTAGTTTACTTTTAAAGGTCTATTATTCAACAGTAAAGGATGCTTCTTACAAAAGAGGCTCCAGATGTTTGATGCAGATGTTTTGTGCTCAGCTGAAGCAGAAGGAGCTCACTCACATGCAGGCTCTGGCGGAGGAGTGGAGGAGGAGAGATCAGCAGAGAGAAGCGCTCGTCAAGAAAAAGGTCAACGCACTTACGCATCCTCAACTTCTCAACTGTTAGTCTATGAGGAACTTCTGGAGGCTGTTGTGGTTATGCCGTTTCATGGTGTAGCATCACGGTGAATTTACACGTAAAGAATGCAAACGTTTTACCAGAACACTGTAGAACTTTAAACGCTGCATGCGTTAATTAGAAAAAACATCAGCTTGAACAGTGCAGGTGCTAAACTAACTGCAACCTTAAATTATTTCTGATATAAATTTGAGAAACTTGGGCGGGGCTTCTCACTTGGCTCCATTCGGCACTTCCCTCTAATTGGATGGCATTTGCATATGCATGACCTCCTTCTCCAATGCTCTGGTACAGCAGCAGAAGTAGTGCACGAGAAAGGGTTCAAGGCGTATATTTAAGTATTTGGAAAGAAAGATAAGCGAGTATTGAAATGTTTTTTGTTTGTTTTAGAATTCCAGTGAGGTTTCTCTACTTTCCCTAAGAGATGGTTTCTTTCAGGCCCGTTTCATTCTTTTTATTTTATAAAAGGGAGAGTCTGAGTTGAATGTTTGTGGTATACGAGCGCGGTTGAGGAGGAGAGAGAGTAAAAGTCGCTTCACTTGTCTGTTCCCTCTGCTCGGCTGTCGTCAATGGGCAATAGAGCATTCAGCCGCTCTGCTCCCCAGCTTTGGAACTCACTACCACCTGCCATCAGAAACATTGACTCTCTCACATTATTCAAATCGAAACTCAAAACCCACCTATTTAAGATGGCTTTTAATGTTTAATTGGTTCCTGCACTATTGTTGTGTATTTTAATATTATTTTTCTTAGTATCTTATTGTTCTTGTTTCATTGTACGGTGTCCTTGAGTTGCCAGAAAGGCGCCTTTAAATAAAATGTATTATTATTATTATTATTATTAAAAGTGTTTGAACTGACAGTGTTCAACACGATCAGCTAATAGTTTGCTGTTGATAGAAAAACGATTGATGAACTGCTTTTCTTTTGTTTCTAGTTTCATTATTTTGTTCTTTAAATGTTCTAGCAAAAGAGAAACACTGGAAGTATTTTGGCTCCTGATTATCTAGAAGTCATCCCCAGGGGAGGGGGTGACGTAGGGTGAACTGTTACTCAGGGTTTCTTGGTTCATGACTCTTTCAAACTTTCCTCAGAGTTAATAAAACTGATGAATAGAACTTTTTTTTTTTTTTTTTTACCCATGTTCTACCTTTGAATTCAAATAATTCATGATTTGTTTTTTGACGAGTATTTCTGCTTCTGTTTCAGGAGCTGGAGTTCAATCTCTTGGAGGAGCAACTGCAGAAGACCCTCTCAGAGCTGGAGAAGAGAGAGAAGGCCCTCACACTCGCTGAGATGGAGGTGAGGAGCGATTGGGAGCGTCCGGTAAGAGACGAAACGTTCTGGTGACGTTTGTGTTTGTGTTCCAGATGCGGCGTGTGAAGTGTGACCTCCAGGACGAATCTCGCCGCGTACGGCAGGACTGTGCTCACCAGGTGGAGCTGGAGAGGTCAAAGGTCAAACAGATCCAGGATCAGCTGGAGCAGCAGCGACAGCAGGTAAATGTGCTCTGATCTCTGACCTGCTGAAGCGTGAGGTCACTGTCAGGAGCGCACCGATTTTTAATAAAGGAACAGTCGTGTAAAAACAGAAAATAATTACATTTAATTTAACAAATATCTTCAGTGCAATTTAACCAAAAATATTCCAGCTGTTTGCTGCGTCTCACGAATAAACTAAAACTGTTCGTAAAGAATCAATCGTATCGTGATGCGCTCTTATTGTCATGTGATGTCTACAATAATGTGATATTTAAATACGACGGATGTGGAGGAAAACAGAGAGAGAGAGTGTGGACACAAAAATAGAGAGGGGGGGCACTTTCCTAAAGGTATCGTGTTTTTTTTGTTCAGAGGAGTTTACTGCAGCTCCTTCAAAATATTTCTTTTAACGTCACGTAAATATAGTGGTATCTGACACGTATTGTTCCGCCCTGATGATGAATTATTCGGAGTGAAGCTTGACGCAAACATTTCTGCTGGTTCTTCACGCGGGGGTCGTACAGTTCAGTCGTGTGTTTTGGAAACGCTAACAAACCAAGCAAAGACTGTTTCTGACACTCCACAAACCTGTCAGCGCACGTCTGTCCTCCCTCCTGCTTCTTCTCTCCTCCTCTTTTATTCTTCTTTCTGTGTTGTTTAGTGCTCTCTCTCTCTCTCTCTCTGTCAGCCTTCACCTCTCGTCTGCTTGCTGTCAGAGAGAGAATCTCGGACGAGAGAAACATTCGGAGGCTTTAGTTGCTCTCCGCTGCTGGAATAGAACCTGTGTGTTTTTCTAGCCTTTCATTCCTGCTCAAATTCTAAACATAAATACAAAGATGCATCGCAGCGTGATTTATATTTTCATCTTTAATGCTGTAGCTCTCACATTTAAAAGCGTTTAATACTGGATGCTAAGTTCAGATTTGTGAGCGCTGCACGTCTGCATGAGCTTTAAACACGGTTCAATGTTTGTGTGCGACAGACGCAGGAGGCAGAAAGCAAATACAAGCAGCTGGAGAAAGAGTTCCTGCAGCACAGAGAGAAGCAGAGCGTCCGTCCAGAGCTTCAGCTCCAGTCAGAGATCAACCTCCTGAACCTGGAGAAGGTGCTCGTCAACCTTTAATGTTATATTTATTGTGAACAGATACAAAACATAAAGGTATCAGTGTAGACATGGAAAGAGATAATTGTTTATTTAAAATAAAATATGCATAAAAAAATGGATTTAATAGATATAAATGCAAAGATTTTAAATATATAAAAGTATTTGTAATTAAATTATCAAATTATTAAAATTATACATAATTATTATATTACATCTAATCATTTAAATAAATAAATGTTGTTCTAAAACAATTTAAAAGTGCAAATTATGTATAAAATATAATTCAAATGGATTAAGTGTATATCTTTGAATTTGTAAATGATGTAAACATACGTAATTAAATTTGTACATGAACAGATTTACAATTGAAATGCAGTAGTTAACCTTTAGCTGATTTTAATATGTGAAGATATTTGAAAATATAAATGATGTAAAGGAAACAAATTGAATTACATAAATTACATAAATTAACAAATGAAAGTTTATTAATATAGCACTTATAGACTATGTTTATTATAGATAGTCAACTGATCTTTCACATTTACTGTAGTTATAAACATTAAACAGAAATGATCATGTTCCTGTACATTTGCATATTTTTATGTTTTTATAAATCCCTACACACTGACACGGGGTTCCTCCATTCCTGCAGGTGGAGCTAGAGCGGAAGCTGGAGTCTGCCACTAAATCCAAACTTCACTACAAGCAGCAGTGGGGACGGGCCCTGAAGGAACTGGCTCGCTTCAAACAGGTGAGGGGGGGGGGGCTGTTCTGATTGGCTGATTCTTATCTTAATCATTTTATATACAATCTATAGTTATATAATGTTTTTTTTATTGTAATTGGTGAGCTCTGGGCGGATTGTTTTGGTGAGTGTGCCAAGATCTGACCTTAACTGTGTAAAGCATGATGTCATACACACTAACGGCTCCTGAAATAACCCCGGCGTGAGTTCTGGATCCAGTCAGAAACATTACATCATGTTAGCATAATATCATCTGACGGCGAGCGAGTCTGCGTTTGTTATCAGTGAGGTCACCACGGCATGTGATTGAGATCTGACGAGTAAAAGTATGCTCTGATTTCCAAGAGCTGTGACCTTTATGCGAACAGAGGAGATAAATTTTCAGTAAACCAGTACAGGATACCAGTTTAATATATAATCCGGTGTGTACGTCGGCGCTTCAGACCAGTCTCAGTTATTTCCTCACTGGAGCAGCTCCAGGAGTCAGTGTTTTGCTCTTGGTGAGCCAGTGTTCTTCTCGTCTTGTTCTCAGCGCGAGCAGGAGAGTGCCCTCACTCGTCTGAAGCAGCAGCAGCAGGAGCTGGAGAGCATGAGGGTTCGATTCCTGGCTGCTCAAGAGAAAGAGACGATGAAGAGCGACAAGGACGAGCTGCAGGAGATCCGCAACCAGCTCAACAGGTTCAGTACCAACGCTTCTGTTCTTTTACACACGTCTGCTCTGGACTAAGAACTACTCATCCATTGTTCCGATCATCTGCAGGTGTAGTTCTCATTCACCCCACACTGACGTCTCTGGTCTAGTCATGTGACCGCGTCATCGTACGCGTTTGATCGACTTCTGATAGGTTTATTAGAATAAATGAGCACAGGGAAGTAAACAGAGGACAGAACGCCAGAAAACTGCGTTTTAGACCCTTTGACATCTTTTATTACTCGGGTTAAATGATATTGATAAATGTTGCTTTGTAAACAAACACATGCCTTGATTATCTGTGCAAGATAAATATGCAAAAGATGGCAAAAGTCTAAATCAAACTGAGTTCATTCTAACCAGACGATAAGTAGTTGAGAAAATGCATTCGGTGAAGTATGTTAACAATTATTGATATCATAACGACATGAATGTAATATCTTGTAACTCAGAATATATCAGAAGTAAAATCCTGACAAGTTTTAACACAATACATCTATCTTGTGCACAGACTAAAGCAACAAGAACCGCCACAGACGCTTCCGGAGCCTCCTTTCTCCTCTGTGAGCTTCAGCGCTGAGGAGCATGTGACGCGGTTGTTGGAGGAGCGAGATACACTACTGCGCACTGGAGTGTACACACACGACGACCGCATCATTGCTGAACTCGACCGACAGATACAGCAGAGCCTCTCCCACGCCCAGCGCTAACTCGTGATCTAAGGAGGGTTGGGAATGAGTTGCTTAGACACTAATGTGTGAGAAAGAGGAATACTGCTTTTAACTTCAAAAACTTTTAGGATATAAATGGTTTTGATCTCATTTCTAATCCCATGAAAATTAATTCAAAGTTTTGTGCATTATTATGCTCTTTTTTTTTTTTTTTTTTACAGTAGATAAACTAGCTGAAAATAATGTAAGCTGATGTTTCTCTCTGCCTGTCATCGCATTTATTTTAAACATTATTTATGATGTATTTGTCTGTCTTAAAATTATTTTTGCAAATGAAGTAAATAAATGTTACTTTTCTTTGTCTGTGATTAATAAACAAAATCTAAAGCAAACAATATCCAAAACAAAAATTATTATAAAATAATTGTATTTAAATCTATTTTAACCTCCATTTAACACAAAGCAATTAATATGACACTTTGATTAAAGTGGTCAGATTTTAAAATGCCTTATAACTTACACCATTTGTGTCATTTTCAAAATCTCGGGTTCTAGATGACGTATCAAGCTGAAAACTGCATTTCTCTACTGATCTTGGCCTCCTCTTTCTATGCAACAAGTTTCAAATAAATTGAATAAAGTTAAAAAATTTAACCGAAAAAAAAAAACACCAAGGGGTTAGTATGACTTTT
>SRMA01026967.1:182643-438796 GCA_007224835.1 Danionella cerebrum | reverse complement strand
AGTTCTGGCCATTTCCTGGCTGAAATCTATGTTCAGATCTCGGGTTCTAGATGACGTATCAAGCTGAAAACTGCATTTCTCTACTGATCTTGGCCTCCTCTTTCTATGCAACAAGTTTCAAATAAATTGAATAAAGTTGAAAATTTGACCGAAAAAAAAAAACACCAAGGGGTTAGTATGACTTTTTGGTCAAAAATGTCAAATTTTAAAATTCCTTGAAACTCACACCATTGAGAGTGCGTGCGCGTACGATAACGTTCGTGCAGTTTTCACGTTGATATTTGCTCTAGAACCAGAGTTCTGGCCATTTCCTGGCTGAAATCTATGTTCAGATCTCGGGTTCTAGAGGAATAGACCATGGCTTTTATAAACCGAACCTCACACAAAGTTTTTTTCTTATTTGAGCTTTTGATGTCTTCATCATTATTATTCGATCATGGCAGTTATTAAGGAGTCGTTTTGGTATTTTTTTGTTTATTCGATTGTAAACATTGGCTCTCAGAAATCGCAAACCCTGCCTATAAACTTTATTAGATTACAGAACTTTATTTCGATGAAAAAGGTTTCTTACTGAAGCTTTTCTTTTTCTGATCTTGTGACTGGATCGTCAGCAGAAAGGTCACCATCTTCGGCTTTTATAAACAGAAACATATCCTCGTCTCATTGTCCCTCTAAAGAGGTTTTTTGCGCCCAGCGGCTCTCTGCAGTATACAGGAGAGACTAATATTATTGTTAGCGATTTCTAAAGGGCAGATGTTCAGAGAAATGTAGAATAACAAGCCGCTGCTGACAGTCATGGGGTTCAGAAACAGAGTTATTACAGCGCTCCGTTTGCTTGAACTCCTGAACTCTACACTGCTTTCTACTTTGATTTTCACAGCGATGCATTTGCCACAAAAACTATTTGCATTTTCTTTTTATTGTCTGAAGGTCTTGATAATTTAAAAAACTATTTTAAAGATGCTCACACTCATCAGCTCCTGTATTTACATAAATACACTTAATTAGGTACACCTGTCCAGCTGCTCGTTAACTCAAATTTCTACTCAGCCAATCACACGGCAGCAACTCCATGTACTTAGGCATGTTGTCATGGTGAAGACAATCTGGTGCAGTAAAAACCGAGCATCAGAATGGGAAAGAAAGGTTATTTAGTTGATTTTGAACGTGGCATGGTTGTTGCTGCCAGACGGGCTGGTGTGTTTCTGGAGTGTTTCAGAAACTGCTGATCTACCAGGATAGATGCCTTGTTGATGGCAGAGGAGAACGGCCAGACTGGTTTGAGCTGATAGAAAGGCAGCAGTAAGTCAAATAACCACTCCGGAAAATAGAAGACTGGAAAAACGTTTCCTGTTCGGATGAGTTTCGATTTCTGCTCATTCGAATGTTATAGGATCAGAAATGGGCGTCAGCAACCAGAAACCATTACATTACCCATTGTTTCGGTTGTGCCAAAGTCAGTGCTCTTTTAGAGACAACAGTTAGGTATTGTGGACATTTTCAAGATTCAGAGCAGAATAAGCGGAAACTGTAAAACGATGTGGCTTCTCATAAACCTCACAGCCCAGGCGTTCATCATCGGATTTTCTCACACAGCTTGTTTTGAGGAGCGTCTGAATGTATTTGTAATTGCTGGTGAATGCAGGAAATTCCAGCCGGCGTTGAAAACCCACGGGCCGCTTTCACATGCATGCTAGTGAAATAATAATTCTGGCTCGCGGGGCTGCGTTCCCATGGCTGAGACGCTGATTGATGCTCACAATCTCAACTATTTGTTTTACAAATGCACCACGCTCCGCTGGGAACAATACACTGGAGCTGGGCAAGCTCCGGCCGTCTGAGGAGTTATTAGAAGAACAAACAGGTGGAGGTCACCGTTTCTCCAACCGCAGACAGAAACATGACTTCAGCGTCAGACGGAAACATGCTGCGCCTCCAACCACATCAATCACAGCTGCTATCAGAGCAGGCACTAATAAAAACCTCAGATGCGTTTAAAGTGCTTTCGTTTTCGAATCTGGATTCACTGAAAAAAACTTTTGGTCAAAAAAGGTTTTGTCGAAAATGTGGAGTTAGATTCAGGAGTCACAAAAGCCACAGAAAATCCATTACCTTACTGGACAATATCAAACTGGTCTTGATGGGAAATGACATCAGTTTTAGAGTTCTAAATGAAACAAATTTCATCGTTTAAATATATTGCATGGGAAAAGGGGGGGGGGGGGGTCAGGAGGAGCACTCAGGGCGTGCCACCAGGCTTCCCTATCAAACCACTATTAAAGCCAGTCCTACCTCTTCCTCATCGACCTCCCCTTCTCCTCACTCAGGGGTGCAGCACAGATTTAATCTGCATCTGGACAGAATTCTTGCCTTTGTACTCGATATCTCAGAAGCTGAAGTTCAAAAACAATTAATAAAAAAATAAACAGTGCTCATAATAAATAAACCAAAAACCCAAAGGTGATGTTTGAAAATAACTGGAGCTTTAAACAATTGTATCATGAATATTAAAGCACTCACCGGCAACTTTATTAGGTACATCTCACTTGTACCAGGTTGGGCCTCCCTGTGCCTTCAGAACTGCCTGGCACAGATTGCAAACGGCACATTCTTCAGACATTTGACATGATGGCATCACTGCAGATTTCATGATACAAATCTCCAATTCCACCACATCCCAAAGGCTCTCAGGGATTTAAACTCCCAGTTTCAAAGGTGAGGAACATTGTGTGGAATTGGAAGACCAGAAGCACAGTTCTAGTTAACGCCCAGAGTGTCTCAGGTAAGGAGAAGCACAAGATGGTGACAAAAGTCAGCGACAACCTACAGACCAGCTCCAAACACCTACATCGTCCTGCTGCAGATGGCGTCACTGTACATCGTTCATTCTACACAGGGAGATGCTGCATGGACGAGTGATGTGGAAAATCTATCGCAGAGGAAAAAGTAGAACTCCTTGAATGGCCATCTCAAACCCCAGGTGTGAATATTATTGAATATGTGTAGTGTGATTTAAAGCGGGCTGTTCATGCTCGAAAACCACCAAACCAGACTGAACTGGAAATGTTTCGTACAGAAAAATGGTCCAAAATACCTTCAACCAGAATCCAGACTCTAATTGGAAGCTATAGAAAGCGTTAAGAGGCTGTTCTTTCTGCAAAAGGAGGATTACAAAATATAGAGGATGGACAAAATATTCATTTTTTCTTAAATATATCCACATGCCTAATTTTGTTTAAATAATTTGTGCACACTTTCCACAAATCACTTTATTTAACCGTTCAAATATCACAGTGTTTGTCTCCTATTACATATTTAACTGAAATTTCTAAGGAAAATCATGAAAATATGACCAGCAACAGTCACAGAAAGCGTGTCCTGTCTTTCCAGGACACATCTAAGAGTCGAAACTCAGCAAGCGCGGTCATGAGCCAAAATGAGAAAAATCCACCAAATTCCGAGCAGAAATATTTCTTTTAAGTCAAGTTTCAAGCAGAGAGAAAACAGAGCGATGCATCAAACCGACCCGAGCTCAGCAGAAGTGTTTAATACGCCGTTTCTCATGAGCTAGAGGATAAATCAGCATCTCATTCATCTTCATCTCTCAAAAACAAACCACCATCATGTTTCTCTCTCACCACACGGCCTTGAACTCTAGTAATGATCTGCAATGAGCGCCGCTGAAGGCTGAATAGCGGCGGATTGTCCAAAGTCTACAGAGAAAGCAGGAGGGCGACTATATTCAGACGTGAGACTATTGCTGCAGCACGGCGAGAGCCAAACCAAACTCGACGAGGCCAGAAACCTCAGGAACACTGTTGATGTAATGCTCTCCAATCATTTACACCGTTTATCAGCAGCACGCCAAACAAACAGCCGACAAGAAAGTCAGATCACAGCTCCACTGCTGTTTTTAGAGGGGAAGCAGCGCTTGAGAAGCTCATTAATCAGTCCGGTGCCCGATTGGCCTTTTGTGGGCGTAAAATACAAACCATCATTTTGTATAACAGTACACTCCACGACTGTACAGCAAGTTTTCCTAAAAATGATTCACGAGCGCTCAATCCCATAAACCCTTGCATCCGGGATCTGCCGGAGTGAGGTAGCAAGAGTCGTGTGTTTAATGAGGATAATTCAAGATTAGTATCTGTCGCCAGGAGACAACGCTCAGCTCAGCTTTAGAAGATATTTCATATATTTATTTCTTTAAATGAGTTTAGCGTCAGTCAGAAATGATGCATCGAGTCACCAGAAGAAATTCGTCTGAGGAGCAGAAGATCAGGGACTGTGCCTGGGTTCATCTTCGGCTGATTTCATGGGGGCTGGGGAGCTGTAATAAATCAGTGGAGTGTGCGATTGGCTTCTGAGGGTCAGATGGACAATAACCCCGAACAGCTGCTGAGGCACAGAGAGAGGGGGGGGGGTAAGGAAAGGGGAGAAAAAACTAGAGGGAGAGCAAGTGTGAGAGACAAAAGTGAGGGTGCATGAAATAGCAAATAAGAGAGCAAGAGTCAGCGAGAGAAAAAGACAGAAAGAGAAACAAAAATTTGATCAAGCAAGAGAGAGAAAAATGGAGTGAGAGACAAAGTGTAGCAGGAGAAAGAGAGGAGAGATAGAAGAGAGCGAATGAGAGTGAGACAGAAAGACATTATGAGATGGAGCATGCAAGATACAAAAAGATGAGTAAAAGAGCGACAGAAAGCAAATGAGGAAGTGAGAGTGAGCTATAGAGAAAGAAAAAGATGGAGTGAGAAACAGATTGAGAGTGTAAGCAACAGAGGGAGACACGGAGAGAGAGAGAGAGAGAGGAGGCAACGAGAGAAAGAGAATTGCTTGTCGTCTTCCATGTTTTTTACTGCTGTAACTCATTCCCTTTCTGCAGTTCAATGCAATGCTTTCAGAGATCCAGAAAAAGAGAACTGAAAGGGTCCACAAACTTCTAGATCAGGCTTTAAACATGTTTTTTCATCATCAAGTTGAGCACTTTCACATTAGAGTTAAAGAGAATCTGCTCAATACTGACACCAGACTCAAGTGGTGAGTTGATGAACTGCAGCATCAGGTGGAATTTGAGTTTCATTAGGTTGAAAAAAAAAAAAAAAAAAAAGAGCCAACATCTCAGATGAAGATATAGGAATGGTTGTTGGCTGCAACAAATCACGATCGATGCGCTCAAAGTTTGATCATAACTTTATTCACAAGATCATAACTTGCTGCTGGGTTATGTACAAAATGCTGAAATCATGCAGACAGAAGATGAATTCGATCACAAATATCAGGATTTGCACACGATTGATGAAAATAAAGTGAGTTATTCAGAAAAAACTGTGAAATTCATTGGCTTTGGTTGGGAATTAACATCATAAACGATCAGATTTATGATCAGAAAGTGACTCGTCGTCCTGTTAAAGCTCTTTCTTCTGCTCTGATTCTGAGCTCAAACAGAAGAACATTCCTCGTAAAAGTGCCGAACAGCATGAAACGGGAGAAATATAATATTCAGAATTTACAATATATACATTGGAACTCATTTTTGGTGAAGCTTTCCTCGTGATTCATGCTCTTTATCTTCTGTGATTCATTACAGGTAGAAACCACACAAACATATATTTATCATAAATAATTATCATAAATATATCCGTCACATTGGGTGAGCTGAGCGGAGCAGAACACTCGGGCTCGCTCGTGTTGCCCAGTACAAACGCATCTGGAGCAATATTAGCTGTGCAGAAAAAAAGGTGTTTTACGCTCTTGGAATTCTGAAAGTTAGAATTTTGAAATTAAATTCAGAAATATGGGAAAGAAAGTCAGAGATTTCAGAAAAATGTAGAATTCGGGGAAAGTCAAAGAAAAAAATTTAACTCTGAGAAAAGTATCAGGAAAAAAACTGGAAACTTCAGGAAAAAAAATCTGAATTGTGAGAGAACTAAATTTTAAATAAAAAAAATCTGAAAGTTTATGAACAAAAATCAGAATTCAGAGGAAAAAGTCAAATTCTTAAATAAAGTCAGAACAAGGCAATTCTTTGACAGGTCAGAATTCAGAGAAATAAAAGTCAGTTCTGGTATTAAAATCTGAAATCCGAGGGAAAAAATAACAATTCTGAAATGAAAGTCAGCGTTCAGTGGTTAAAGTTTATCCGGCGAATGAAAATTTTAACTCCGGGAAGAAGGTCAGTTCTGATATCAAATCTAGAATTCAAAGAAAAAAGAGAATTCTCAGAACTCTTTGGTTTCCTATATTCCATCAAAGTCAAAGTCTGAGATTAGTCAGAAATCTGAAAATGATAAGTATTGGTAAATGTTCAGTTTTTAGGGAATTCTGTCTTGAATTACACCTTAATAATAAACACTTGTACAGGAGAATGAGACAAAAGCCCTGATGAGATACTGCTGCTGCTCTCTCGAGAATATGTAAAGAACTCAGCTAAACCCCGCCCCTTCAGGATCTGGATGAAGCCCTCTTAAAGAGACAGTCAACACAAAAATGAGCATCGAGTCATGCTGCAAAAGTTCAAACTTTAAACTCAAAACTTCTAGGCAAACGACTGGATCAGATTTCAGTTTGGAGGCAGCTCTGAGTAAAGAATAAAGTCAGAAGCACAACTGAAGCAGACTCGAACTCAGACTTGAATCAGGTCAAAAAGACAGAAATTGACAGAATGCTCTTTTCTGAGTGAACGATCCCTTGGACCCCTCTCGTATCTTCCGGTGTGTATTTGGTTTTCAGCGCAGGCGTGATTGACAGTTTTGGAGGGAAATCTTTGGTTTCAGTGAGTGTGGGTGTGCAAGAGTGTTTGTTAATCCACCTCGATGGATTCGCTGCTCTCGCTGAGCGGTTTGCACTCGTTGGGCATTCGCTGGTGTCGACTGAGCTGAGTCGCCTGAGTGAAGCTGCGCTCACAACGCTCGCACCTGCACAGAGAGGGAGAACTCATTCAATCAGGGAAGATTTATTTATAGAGTGCTGCACAGAAAAAGCTCATGCTGTGCAGATTACACCAACAACTGACACTAATCCCATTTACTTTATAACAATCTGAACACGTTATTTAGTTAAGGTTAGATACTGCGTATAGTTTTCACTGTCTAACTGCTGTTTGCAGGCACCAGAATATTATATATATATATATATATATGGGATTCTGAGAAAACACGTCAGAACTTCTGAAGACAGAATTTTTTGGGAAATAAAAATCAAGAACATCAGTCCTGAAATTAAAATCTGAATTCAGAGGAAAAGAACCGAATTCTTGAATTCTTAACATTCAGAAGCTTTAGAAGAACGTCAGCAGCTTGAGATTAAATTAAAATTAATAAATGAAAATTAGAATTCTGAGAAGAAAAAAAAGCCCCTTCTCCTCTGACCCAACACCTCTTCCATATCCTCGTCTGACACAAGTGAGGAAATCCAGGAGCTGCTTTGAACATTTAGGAGCTCAGCTGGAAAACATGCAGAATACAGACGAATAAAACGCTCTCTGAGTTTTCAGCGTGTGTTTAACGGCTTTGAGCTGAGATTTGGGGACAAATGAAGGATCTAATGAACACTGAGTAAAAAACAAACCCAATCGAGAACAGACAGGAAATCTTTACAGCATCAATAGCCAGAGTTTCTCTGATCGATGGGGCGAGCTGGAGAGCATCTGCTCATATCTCCATTAAGATGCTCTTGGGTGGCTGGGAATAAAAACTAAATAATTTGTGTCCAATATTACGGCTTGAGAAACAGAATGATAATGGGCTGATGGAGGGTCTGTTTATTTAAAACCCAATCGTTTCACTGATGCTTGAGTATTTCACAAAACAAAAACACATCTTGTGATTCATAAAATCTTTAAATAATAAAATCCTTGAATCAAATGTTAAAATGTCACTTTTTCTGTGTGTGTGTGTGTTGGGGGGTGTGTCTAACTCATACTAAACTTGGGAAAGTCAAAAGTATCAGGAATGAAATTCTGAATTTTGAGAAACCATGTCAGAATTCTGAGATCCAAGTCAAAGATAAGTTTAAACTCTGAGAGAAGTGCCAATGCTAGCTCTCTGTGAGTTTTCTTCAGCTCAAGAAATGTTTCATGAACAAAAAAAAAGAAAAATTGAAACATCAAAAAAGTGACCCCGGTGGCGAAGTGTGCGCTTGTGCGTGTGTGTGTGTGTGTGTGTGTGTGTGTTTTACTCACGGTTACTGACCTGAAGGGTTTCTCGCCGGTGTGTGTGCGGATGTGGTTGTTGAGTGTTGTCGCTCCGGCGAAGGCTCGTCCGCAGTATCCGCACTTGAACGGCCGATCGCTGGAATGTGTGACCACATGATTGCGCAGCTCCGACGGCTGAGAGAAGGACTGAGAGCAGTGACCGCACTGATACGGTCTGCAGAGAGAAAGAGAGGGGGATACACTGAGCCCGATGTACACTGGGGTCAAACACACTCCGGCTCATCCATCAGCAGAGCAATGACCCAAAACTGTACCCCAGTGAACACAGCAGAGCCGCGCAGCCACAAACTGACTGAGGTTTGTTTTGGGTTCAGAAAGTCACCACCGATGCAGCACCAGAACATGGATACACGGTGTATCTCCAGCCCTAAATACACTCACCGGCCACTTTATTAGGTACAGCTATCCAGCTGAACAAATTTCTAATCAGTCCATCACAGCGCAGCAGCATGAACACATGGTGAAGACGATCTGCTGACCTTCTGTGTGAGCAAACTGAACTGATCCTCAGAAATAATGCAGATGTTCTCCTGTTACGAGATTTCCTCCAAAGCCCCAAAAAGGAAGTGAGAACCCCTCTGAATCGGTCCATGAGATCTTAAAATACAAACTATTAAAATTCTTTGGTCCACGCAGAAACACAATATGAAATATAACTCGTTAGATTAATAATCCAGCTCGATACCATAATAAATCTGTGTTTCCAGGGCTTTTCCTCATTAATAGAGAATCCTGTCATCGCTGTGACTGATGCGAGCAAACAAAAAGCAGAAAAAGCCCCTCAGCACAAGCACAGCTGATTTATCCTGAGCCAAAACAGACGTTCACACTCGCCGTCAATAAATATGTATAAGCCAGAGGCCATAAAGCACAGGAGCGATGGTTTTCAGGAGATTTCCAGGCTTCAGAAATACGTGTTCAGCTGAATCTGATCTGCTCATAAAGTCCCGTATCGACAAAGCCTCACATCGACTTCATCTGGCCAAACATTTTTCTTGTGTGTGAATATTAGATTATTGAATGTGTGTCGTCGCTTTAGCTCTGCATCTGCTCTGCTGCGTGTATTTCTCGGAGACGCAGAAGCTGATTTATGACTCCAGAACGTACAGCTAAGCAGAAAATCTCCAATACAGCGTCCAAACAGTTTAATGAGCTCCGGGGACGTCACACAGGGCCACAGGAGACGTCTTGTTAATAAAAAAATACAAAATAATAATAACTCCGCATTCCGTTTCTTGAACATTAGCGTAAGCTCCTCAGAGAGTTGTGGCTTCTGATCATGAAAAACACATCTAAAACTGCCAACAAAGTACCATTCGTTATCATTTTCCTACAGCATGCACAAGAGCAGTCAAGAGCAACATTTCAAAGTTTGTAGGTAAAACTTTATGCTCCCAGCTCAAAAGCTTGAACAAATTGGAGAACATTTGAAGCTGGAACCGCGTTAAAGTTTGGAAGTGTGGAAAAACTGCAAAAATGTCAAAAGTTTAGATTTATTGGTGCTAGCAAGAATTAGCATGATGCTAGCATGCCAATAGAAGTATGGTAGCATTTCCTTAGCATGATGCTAGTAGTATTTTGCACAAGTTAAAATGTATTAGAAATCAGTAGCTTGATTAATGATTAATCATGAACATCCAGGATGCTGGGATAAATTAACCCCTCCCTGTACGATTCTAGCGTGATGCTGGAATAAATGAACACGTAATTTCATGGTGTGACGTAAATTGGTAGCTGCATCTTCAACAAACCAACATTTTAAGTGCTTTAATGTTTCTCAGCTGACTGTCTTTAAAAACATTCAAATTTTGGACTTTCCTCCAGCATCACTGAGTTGAAAGAGTGAAAGCGTGGGGTTACCTGTCGGGGTTCTGTGTGCAGACGTGCATCTGCAGCAGGATCCTCTGGGTGAAGGTCTTGAAGCACTGGCCACACTTCCACAAATGCCAGTCGCTGAACTCCGAGCTCAAGCCACTGGTGGAGGTGGGGCTCGCCAGGACCCTCTGTGTGCGCCCAGGGTTGTGTGAGGCCTGGGGCTCCGAGAGGCCCCGCCCACCGACACCCTCACATAAACCCCCACGCGGACAGGGTGGAGTCAAGAATACCAGGGAGCGCTGGATAGAAGGGGTGGCCCGAGGGAAAGGCTGAAGTGTGTCCGGACGTAGAAGAGCCTCTGAGACTGATGAGGGAACGTTCACTATGAGATCCACAAGAAAAATAACCATCGGGTTATTAATGTCGATAATGACCATTAATGAAATGAACATGAAGCTACTCCCCTGTGACGCTCTTTAAATATATACCTTTAATGCTCACATGATGTTTCAACAAATGTTTGGTTGTTTCAATGGAATAAATGCCAAGAGGCAGTTTGCTAAGTTCAATCTATTTTAAACCACTTGCCATTTAGTGGAAGACTAATAAGATGGAGCACACCTAAAGATTTGTGAAGTCCCTGGTTCTTTTCAGGATCAGGCATCTCAGGACCAGTAGAAATCGAGTACTTAAAGCTTCTAAAAACTGGCATTCACAATCTGGTCTAGTTCCCCCCTCTTCATTCGAACAACTTTTCACTCTAATGCACGCAACACCCTAAAAAATATGCTTGAAAATAAGAATAGTGTGATCTCATTGGTCTCAAGAACCTACCAAGGCTCACGTTCTGTGTGCCGAACTGGAGACAGAATCTAATACTATTCCAGCAAAAGTTATATGTGTGTTTTAGCTTCATTTTTTTTAATTTAGCATTGACGTAGCATTCGATTTTTTGATGAGAGGACATAAAATAATTGTTTCAATTCCCGACTTGAAAAGACTTGAAAGGAAAAACTGGGCGAGTAACTAGCTTGTAATTTTGAGAAGATCAGATGTGGATCATGCCCAGGTGTGAATCTCACAGTTTTCATCCTGAGCGATGCAATGCAGAGGGATCCCGAAGAATGAGGTGTAGCTGTCATTGTACCAGACGAGGAGCTCTGTTCCCCGAGGGATGTCTGCGCAGGCGCGGTAGAAAATACATGATCTAGAACACAGGAACACAGCTCCACTGAGTGACGAACAAAACAGTCATAGTGAAAACTGAACTCAGCGAGGTAAAAAGAACTCAGTGAGGCAAACCATAAAACTCCAAGTCACAATGTACACAACAGTGAGTCATAGAAGTTCGACTCCAACTCAGTCAACTGAAGTACAAATACAGAAAAAAACTATTCATAGTCAAAAATATTAATTAATTATTTTATGAATCTTTATAAAAAAAAAAGCACACTTTTTGAGAGTTTACCCGTGTGATGACCCTGTCTGCTCTCTAACTGTGTTCCCCGACACGGGTCTGAGGGGAACGACAGACACTCTGCTCAGTGTGTGAATCGCTCAGATCGCTGCATTTTATTAATTCTTTCCATCATGACATCAAAATAAAACCAGAGCGAGTTCATAAATCAGCAGCGACTCATGAAGGAAAAACACACTCCAGACGCTCAGCGCTCCGTCTTTGGAGCTCAACATAAACAGAGCGGCGCAGGAATAAACGCAGCGCTGCTGAAAGAGGCTGTTTGAGTAGCCATGGGTGGTCACCCTCTCTTTCTGTGTCTGATCTTCAAAGTTTACTCCTCTAAGACCAAGGGTCTCAGACTATAATTATCCAAGGGCCACAGAATGCAGAGTCTGGGTGAGACTGGGCTTCACATTTAAAAGCAAAATTATTACTAATACAGGTTAACTGCTGCATCCATATTTTGGATTGGACTGGAGGAGTATAACAGCATCAAATCTGCAAAAGCATTGGATTAGTTCTGCAGAAATGTCCATTCTTTTGTAGAAAACAGCAGTTTGGCGACATTCAGCTTTACTCTCCGATCCTAGTCCATCTCAAAATCATCTCTGAGGTCTTTAGTTTTTCCCCTACATAGTTCTACTCCAGTGTTGCTCATCCTCCGATCACAGTCTCTCCTCCCTCACTCTAGCTTCCCCGAGACTTGGATTCCTCATTAAGATGACGACAGGAGACGCCAGAACACGTTACCCTCAGAACAAAGCTCAGCAGCATGCAGGATCCATCACTCTGAAGAGAATTCAATCATAACAACACTGAGAATCAGAATCAACCTCGATCTGAAAGGCTCTGACAGCAGAGGATCATTACGAACAGCTCTTCCTCGTCAGGAGGGAAGGACTCCGGTTCACCTGGCTCTCACCTGTACTGCACCACCATCATGTTCTGCTCGCCGCAGTGTCGAGCGCAGCGGATGTAGCGCATCCAGCTGGATTTACTGGGCTCGTTCCCATCGATAAAGTGCTGTAGCGTTCCCTCCTGATCGTAAATCTGAAAGAGAGAGTAGAGCGAACACATACCCCCCTTCCATTTTAATATCCTAAATCATTTATATAATAGTTTTACATTCAGAAATTCAGAATGATTTTTATGGAAAAAGAAAAAGTTTCATATTGTTCAGAACGCTTCCAAAAATCCAAATCCATTGGGCAGTTCTAAATTGTTTTTGCTATAAGTCAATACTTTATCATCATTACGTGTCATTTACTTATAAATATATGTAATAAAAATTACACATTTTGAATGAAAATGTCATGATTTATGTTCATATTTTGAAATGTAGTTTCGTGATTTTTCTTTCGTCTCAGCATCATCTGATTCCCATCATGACTCCGCCTTTAATTCCTTCCAATCTCTTGACTCAGATTAAACATAAACTGAAGTCGTGGATTTTTGCCGAATCTCTTTTACCTGTTGTTTAATCTGTGGATCTGTTCATCGACACGTCGAGCGACTGACTGTCCACCACTGCTCCAGAACGGGTCATTTACTGGTGCTAGTGGTGTCAGTTAATCCTGACTGAAGGACTACGGGTGACACGAGGTCGAGAAAAGGCTCTGACCTGCTGCCCTCATTACACACTCGCTAAAACACATCCAGACAGCACTTACAGACGAGAAGAGGGAGAGAGCTTTATCAGAGGAACACTTTCAGGTCTTGAGGAGAAGCCAGCAGGGGAGCGTGCTATCGCTTCAGATGGATTTAAACACTCTCAGAGGAGCAAAGAGGCCTGCGCTTCATCTGCAACACATTCAGCTGAAGGACATAAGCACACAGGCTCGCCTTACCCTAACACGCTCCCCCAACATCGTGCTCGCCCTGAATCATATTCATACTGAATCTTACTTATCTAAACTCAATCATATTCAGATGAGTCTTTATTTAAATCCTAATAAACTGAAAAACACTCAACTGAATCGATTGATTCATCAATCAATCCTCATCTGAACCAAACCTCCATAAACTTGTATTTGGATGAAGCATTCTGCACAGAACTGGATTTAGTTCATCATCGTCCCTCACAAACATCTTCTGAATTTGGTCGGGTTCTTTTCTCATAATGGTGTTCACATCATCATAAAATCATAAGCGAGCGAGCTGTGCGTCAATACGTGTAAAATACAAGCTTCAATCCAGACGAGCTTTTCACAGCCCAGACTAAACAAGCCCCGAAATAACTGAGAGCACCATAAAACTCAAAAACGCTCATTCCAGAGCCAGGGAACTGAAAATAATCCCCCGGAGAGGAATCCAGAGAGGAAAAGAAGAGAAAATCGACATGTTTTAGTGGTTTTTGTTGATCCGGAGCGTCTGATAGAGCTCGACATGCTTTCTTTCATAACAGAGATGCAAATGCTGCATGAAATCAGGCCACGAGAGTCACACAAGAGCAAAGCTAAACATGTCGAGAGCACAATATAATAGTTATCCTGGCGCCGGGCCCGTCCTTGTGACATCACCATCGTCTTCAGCCAATGACCACATGAAGGAAATATTACCAGCATCGACAGAGCGGCAACCGCAAATATTATTCCCTTCAGCAGGCGATGGGATCACAGCATTGTAAATATTTGTTTAATAAAAGCCTTCAGTCATGAACATCATGTTTGATATTACAGCGCAGACCAATGGAGTCACTGGAGCACCGAGCAGAAACATTAGACGTGTTAAAATAGGATTCAAGTATTAAAATAATGCCACACCGCAGCGTCGACATTTTACAACCAACAAGAATTATGTATTTAATGCAACACAAGGATGAGGAGTTTCAGTTTCACTGTCCAAATACAGTCTCCAACACTGAGCCGTGTTTCAGTTTCAGCGTCCGAATCTCCAGCACTACAATGAGCAGTGTTTCAGTTTTACTGTCCACCACCTGTGCAAGTGCACTAGATGTGGGTCAAAGTCATTCTAGCGTCTGAATCAAACGCAGATTTGGAGTTATTGCAGCTACATTTGGAGGGTAAATCATCAGATGTTGATGTGTGAGGTAAACGGAGTTCAAGTGCTCCAGTGTTTATTCGTTCTCTCTCTAAGCC
The DNA here is from genome assembly GCA_007224835.1 of Danionella cerebrum. Taxonomy (NCBI): domain Eukaryota; kingdom Metazoa; phylum Chordata; class Actinopteri; order Cypriniformes; family Danionidae; genus Danionella; species Danionella cerebrum. Next base: position 424,212 of record SRMA01026967.1, on the reverse strand, counting down.
GGATCATAAAGCGAGTGTTGAGGAGTTATAAAAGATCATTCTGGAATGCCTCGCTGTACATTATGAGTCACATTCTGAGCTGCAAATCAGAGCAGTGGCAGTGTTTGCATGAGTTTCTCGCTGCTTGTGTTCGGCTCAAACATCTCAGAGAGAGTAAATCAGTTTCATGTTTGAGTGCTGTCAGGAGTAATGTGACTTTCATCAGCTAAACACGGTTTTACTGTGGTAAATTATGCTCGGGCTCGGCTAAAGTGCATTCACTTTTTCCAAATTTAACATGATGTACTGAAAACTCAGAGCTGGTGACAAGCTTCCACACTGCTATGGCGCTGGAGGTTTTGGACAGAGAAACTGAAACACTGTTTACTACAGTGTGAAGAGTGGACGATGAGAGTGTGAACAGTTTGGACGGAGAAACTGAAACACAGGTTGTTTTAATTTTTCATCAAAAACAGGGAGAACATGCAAACTCCTTCCAGGAGGTCACCGGCGAGCCTCGAACCGACAACCTTCTAACTGGAATGCCACAGTGCTACTCACTGCGCCACCGTGCGTTAATAAATCAATGTTTATAATTTTATATGGTTCCAATACAGAGCTGCTCTTTACATGAACGAACAAATCAATCGTGTTGCGTAATAAACAGTGTTATTATTATTATTTTTGATCTCGGTCCAGGTCTCGAAGGATAAAAGCATCTGTTAAACGATTAAACGTCGATGTAAACCAATCAATCTGAAATCTCTCCATTAAAGTAACAGCAGTCAACCTCTGTAAGTACCTTTCTCTCTAATTGAGCAGATAAATGTCAGCGATCGTGTATTTAACTCGTTTATTAGATGTATTACGGTAATAATTCTGTCAATAGAAGGTCAGCAGAGGCACGCGGTGCTGATATTAAAATAACAGATGATCTAACGCTGGAAATATTAATAAGAGCAGCGCCGGCGAGCATTCATAACACTCTGGCCGGAGACTTCTGACACACTCTGGAGATTTATTATTAATGTTTCTACCTCTAATGCCGTTTTAAACTTCAGGAACCTGCACGGGAAACATTTGGGGATTCCAAGTCAGACTGAAGGAGAAATTGAATCTCAGATCAAGAACGGAACCATCGGAGAGGCTTTGATCATCTCTATATTCAGTATGAAACACCCCCCCCCCCCCCTTAACATTCTCAAAGCTCTTTGATCAATAGCAATGTATGTTTAATATAAAGTTAAAGAGGATGTGGACAGTGAAACTGAAACAGTTTCTTGTGTTGATCAGCATTGAATCAGTTTGGTTTTGGATCATCTCTGACGTTACATTTTGTGAAGCTCAATGATGATTCCATTAGCACAGATGATTATTTATAAAAACTACAGAAGTTTTATATTTAAAATCAAGTTTCACAGCAGAATGAAGCCGTTATAAAGAGCCAGAGAGTCACTGATTTCTTGTAGATTTTATGCTTTTGACAAAATTAAACAGAAGCACAGTCCACTTCATTGAAAAACAGAGCTCCCAGTGGCAGCGTAATGACTTTTCTGTGAAATCCTCTTGTTATGGGTAAATTGTGCTCTGGTTGATCTGGATTTATTCAGGAAATTGTTGACAGTGTTGAGCTGTACATATAAAGGTTGTGTATTGGCTGAAGTTTTGGAGACTGTTGATGGTTTAGTGTAAGCGCGGCTGTATTGTTTCTGATTTTGTTTTATACTAAATACAAGTTATGTTTTGGAACAGGATGAGTGATTAGAGTAAAGTGAAGAATAATTGGGGCCATGTATCGGGAGATTTTGAGTGAAAGCCTCCTTTCTTTAAGCAAAGGCAGTGACTGGGGTAATGTCTTTCTGAAAGACACAGCCATATTTCCCACACACTCCATCGGGAAACAAAAAAAGAGGCATTCTATCGTCCTAGAGTGGCAGAGCCAGTCTCCTTATCGCATCGAAACTTTTTGGAAGGAGAAATCTTAGATCGTTGAACATCAGCGCTCTAGAGGAGAGCTGCAGGAGGACAGGGCCAAAAAACAGCAACAGTGTGTGAAATCCTTGTGAAGAATTACAAAAAACATTTAATTTCAAAAACTGACCAAAAACAAAAATGGAGAATAACAAAGTATCAAGTAGAAATTTTGTTATTGACCAAAAACTTATTTCACTCCCATAGTTGAGGTTGATGAACTTTACAGGCCTCCCTATTCTTTTTCATTGGGAGAATTTGCACAATTTGTGGCTTTTTGTCCACTGTGTAAAATATAAAATGTTGAGAACTTTAAAAAGTTTTGACAGAGATTTTTCAAAATGAATTACTAATAAAAGCTGGTAGCTAAAAAATAGGCTTTTTTTGTTTAAACTTCTAACATCAAGGTAAACTAGACGGCAATGTTTTGTTCACAAACTTTAATGTTGGCTAGTAAGAGTGCAGTTTCATTACTTTTACACAATGTTTGGAACGTTCCCGCACAGATTGACTACTCCACAAGAGAAGTTCTCAGTTTGAGTTACATTTTAACAAAGTTTGACCCCAGCATTGTCAGCAATTTCCCAGCATTCCATTAGTGGAACCAATCTGAGAAGATATAGCAACATGAGTCAGACCAGTTTGGATCTCTCGGCTAAGCTTGGTGGCTATAGCTTAAACGCGCTAAGGAGAGAAGCAAAGACAAATAGCAATATGTGACTTTTACAAACAAACATAATTAGGAGCTTGATAGCAACCAATGCACCTCCATAGAATTAATCAAGTTGTTTAATAAAGCGATCGCTGCTCTTCCTAGAAAGTGGTAATCCCATTGGGGGACGGCCCCCACTAAAGCAAGCGTGGCATGAACACACTCCCTCACCTCCCACAGATGTCTTGTATTCCTCACACACTCCAACTTCTCCGGAGGGAGCGTGTCACCGACAAAGGGTCCGATCCAGGTTCCCATGGGGATTCTTTGAGCAGCACAGATTCCGAATCCGAGTCCAGGAACACTGCTGGTGCATACACAGACCTCACGGGGAAGCTCGCGCAAACATGCGGGGACCTCTGGTGGAGCGGACGATGGGTGTGAGGGGGTGTGCGTGTGAGTGTGCGAGCCCACCAGCCGCCGCAGGGAGTGGAGGGGGCCGTGCATCGGACACTCGCCCTCACGGTTGTCAGCACACATGTCGCAGCCTGAGGAGAGAGAGTGAAATAAGTATTTGACCCCGTACAGGAACTCTGTTTACACGGGAGGATGAGTGAGGAAGGCCTCTCTTATACACTGGGCGCGAGTGGAGTTCACTTCCATTTTTAAAGCAAGCTGCTGCAGAGGAATCACAAGTTTACTGAGCTTCAGCGGCTCAAGATGTGTCAAAGGCTTTTATTAACTCGAGTGAAACTGCAGCTTGAGGACAAGAGCACTTTCACAGGAAGTACCTTGTATTCATCAATCTCAGTTCACTAAAACTAACCAATGGTGGAGAAACTGAGAGAAGTGAAGTTCTCAAAACAGATTTTCACCGTTATTCAACTTTTCATCATTGCCTATGTTCTTTTTGTTTATTGGACATGGATTTATTTCCATGGGATACTACCCCTGTGCTACCAGTGCACAAGACACTGGGCCGATTTCACAACAACTGAAAGCGCTGCCTCGGAGTGCAAACGTATTTGCAGTGGCCGCTAATGCTAGCGCTGATCATGGATGCGGCTCCATCAACCACAGAAAGACCATCCAGAGAATTCGGCGAGATGATGCATCCATGAAGCTTTAATAACGGTGGAGCTCACCAATAATTCCTTCATCATTTCTACCAAAGAAATGTGTAAAGTAACAAATGTTATGTTATTTCACAAATAAGTGTTTAAAACATTATTGTACTTCATACAGTGTAATTTATGTAAATATACATTTTATTGATTTTTGTGTAAATACATCAATAAATTAAATGTATGTTTGAAATGATCAGCTGAACTTCACTTCTTTGCAGTTTTACACCGTATTTAGTTTTCAAAATGATAAATAAAGTGTTCTTCCTCTGAAAACGGTTTCCGCGCCTTTAAATTTTTGGGGGGAATATTTAAGCAAACTCGAATATATACTTTGCAGCCGGTTGCTTTTAAGTTAACTTTAAATGTTTAAAGTGTGGAGAGAATCTTCTTCACCTGTAAAAAAAAAACAACATGAGTAAGATTTCAGCATCTCCAGCACTGTCAGAATCAGTGACATCAGAGGTCTTCTGAGACAAGTTCAGAATGAGCTACAAGATTCTCCGGAGGATCTGTGTCTTTGATTAAAAGTTACAAGTATCATTTGTAGGAAGACATTTTCAGCTATTGAGTGCTGTTAACTTTAAAAATAAAGTTGTAAACTCAAGTGTTTTGAGGCAACTGTGTTACATACATTACTTTATGGGGTGTAATTTGCAGACAAATTTAAATAATATAAAATATCTACATAATATCATAAGGAATAATATACACGTAATAAATTGGAAACCTGCTTGAATATGAACTTGATTGACAAAGACCTGCACCGACCCATTGATTTAAAAATTAAATATTTTTTTTAAATCATAGGCTTCTTAAAAATATATTTACAAAAATGTTAAACATTTCTCTCTTTCTCTCTCTCATGGAATTGCTTTATAAACTTGATTAACAGTTTATTGTACCTAAAGCAATTTAAAGTAACAACAGAAGGGATAAAATTATACGTTTGGAATAATATTTGTAGTAAGATGGAAACATCTCTCTCTCTCTCTCTCTCTCTCTCTCTACGGGAGGATGATGAATGTGTCGGTGCTTGGGATCGATCTCTCTCTCTCTCGCTCCGGAGCAATTACTCGCGTGTTGTCCGCTCATCGCTCACGCGGCGCGGCGCGGCGCATCGACGCGATCCTCCCGTCACTCACTCGAGCTGTAAGACGACGCTTCCCGGGATTCTTTAAACTCGCAAAAACGGATCACCGTCACATGGAAATGTCGTTTTATGCAGAGGAAAGAGAGTCTGACAAATACATTTTTTAACTTCAATTCAATATTTTCCAAACAGGTCATCATCCAGGGCCTGTTTTTTTACCTAAAATATCTAAAATTATCCAAACTTCCCATTATTTAACTGTACGCCGCCCCCGTAAAATTATGCAAAGCGCATTCGCTCATTAAAGCAGTTGAATATCGATTCCGTTCTTGTTTTATTCGTTTCTCTTTCATTTGTTCGTTTGCTTAATTCCAGCTCCGTGAAGGATGATCGATGGAGCTCGTGTACAGCGTCGCGCGTGGATAATTCTGCAGGAAAATACACAAGAATGTGTTAAATCCGGCAGAAAATAGGAGTAAACATACCCACAGCTTCTCGTTAAACCTGCTTGAAACACACCACTCAAAACAAGTGAAATTAGGCATTATTTTAATATTCATTGATGTGTGAATTGATGCAAATCGTTGACCTAAATTGTGATCAATAACGTAAAACTCCTCGTTACCAGCGAGGCAAAATTTTACGTTTAAATGCTAAATATGCATCTCAAGTAAACTTTAATGGATGAATGGAATTCCGTAAATGTCCATTTTACGTTTAAAATGAGTAAATAAGAGTTTCTGATGCACTGCTTGCTTCGGAATCACCGCAGATGTGAAACAATCGCTAAAATTAATTTACATTCGATATCACTCTTCTCATTTACTACAAAAATATATAAACTTTTCTAATTCAAGAGCAAAGAAACCTGATTGAGACATTGGTGCATCTGTTTCCTTTTCTTATTGTGTAAAGGTAAGTTTCTAAGTTCAGCATCTCTTGTTTGGCGCCGGAAGAAAACCCGAGCGCATCCTTCCTCAGCTCTTCCCTTTAACGCTCAACCTCAGCAATAAGATATTATATGAAGATGTTTTAAATCGCTTATTGTCCATCATTCTGTAAACTTTCAGGCTGACGGTATGTTTCAACAAAATCCGGAGCGATTGCGCTTTTTTCCGGTAAAAACGCGTCTGTGTTTGCGCGAGATTTGACTCTCAACTAAAGCATTGAACCCATCGCAGTCATTCTCAAAGATCTAAAGAGCTGCAAAGGTGTACACATCGCATCAGATAAACGACATTCTCAGTGTGTATAAAGTCGGAAACATCAGAAAAATTGCGCGGGTGAGCTTTCGAAAATAATTCAGTGCGCAGTCGCATTTTGAGCCTTTAAAGGTTTGAAACAGGAATATTTTCTGTTATATTTAGCAAAGATGAAAGATTATTGATACAAATTGTTCTGTAAACCCACAAATGCTGGCAACGACGCAGCGAACGTTCTGGTTGATAGCTGATGTTATACCGGAGTGATTCTTCCAAAACCAAAACACTGCCTTTACGCGTATCTGCAGAAACTGGATTCAATGATGTTCAATGAACTCACAGAATCTCAGTGGTCACGTTTAGTGCGCATCTTCATTTCTGCCATTGGTTGAATATAGAGTTGTTGTCTTGTTTTGTTTTTTTTTTAAACACACGAGTAAAGAAAGTAAATCAATCAATAAGGAAAAGAGTAAATCAAAACCACAGAGTAAAGAACAGATTTTCCAAAGAGCTCTAGCCTGTACCTCCTTCTTTCGTGTTTGCTGCTAAACGAGGAGACTTTTCCCTGGAGTTTCGAGTTGTACTAACCCATCACACTGCTCATATTACATAGCCACTCAGGAATTCTGCTGAACATTCATCTTTGCATTTTAATTCTTAAATTCTACTTCACGTATCTTGTGTAAGCTACCGAACAATTTCTTTTGTATCGCAGGCTCGTTACTTTAAAAAATTATATGATTTTCTCAAGTTCCTTGTGTAGACTTTTACAAACTTTCGATTGAAAGAGAAAATCGGTTCATATCGGACAGGCTTCAAAACATTAATAGCAAAAAAAACAAGTCCTTTAAAGAGTTAACAGAGAAACTGTCATTTGTTTTGATTTATTTCAGAGTTAGCAAAAGTTCATGTAGTGAGCCGGTTATTTTCGGGTTTAACTCATTGAAACTAAACAGAACCCGCTTTTTCCAAAAGCCATGCAATCATCATAATTTGACATATCGATCATTATGGATCTATTTTTTATTCATACTGTAAAGAGAGTAATCATTCAAAGTTGCGTCAAGGCGCGTAAGAGTGAGCGGGTGTTTCCAAATGTACATTCTTTTAAAGCTAAAGAAGGCATTCATCAGTGTTGTAAAAACCAGTCGGGGTCTTTGGGGGAGACAAAATTCGCCACAGGTTTCCAGCGTCACTGTTGGGGAATCAAAGAGGGTTCGCTCGCGTAAAATTATTTAAAACATGCAAACTCTCTCCGAGTCTCCGGGGTTCACTCACGGTTGTTGGTGTCTCCGCTGTGGTTGTTGATGGGTATGATCTCCATCCTCTGCTGGCCGTACAAGTAGAAGTCCAGCTCCTCTGAGCTCAGTTTCAGTCTCAAGCTCTTCTCTTTCTTAAAGCTCGACGCCAAACAAAGTTCCTTCACCGACGGAGCCGCGACGCCGCCCTCAGAGCTCCGCGTCCGGGCTAAGACTGCGTCCTGCTCACGGGAGGCGACTGGATGAGCCGTGGAGGAAATAAAAGGGGAGCTGGAGGAGACAGCCGAGCCGCCGGAGAGCAGAGCGGCTCTCTGCGCGCGCACGCTCTCCAGAACCGGCACCGGAAGCGGAACCGCCACGGGCGCGTTCTTCTGCGGGAAGAGCTGCTGCCAGTGCTGGAGGTAGCTCGGGTCTACTTTGAGGAAAGCAGATCCGCTGGGCTCCCCCGGTTTCAGCATGTCCTCCGGAAACACGCGCGTCTCAGCAGCTCTGGTCCGCTCCGGGTCGGGTCAGCGCGCGAGCGAGGCGTGGGGACGCACTGAGCGCGCGCCGCATGTTTCTGAGAGCGAAGCGTCTCTGAACAGAGTCCAGACGGAGACTCCTGGACACCCTCGACCGACCGCCTCCCTCCCTCGAGCACGCGCATTGCCCTTGCGCGCGCGTACACGTGCCCCGCATCTGTCGCTGGTCATCCCTCATTAAGCCCAGTTTAAAGTGGAAGATGCTTTGGGCGTCAGCAAGCAGCTAGACCTTCCTCCCGCTCATAAAAGAGTGTTTTGTTGAGTTTGTATTTTATTTTGGGACACAACGAGGAGCGTCGTGTTGGTAAAAAGTTGCTCAGTTAGCGCAGCGCCTGGGAACACCTTCCGAGCTCACAGATCACTGTCAGAAGCTGATATTTCACTCCACGCGCACATTCGTAGTTTTTTAGTCGAGTTTGTGATTAATGCCTGACTTGCTTCGAGGATAAGCGCGCGCGTCTGTGGGTTTCCCACGCAGGTTGTCTTTTTCATGCTGATTTAACTTTTACAGTGTGTAAATTCAGTGGAGTCTCCTTAGGGGGGGGGTGTTAATGAAATGGTTTAATAAATAAAATACTAATAATGTAAAGAGCTGCGCCAGGAACAAGATCAACCGAGCATCTCGTACGGGCACGGCACCAGCAACAGGTGCTCTCCTGCTGCGTTTCTGGATGAGGGTCCATCTTGAGATCACGGAGGAGAGGGTGAGCGAGTGTTTGGACTGGCATCTCCCTCACATAACCATTCATCTTCTGAGCCGGTGACGAGCAAAGCAACTAAACCCGAGAACGAAACTGAGAAACGCTGGAAGAACGCGATGATATCAATGCAAAATAAATAAATCACACCGATAATATTAATAAAAACGTTATCATGATATACATTTAACTCTCTTAAATTTATTGAATGCACGTGTACTAAATCTGGCTTCTTTATCGGTTGTAGTCATATTGCTAATGTAATCAATAATTTTATTGTATTATTGATAGTAAATAATAAAGCAATAAACTAATAATACAAATGTAATTATTATATAAAATAGTTTTTATAATATTAATGTGTTTATATTAATGGATTAATTAATTATAGGCTAAAAATTCCCAGAGACAGTGCTTTAAATATAATGCATAATATCAACAAACACATTTATTGAGGAACAGTTATCTAATTAACTAATTTAGCATAATAATGATTGAGCAGATTACCTGTTTTCATGTAAATACCAGGAATCTTTTATTTAAAATTGAATCAATATTTATAGCTTTTATAATAATAATAACTTCCGTGTAAAGCATTACATTAGTTATTATAGGAAGCCCAATCAGATTTCAGGGCACCATGAGACCACGTGACGGGTGCAATATAAAATATATTTTTCTAATATTGTATTTTGTTCAAAACATGTTTTTCCTTTTAAGTTCTATGCTGAACACAACGGCTCTACGCAATAATTATCCTTATTTTAAGACATATAACCCTAAACTTTGGTTTCCCGGTTGTCGGGCATCTAGAAGGTTCTGAATCGCAAGCTGCAGGTCCTGACAGCGGATCGGTGTTTTATCCGCTGATAAACGAGCGGAGGAATAAAGAGCACCCGGGGGCTCGAGGATCGATGCATTAACTGCACAAATAAACTCTCGGCCGGTCAAAAAAAAAAAAACAATATCCAGGCGTGAGTTTTGACTATGCATCGAGTAAATGCGGGTGCATGGGGGGGGGGGGGGAGATAGAGAGAGAGAGATAGAGAGAGAGAGAGAGAGAGAGAGAGAGAGAGAGAGAGAGAGAGAGAGATGGGGGGGGGGCTCTCTCTTTTTGGGTCGAACGTGAAATGATTAATTCCTGTTGACGGGAATTCAGAGGAGACTTTTCAACAAATTGCTCGTTAAATGATAAATAAATACAAAAAATTAAAACATATAAAAAATTTGATGCTACATTGAAAGCCTCGCATAAAGTTTAATTGGCCCCAAGTTAAACAACAGTTCGGTTTGAATGTTAATGTTAGAAATATGAATGCCAATAGAAATAGAAATAATGTTCATTTTTGAAAATTTACACAATTCAAAAGAAAAATCTATGAATCAAATCCATTTCTGCCATCGGTCTTCAAACCAGCATCAACTAGCATTACAGTCAGTGGTTAGCTGCTAGTGACTATCAATGTCACAATGATCGGATGAAATCCAGTCATGGACTGAAACAGGAACAGCCATGTAGGAGTATAAAAACTAGGGGAGGAACTGATAGCATACTGTGGTTACGAAAGGCAGATTCCGGTCATGCCAGGGAAGCAACAAGACACAAGGTAGTTATTCAGCAAGACCAAGATTTCGAAGCAGACTGGGGTTTCAGAAGCTCTGATGAAGAAAGGGGCATCGTTGAGGACATGCAGAGGTTGGTCCCTTGTGCAGCTGATCCACGGCATCAAGCTAAATGCCCTTTGGAAACAGAGGATTCATCAGTTCCACCAGCTCTGAACTGCCATGAAACCAGTAGTTGCACCCATCAATGGTTTGGAGTTTTGGTCAAAAGAGGCCTTCATGGAAGAGTTGCAACCAAAAAGCCTCACATGAGAACAAGCATCTCCGGTTTGCAAAAACATAACTGGGAGCAGAAAAATTGTGGGTGCTCAAAAAACGAGTAAAATGTAGCTGCAGCAGAAGGCTGTTTGTTCATCGAAGGGAAGCATACGACAATAAGTTTCAGCAGCAAGTGAAAGGATGGGAAAACATGTAAAAACGGTGGAAGAAAAGCAGTGACACCATTTCTGGACACTGTACTGGTTTTGTTTCTTTAAATACTTTTCATGAAGACAATAGAACAAATAAAGTCTCTTAAAAAAAAGTCTGTGACCTGGCAATAACAGTGATTCTATTTGATAAACCTGGAAATGAGCCGCCTCTCGAGTCAGGAGTCAAGTAAAAAAAAAAAAAAAAAAACTATACACAAATTAGGTTTAATTTAATGTGACAAAATTATTTTAATGTTCGTTTTATAAAACTTGGTGTTAAAGTTACACCAAGCAGCTTATGAGCAGATTTTAGTTGACGGGTCAAATTTCTTTATTAAATAACAATTCTCCAAACACCTCACAGTGGCGCTGGCAGGATCTCGGTGCGTCATGACGCATACGCGCACGCGCTCTGGAGGAGGAGCCTCTGAAAGGAAAACGCACGCAATCGGAAGATTCTCCTCAGAAAGAATAATATAATCATATCTATAATCATATCGAGACGGAGATGCTGCGGGTTCAGGTCTGGGGCGCGCTCGCGCTCCTCTGCGCGCCGGTTTTGATCAGTGCCGGGGATTTTAAGACGCGCACGGGACCGCGAGTCACTGACAAGGTGAGGGCGCGTTGCAGCATCTTCTGCAGCTTCATCACCAGACTGTAAACATTCACACGTTTAAAGTAAATCTTTCTTTCCATCTCTCATGAGCTTCCTCCGAGTGGAGTGTTCCTGCGCGTCCGCCCTCGGAGTCGTTTATCTCGGTTTCAAAGCGACGCATAGGTCTGACGCTTCATTCCTGGACTGCGTCAAATTTAGGAATAGAACGCGCACTTGCGCAGACGTTAACACAGCGTCGCGAGGGTCTCCTTAATATGTAAAATGCATATGCATGTGTATTGAATATAATTATAAGAACACAGCAAAAAGACAGCTCTTCATAATAAGCAAAGGTATGACCTGAGAGTGAGGGAGTCCACCTTGTAGTTGGAGACCATGTTCTTGTGAAAAACGTGTTTCGAGGGAAAGCAATCATACTCTAATTTGATTCCAGTTGGAATAATGCTTAAACCAGGTTATGTCTACACAAACTGTTTTTTTAACAGAATTTTTCTCGTGTACAAAATAACCCCAAAAACAAAACAAAATATTCTGTTCATCACATAGAATCCTGTACTTCCTGATGGAAGAGTAAACAGCAGCACAAACCTCATTCTGTCCCCATTTAGACTGATCTTTGTAAACAAAGCAGCGACAGAGTGTGAGGACGACAAACCCCACCCCCAGAACTCATTTTCAGTTTCTAATCATAACTCGAGCAAAGAATACATTTTACAAAAGTGTTTATGTGAAGTTTAAAACACTTCTCTCACTTTCTCGTCACGCACAGGTGTTTTTCGACATCACAGTGGGAGGACACGAGGTTGGCCGTATCGTGATTGGTCTGTTTGGTGAAGTGGTTCCTCAGACAGTCCAGAACTTTGTTTCTCTCGCCACCGGAGAGGTGAAACATGCTGATCATTACTCACTTTGACACTTTTATCTCTTTACCTTTTTATTTAATTTATTTAAAAAAATCTGAACTGGGAAACAAAAGAAGAACTTGATCTTTTAACAAAAGATGGAACAGTGAAGCTGCGGGAAAGTTTCACGGCTCAAAATGTTATTACTTTGTAAGAAAAAATACTTTTATTAATATTTTACTCCTATCTCTATTTGAATATAATTGAACATCTATTAAAGACACAAAGAAACCGTTTTTAAATGATTATAAATTACACTTTAACGTTGTGATACTGGTTTCCTGCTAACACAGATCCACTCTCTCTTCAGAAAGGTTATGGATATAAAGGCAGCAAATTTCATCGAGTCATCAAGGATTTCATGATCCAGGGAGGAGACTTCACAGCTGGAGATGGAAGCGGAGGTATCTTATCTTAAAACAGATCTGTGACACTGACCCGAATCAGAATCATGTTAAACAGAACTGAAGCACTCTGAAGCTAATGGCACGGAACAAAATGAAGCCTTCTTTCATCAGCTCTGGCAGTTTTCACTCTTTAAAGAGCTTCAGGAAAATAGAATTACAGTCTCTGACTCACCTCTGGCTCCTCAGGCAGGAGCATCTACGGATTGACGTTTGCGGATGAGAGCTTTCGGCTCCAGCACCGGGGGCCTGGATGGGTCAGCATGGCCAACTCCGGACCGGACTCCAATGGATCGCAGTTCTTCATCACCCTGGCTCGAGCGCCCTGGCTCGACGGGAAGCACGTAGTGTTCGGAAAAGTGCTGGAGGGAATGGTACGGCTGCTTTTGACAAAAATAGAGAGAAAATCTCATTTGATCGGTTTGCTGTAAAGAACAGAACGATTCAATCATGAGCATCGATACACTTTTATTTAAGTCCATGCCCAAGACATATCAAGTAAACTGAAGCAGGACTACACAACTCGACCCAAAATGATCAATTACAGCAAATCTGCCAATATTAGGAAGACCTAATCCATAGCTGTGATTATCTGATGACATTTCATCAGCACAACACACGAGTTCGCAGAAGAAGAACTCTGAAAGGTGAAATAAATCGTAGTCATTTTGTGAAAAGTTTTAAACTGCCGACTAATAAAAAAAAAAAAAAAAAAAATTATATTGAGCCTTTTTGCCTTTGATATGAACAGACAGGATAGTGGCTAGACAGGAACTGGTCAAGGCTGGCCTCCCTGCACAACCAATCAGTGCTCGCTCACCATACCATTCTAATTTTAGCTTAATTTACATTTTTTTGGATTGAGCATCTGAGTTTGTTTGTGTGTGCAGTCTGTGGTTCACACCATCGAGCTCCAGGACACAAACGAGAGGAACCTGCCGTACACAGAGTGTGTGATCGTCAACAGCGGGAAGATTAAACTCAAAGAGCCTTTCATCGTGGAGGTGGAAGGATGGTGATGCCAGTGTCGATAACGTCTGTTCAATATCAGAGATTAATAGTTTATTTACAATTCAAAGTTTGGATCTGTGCTTAAAGAACTTTCCTCCTGCTCATTCATGATGCGGCATCCATCTCAAAACTATTGTTAATTCAGTTGTATTTTCTGTAGTTCTTCTCCCATCCTGAAGATGGCGGTCTTTGAACTTAAAATCTTTAATATATACTTAAAGTTAAGTCAAGTCATACTTATTTGTGCACAGTTTTATTAAAACAAAGAGCTTGAGGTCAGCTTCACCGAAGGAGACGAACAGTATATTGAAAATACTGGAGGTAAATGTGTTTGATTACAGATCATGTGAAATATATTGATTAATCGATTTATGAGAAGACATGTTGCTATGGTTTCAGAGGATGTGAACATCTGTAATTCTTCTCCAGTCCTCAAGGTGGCAATCTAAGATGTTCCCAATTTAAAGAAACTATATAGTTTGACTCTAAAATTTACAGGTTTTTACTGTTTATTATTATATACAGTAATATAGCAGTATACTAAAATATAGTAATTTCAAACAATATTCACTGTGTATAAAAATATTAGAGGAACTTAGCTCCACCTCTTTCCTTGCGTAAACAAGGTTCATGTTTCTTTCATTTCATTTCTACACATGGTTTGTTTCCTTGAGGGTAAACACGCAGATCGATCGGGGTCATAAAGCCCCCAACTCTTCCTCCTCGACGTGACATATCTTTGTGCAACAAAGAGCGATCGTTTATCACGAAAGTGAAAGAGTTTAACACTCGCACTGTAACTAATGGAAAAATAAAAAGTAAGAAATACATGTCGACAAGAAAAATGTAAAATCTTTCATTAAATTCAGTTAACTAATTTTCACACTTTTGCATCGGTTGAAAAAGTGTGAAGGGTTGGGGACCCCCGTGATAAACGACACTGACATCTGTTATACGTCTATCTCTCTCATATCAGTAAATCTGTGATGTTCGTTCATATTAAAAGCACTTTAATATATGGAATAAATAGATAGTGCCATAAAAGAAGAAATTATTGGGAAGGAAAACCCTAAAATGATGTTCAATTGTTGGTTTCATTTTGTTCTGCTCTCCTGTCCGGATCCATGTAATTTAGATATTTTACTTCTTCATTTCACAAACACAATGCTGATCATGGCTTTGGCTGTTTTTCACAAGATTTTAAAACTATTTTTACATCGACAGCCATTAAATTCATGTTTACAATTTATACAACATTTCTGAAATCAATGCTTCCTGAAAATAAAATGCCTTCTTCACCTGAAATGATTTGTTTTGTGCGAGTCATTCATAAAAGTACACTGTATTCAGATGGACGATGAAACTGAAACACAAAGTGTTGGAGGTTGATCCTCAGAGACTGCAAAGATGGACGAAGAAAAGACAGTGAATCCCCTTTGTGAATATTATTGATCACTTTGGGGTGTTTTTTTTGTGAAAATAATCAAAAAAGGTTTTCTTCTCATCTGTGAGCTTTAGATCTACCCGTTTCAGTTTAACCGTCCAACCTCCGTAGGCAGAACTGTTCATATTTCAGCCTTTTACAGGAATGTTCAGCTAAAGAACTGCAAAATTCTTCCCCTTGAATATTTTCCCTTGGGTTTTGTGAACCAATCCCTAGATTGAAAAGCGTCCCTCGCTCTGGGGATCCGTCAGTAATCCAGTGTTTATCTAAAACCTCCTCAACCTCAACATAAACACCCTCACTCTCCCTCTCTGAGTGCTTCTGTATGATCCCGTCAGAGCTGCGCATCGATCATGAGAACGCTGGACTCTCTGTCAGCCGGATCATTTACGGATCTGCGCTCAGTTTCTGCAGAATTATTGACGTCCCTGTAATGAGGCGTCTAACCCGCCATCACACACACAGGCTGTTACCACACGGAGCCTCGGGACAATTAGAGCAGGAATCAGGAGGGTCAGCTTGACCCATCACAGCGGACGCTCTGATGATGCAATTAAACCTGCGCTGACTGATGACAAGGCCAGCCGATGGACATTAGACTGCGTGTCGCGTGAATCGCATCACACTCTGTTATATATGGACAGTCAGAGCCTTCTATACGCACAAAAATGAACATTAGCGGGAGAATGTGCAGAGTTAAAAAGATTGAACTGAAATCTAAATAAGTGAAAACAAACAGACTTTATATCAATCAAATGGGGAATAAAGATAAATGTGCAAAACTAAAAGGGCCTGAGAGAAAAGAAAACTATACTAAAAGTCCTTCCACAAATGGTTCAGAAATCAAGAACAGAAGGAGTGTCACTCTCAAGCACTGAGTCGTCTCTTCCAGCAACCGCACCAACTCTGGAAGAACAGGAATAAAGTAAGCGGCGACTCGTTTTCTGGAAAAACCGTCCAGACGGGAACAATAGGAGCAAAGTTTTGGAGGCACATGAGAACAATAACCAAGGGAAGACCATGGCCAGGAAGGGTTGGCCATTGCTGTACAGTAAGTAGACCATCGACACCCTCCATATGTAGAAAAAAATGATCAAAGGGCCTTGCAAAAGAAATTGATGCTCACAGAGCGCAGTACCAAACCACCGCGGTGTTAAGAGGACGGGGGAAAAGGATGAGAGGAGTGGACTGTCCATCAAGGGCTTTTCAGAAATCTGGAGGAGCGCACCCAAAAGTACATAACAAACAAACAAAAAAGTACATACAACACTCTGGAGAGTTAAACTTAGTTTCCTTTACTGAAACAAAGAGTCTCGAAGAAGACCAGAGAAGAATAACAGTCAAGCTGCTTAAAGTCCAGTGTGATTAGTGTATTTCAGAGCTCATTGTGTTAGAAACAAGGTGTGTGTAATGTTCCTCGTCTGCTCACTAGTGAAGAATAACCCAAAGTAGAAAAACTTAAGTAGAGAAACTAAAACTAAGTTTTAAAAGAACTTTAAAAGATTTAAAATAGACTTTAAAAGAACTTTAATTTGAAAAAATAATAAAAAACAAGCACATTCTAAAAACTAAAAAAAAATTGAGGGAAAATGGTAAATATATTCTACTTTTCCCTCCAGATGTTTATTTGATAATCTTCTACATATTTGACCATTTGGTTTATTTAACAAATATAATATTTAGTCTTAAATTAGACACATACACTAATTAGTTCTCATAATTCTTCCACTCAAAAGCTACTGAAATGTCTCAATTGGATTTAAAAAGTTTATTAAAAGGTTTTTCGATCGGTTGCTGTGGTACATTAATCGTTTTCATGATAATCGCTCAGAGCAGCCCTAATATGTACCAGACATTTTTGATGTTGAGGTTTTTTTTGTTCATCACCTCTCAGTTTCACTCCTGTGTCACAACAATCCAAAGAATTTATCAAAACTAAGTCATTAACCCAACCTGAAGAATCGTTTTCAATTATCCTCTCTTTTTGATGCCATTAACACAAACAAAAGGGAAATCACAGTTTCTCAGATTATAAATGCAGCCTTCAAAAGCTCCTCTTGTCAAAAGCAACGCTCCTTAAAAGCCCAAATTCAACAGCGCCTCTAAAACTGAGTCTCCGGCCACAGAAATCAATAACAGCCTCTCTCTCTCCATGAGAAGACACCTGCTGGAGCATTGATCGCCCTTCAGGCCTCCCGCTGCCCGTCACCAATTGTCTGCCTTTTTCTCTTTTGCCCGTTACAAATTTACAAGAGGGACTTGTTCCCCCCCGACCCCGGTGAGGTACCATCACTCAGTGGAAAAACACGGTGAAAATATCAGAGGAGAGACGGCCGAGCGGCATAAACAGAGTAATGATTTCCCCAGAGTTTCTGCCAAGAGCCAGAGTCGCCCCCCAAAGCAGCGTAAATGGTGACATATCCTCACTTCGGATCGGGAAATCGAAGTCTGACATTCTTTTTAGGGCCCGAGCCTCCTCATCAGCCAATTACCGCGGTAAACGGAGAGTCTGCGCGGTACAGAAAGCCCGGCCCTGGTGAGAGCACCACGAATCAGCCCTGAGGAGTCATTTAAGAACAGCAGAGGAGGAGGAAGACCACAAATCAAACTCTGGAGGAATGTGAAGAGAGCAAACAAGAGGCAACCATTACAGGCACCAAAGTCCTGCTTTCAACTCGTTCGAAGAATCGTTTAATCAATTAAGTGATAAGTGATCAAACTTTTAGAATGGTGAAAGCTGAACCAATGGACCCGTCTTTGTGATCTGCAAAAATGAAAACGATGATGAAGCTCATGAGAATCAGAGAAATGCACAGTGGAGGTTTACTCCATATGACTCATGTAAAGTAAAATCATTCTTAACGAATCACAATCTATAACTACATTTCCCTACAAAGAATGACGCCATCGTTAATGATGGTTAACAAATATATAATGTACAACACTGACTCATTTTCAAAGAGATTTAAATCAATAACCGCGCAAATTTGATTCACAGAATCATTATAAAAAAAAAGACAGATTAAAATCTCTGATTAATTACCTCAAGTGTTTTTAAAAAAAAAATCACCAAATCTGTAGCCAGTCAGATTTGAGTCACTGAATCGTTATGCGTTTAAAGTTATTTTTTGTTGAAATTACTGAACCTGGCACTCTCCGCCTCAGTTCAAACAGCAGTCAAAGACAAAGGGCAACATCTACAGCTTGAATGATGTGTTCTGTGACTAAAAGCCCTTAAAGCAGAGGATAAATGAGCTCAGTTAGGCCTCTGATCAGGGCCAGGTTTAATCATCAAGATGAAGCGCCTGCTCCACAGCTGCATGGTGGTAAATTTATGCAAAGCTCCACATTCATCACCAGCTCAGAAGCAGAAAATAAGGAGTCTCTTCATAAATCAGGTCATCTGAGGCGGGAAACGGCTGTTTGAATCTGACACAGTATATTCCCTCAAGCAGTTATCATGCCGGGAAACGCACAGACAAAGTTCACTAAACAAATCAAATTCAGTTATTTTATTCATCTTTTAATGATTTAAAGCCCCAGAATAGTCCCAGTGAGAGAGGAAATCTTTGCTCAAGGAGAACAAAAAAATCTCTCCCTCTGCCATATAAAGTACCCTAGCAACCCCTACATTATCTTGGAAACCACAAAGCCATTTTCCAATAAATAAACACAGTTAACATCAGAAGTACCTGCAACACCTATGCTATAACGACCTCAATATTAATAGTTTAGCAACCTCCGAAAAGGACCCTAGCAACCCCTACCCAAGCCTAGCAACCACCATGTATTTCCTAGCAACCTCTTAATACAGAATAAAGATCAAACATTAAAATGGCCCACAATCCAAAAATTACTATAGAAATCACTTGCATTTATCCAAAAGGTAAACTTTCTACCAACTAGCAAAATCACCCGAGAAACCCTACACTACCTTAGCAACCACTCCATTTTTCATAAATAAGCTTTCTAGCAACCACCAAAAGTAGCCTAGCAGTCCCTAAATGTTTTAGACATCAAAATGACCCACAACCCTCACATTAACTTAACCATGTGCACTTGCAACCAAGGGAGGAAAGAAGAAAAAAATAAATAGATCATCCTAGCAACCCCTACCATACCTTAGCAACCCCTAAACATACCTAGCAACTACGTGATATAGAAAAAAACAACATGGCAAACAAAGAAATTATCCACAGCCCCTACATTACCTTAGCAACCATTCAGATTTTTCCACCTAATAAATGTTTTATGTACTCTGCTATTTTATTTTCCGGGACAATAATTTATTATTATTCCCTCATCACTTACAAACCCTAATAACACAGAGACCATGTCTTCAGACGCCTTTGGTTGTTTTTTCCGGCAGTTTCTCTGAGCTTGTCTGGTTAACGCGAGCATTCGGGTTCATGTGTGAGGGGATGGCCTTGCTCCCTCTGAAACTAATTACGGCTGAAAAGTGAATTCGGGAGGAAAGCAGTGACTCTGAGACGAGGAAAGAGCAGTCGTCCTTGAACACAATGGAAAATAAGAGAATCATTATCGACAGAGAACACCAGCGTTTCCATTCACAAACAATCCAAACATGCAGAAGGGGCTGAAGAACCATCAGGAGGAAATATTTCAGATCCGTCAATGATGATAATAATCATCATCAGTGAAAAGGTCAAATATCTTTCCTTCAGGTGTTAAGCTGATTTTTCCTCTCGTGAGGATGCAAAAACTATCATAAGTGTAGCTGAACAAATAGGATTTGTCTCCAGGGTTTTTAATATTCATTTAATAGTAAATACATTGATTTGATAGTTTTTATTAGTTCCGCCAACATAAAGGGCTTTACACTGCATCAAACCTTGAGTTCTATACTGAACAGTGTTTCAGTTTCACCGTCCAAAACAAACTTCCAGCCTACAAACATGACAAAACCTG
Source organism: Danionella cerebrum (assembly GCA_007224835.1). NCBI lineage: Eukaryota > Metazoa > Chordata > Actinopteri > Cypriniformes > Danionidae > Danionella > Danionella cerebrum. Next base: position 404,374 of record SRMA01026967.1, on the reverse strand, counting down.
AAAATCTTATTAGCATTCAAATGCTTAAACAATATGCATGTATGTATTAATATTTAGTTTAACAATATTGTTAAAGTTGCCTTTTATTTTGCTATAGAAACATATATGTTATGGTCATACCTTTTCCAACTAAAAAAGGACTCAAAAAACTTTTTACTGCATCACTGTGTACAACAAACAACATGGCTGCTAGATTGGTGAATTTATGAGGAACTAGAGCCTGTTTTTAATTTTACATGTTTACGTTTTTCCAGAGAAGCTCTGGGAAGCTCAGGCCGGTGGCGAGGCTTCAGGAGACGATCAATAGCAGCTGAATGCCATCTGCTTGGGCAGCAGAACGCCCGCTCCATGCATCTTCCACTATTGAAAGGTTATTTTTATGCGAGTAAACAATTCATCCTCGGGTCTCCACGCGTTCCGCTCATTTACCCGCGCTGGGTCGATAGAATATGCAAAACAGTCCAGAAAAAAAATTGAATCCTAGGAGTGAAGCTGATGCCCAGGTGACACGAAATCAATGCGACGCTCCACGAAACGGTGACGTGCAGTCAGAGTGTTTTATAGCTGCCCATGCTAATCCAGATCCCACGACAATATTCTCACAGGTCTTTAAGAGAGAGGAGAGCGAGCTGAGACAAGAGAACCTGCCTGAGCGTCAATTACAGAGTCAGATCACAAGAAAATGAGGATTCGGTCAGACAAAAACTGTAAATCCTTTTCAAAACAAAGCTTTTTTTGCACATCAAAGCACAGATTTGTATAGAAATGTATACTGCACAGTGTTTCAGTTTCATTGTCCAAATCTCCAGTGCTATACCAAAAAGTGTTTCAGTTTCACTGTCCAAACCGTCAGCGCAATATTTCCTAAACAGTGTTTCAGTTTCACTGTCCAAACCTTCCGCGCTAAACTTCCTAAACAGTGTTTCAGTTTCATTGTCCAAATCTCCAGTGGTATACCAAACAGTGTTTCAGTTTCACTGTCCAAATCTCCAGCGCTATACCGAACAGTGTTTCAGTTTCACTGTCCAGACCTTGAGCTCTAAACTGAAGACGGTTTCAGTTGTCTCTGTGTTATAACTAAAGTTGTTTTATTCACAGACGTGTCTGTTTTTGAAGACAGGGGCTGAGGAGAAGCTGCTCAGATTCGTGCGCCATCATCCTCTGTTCGGTTCAAAGGAAATAAACTCTCAGGTGTATTTAACAACACAAGGGGGTGGAATTAATAGCAGAATCTTCATTTTTCGCTTGGACTAGCCCTTTACTGGCTCAGTTTTTATTTAGTTTCTCTGGATGTGTCTGACAGACGCAGATATATCTCAGCGAATCGCTTGGCTAGCCGCGCTGAACCTGTTACGGCTCCGCTGGGGATTGTTCCGGCTCTTATTAGATTTTCTGCAGCTCGGCTATTAGTGATAAATGTAGTGCTGCATTCACTGTCAAGTTAATCAATGCTGCCAAAGTTTTGTTGACCTAACAGCAATCTATAAAGCAAAAGCGCTCCATTTTTTTACCCTGCCTGGAGCCTGACAACTCTGTCTGATTCTCCTTCAAAGCTTCCCTTGAAGGGCCCGGGGCAGATTGAAATACTGTCTTTAAAAGCGGGGCAATTGCTGTGACGCCTCGCCTGTCAAAAGAAATTGTTTAAAAACCAGAGTCGCTCACACAGATCCAGTTTGATGGTTAAAACACTGGCAAATCGATAACTTCACAGATGATAGAACGCTGTCAAGTGTTGAAAAAGGGCCGGTTTTCTCAGACAACAAAGCGCTCCCTCGTTTCACACGAGAAACGAGACGACGGCGTGAGATCGAAGAGCCCAGGATGAAAAAGGAGCCCGGGCTCAGATGTATGGTGCTGTCAGCAGAGTGTGTTAAAACAAACGACCGCCGCACACTTTCAAACGCAATTATGGCCTTATGAAATATGAATTTGCATTGATTTTTCACAGCGGTTCCCATGGTCATGCAGCTCTGTGCAGGAAATACTTGCAGCAGAAATTATGAACGTGCGTGCTGCATGTGTGCTTTTTTTAAATGTTGCTCTAGTGTTTAGATCACAATATGTGTGAGGAACACACTCCTAACCGACAGACTGAATATAAACAGTGAGGTCAAGAAGTATTTGATTCCTGAGTGAGTTCCTACTCAGAAATCATGGAGCTTAGGTGCATTTCCTCTGTGTGAGACAGAATCTAAAAACATTTATTAGTAAATTTTTTTTGAGCATTTGAGTTAAAACATCCTTTAAGAATTACAGAGGTCCCTCGGCAGGTTTTCAAACACTGGAGGAGAGGTTTTGGCCCACTCCTCCACACAGATCTTCTCTTGATCCGTCAGGTTTCCGGATGTCTGACAAAAATGCTCTATTGGATTCAGGTCCGGAGATGGTCTAGGCCACTCCAGAACCTTACCGAGACATTCCTTGGATTTTCTGGCTATGTGCTCTTGGTCATGCGGCCATTTTTAACGCTCTGACTAAGGGAAGGATGAATTTGCTCAGTATCTCACCATCCATGAACCCCATTCATCTTTTCCCTTCAGTGCAGTTGTCCAGTCCTTTGTGCAGACCCCCAGATCATGATGCTTCCACCCCCATGCTTCACTCGAGGTGGACATGGGTTCACTTAAGCAGGGGAACCTTCCAAACACGAATGCATGATTTACTGATGAATAGTGATAAACCATGACGTCTGAGTGTTTAGTCTCAATGCAAATTAATAAATGGAAAAAAGGGTTGTCGAGAGGTAAATTTCGTAAACAGGAAGCTTGTTGTGTCTTGAATCTGCTGCATAAGTGTTGAGCAGCACATCTTCGAACCCCAGTTGGCTTTGAAATCGTCTGTGAGAAACCTTGTTGCTGCAGTATAACTGCCTTGTGTCTTGTTGCTGTGCTCAATCATGCCAGCAGAGTCCTAATGTTTCTCACATTAAGTGTTATTCCTCCTATACAGCTGTTTCTGTTTCAGTTCATGACTGAATTTCAACCTACTTGTGACAATGATGACCATTTAGCAGCGAGTGTACCTAAAAGAATTGATGCTGATCTGAAGGTAAATGATTTTCTTTTCGCTCACTTTGCATTTAGAAAATTTCCCCCAAAAAATTTCACAACTAACAAATTTTAGCCCAGTTCTGTATTTTTCATGCACTTGCTGCAGGTGTGTCTGAAAGGGCGGGAGAACACTGTATCGTTAGGTAATAGTGCAACTAAAAACAATAATCCCGCTCAAATGAAACGGTTTAATTCAGCTCTATTGATTTCTCCCCTGCTATATAAAAAGAGAGGTGTGCGTGGCTTCAGCTGAGACGAGCTGAACGCCACCGTCGCCTCTGAATTGAAACGGGTTAACCTTTTTCAGGCCGGTGACAAATGCATGGAATCAGGCGGCAGCGACAGCATTTATCACTGCAGAGTGAGCGAAAACAACACCAGCGCTAATAAAAGCAGGCTGCGTGCCACTGTGCATCACGTCAGCGGATGCAGCGGCTGACACACACTCACCTGCTGGATGCTTTGATCAGACGACTCTCACCGAGGAGGGAACCGGAGCAGCCCTTCGTCACCAGCACGGAGACATCTGAAAAAAGGACTCAAAGTTAAAATGTACATTACACTGAATGGTAAAGTAAAAAGACAATTAAAAAAAAAAAAAAAAGTAATTTCTACATTAAAAAAAAAAAATAAAAAAAATATTCTTACTCGAGGTGTAATGATACACTCTGCTCGCGACAGGATACATGCCTCGATATTATGTCTACGATACGATTTATGCATCACAATATTTTACAACACTATTTTTTAACCAACTATTGAATCTTTTTAACAACATTACACACCACAAAGCTAAGAAGGCTAGTGTCTAGTGTGATTGTATCAGAGCGTTTGATGGCATCCATCCACTAGGGGGCAGTGTTAATGTTTGCATTGAATCATGTTTTTAACTCTAAGCGATGGAGAGAGAGAATTTTATAATCTTTAGTAAAGGATAATTGTCATCTATTAAATAGAATCACAGTCACCCCAAGAAGCAAACACACGTCAGTGATATCTCCCGATAGCTCCGCGATAAATGAGATAAAAACTGTAAAACCCTCCGATGTCTCGCTGAGCGGTGAATCATTCTGTTGTTTCTCACCGAAGGTCACCGATCTGACACTCTGAGCAGCACATTTGCATTTCCGCATGTGTTTATCGAGCGATTGCCATTAAGCCCAGTGTGTGTTTCTGCTCCTGATGTGTTCACTCAGCAAACACTCCACGCTCAATTAACACACACTCCCTCACTTCGCTAATTGTCCCGCGGCTATTATCCCTCCTGTAACTGTAGACTCTTAAAGGGACAAACGTAAAAAATGTCACTTTATGAACTAATTCAAATTCTGTTCTCCGGCCAAACTTTTTTCACTTTCCTCCTACAGTAGAACTCTAATGAAAAACATTAGAAATCTGTAGGAAATAAACCAACGGATCCTGCGCCGTGGCCGAGTGGTGAGCACGCAGGACAAATGAGTGTTTGCACAGGGCCGCCGCAGGTTTGAGTATCTAGTATCTTCTTTCCCATCCCACACCAATCTCTCACTTCCTGTCACTCTCTAATTCCGGTTATAAAGGGCTATGGCCTACAAAAGGAAAAAAACAACATTTTTCTTTATTTCTGTGCCATTAGCAAACAGTTCTCTGTGATTAATATCAGACGGTGTTACACAGAAGAGCAGTGATGGATATTGGTATTCATTTACCAGCTTCACCTGCAGCTAAAGAACCACTGACAAACAAAGAAAAGCCTAATTCCTCTTCAATAATGAGCAATTAGAGAGAAACAAGCGAACAAATGATAATCTAACTCTCGTCCCGCAGCAACTCAGAACTCATTTATTTTAGCACACGATTGCTCACTGTGCACAGGACAGAGAAACGGAAACACTGTTCAGTGCGTGAAGGTATTTTCCAAATCGAAAAACGCTGAAGATCGATGTCTCAAATCCTGACGTTCATCTTTATAAAGTTTAAGCAGCTCGAAAAATGATTTATGCAACACAGAAATGAGAAGACTTGAAATGTCACGAGAAAGAGACACTTAATAATTATTCATTGGATGTTTTACAGTGTGTCTCTGAATCAACAAACACCTCCACACTCTCCTGTCCACACACATTTTGGCCAAACAAGCTCAGTGCTGTGCGAGGGAGAATTATTTTTCTTTATTAAGTGACCCATGTCCCCGGAGAAAGAAAAGAAAGCAAACAATTAATCTTTTCCTATTGGCTGCATGTGTGCGAGGGGGCCGGGACGGGATTGTACCTGTGTCGAGGTAATTAGAGCCGGCCGAGGGAATAAATGGATCCCACTTCAGCTCTCAGAGCCCTGACAGCACTCTCCAAAGCTCCAAACTCACCTACGGACACAAAAACACCACAATAATGAACCAGCAGTCCTGTTTTCACTGCTGCAAGCCTTAAACATGAGCACAGAGACTGCATTAATTGCTGCTGCTAACAGATTTAATCAAATTAATGCGTAAGGGGGTGTTCACACTCGGTCGAGCAGCAATAGCTGCAGAAAGGAAATATCAATAACGCCGGGAGTGGTTTGGGATGAGCTTTCTTTACTTTTACTGCACTTACAGAGTCCCACTGATTGGAAATTCTTTTCTCTTCTTTATCTCTGGTCCCAGACAAATGCTACCAGAGCAGAAGGTTGTAGTTATAAATAACAGCTTCAAACTCTCCCTCTTTTTTCAGTTTCGGGCTTCACGGACGGTTCAGTAAATTACAAAGAGGTGATTTTCCAGAGCCAGAAAAATGCAATGAGGTTCGAGCCGCTTGCTATACATCATGCCAGAAGAGTTACAATATTAAACTCCATCAAAAATATTAGAATCCTTGTCGTCAGTTTGAGCTTGACCTGTACAAAAGAATAAAGAGTTGTCTATGGACATCAAGGAGAAAACTGGAGACCTACACAATCCCAGGTAAAGATGGACCCATTCCTGTCTAGGACTAAACTTGGAGCTCACAGACAAGAGATGACAGAACTCCAGTCCATCGCAGGGCAACATTCACTCACACATTCACACCAAGGGGAACTTCGATTATTCGATAAAACACATGTTTTTGGGATAGTGGGGGAAGCCACGCAGGCACGGGAAGAACATGCAAACTCCTTCCAGGAAGATCCCCGGCGACCCTAGAACCGGCAACCGGAAAGGCCACAGTACTTCTCACTGCACCACCGTGCCGCCCAAGCAACCAAATTCTTATAAACATCTCAGCTTTAGAAAAATAATTGAACATGGGGGTTTGGTTTACACAAATGACACGAGGAACATTACATCACTGACCCCTCCGTGGCAACCAGACTGATAACCATAGCAACTAATTTGGCATATCACTATCTCGGGAAATAGAGGTTTTATTTTTACTCATTGTGATATAAGCAACATTTAAAAAAAACAGCCAACATCAAAGTTTGCGAGCAAACATTAGTTAATATTTAAATGGTTGACTAATTAAGAGGAGAACAGAATTATACATTTATAAAAGTCAACAAATGATTTTATGTATTAATGACATCCAGGAACTGTACAAAGTAACAGAATCCAGTTCCTGACCCCTTCGATGCGATTAAGCATCTGCACAAAGGTTCTAAACACACGAAGCAAATCATTTACTCGTTTCACATGGACCTGACTCTCAAAACTCAGCACGGCGCGAGTACCACTAAGCCACTGCGCTGCTCTACGCTTTCATATGAGCTCAAAAGCTGCTTGAGGAATCTTTGTGCTATGTCTGGTTCTCCTCTTCCCCTCACTGTCCTACATTCCTGGCTCGCATCTCCAAAAACCCCTGGACTCAGGAGACACACTCGCACTCTTGCGCCCACAGCAGTGATGGATTCCAGTTATTAGCAGATCAGAAAGACGGATGGCGCACCGCTCCACCCAATCAACATCATCATCCAGATCTATTTAAAGATAGCGCTGCTGCTAATCAACTTATTAAAGCAGCTGATCATATCAGAGCGCGGGATAATCTGCCACTCTGCCAAACGCTCCCCTGCGATCGATCAGATCACTTGAGCAGGTACGGAAGCACTCGTGGGGTCATTAATATTATTTAACGCTCTTCAGGGTGCAGTTAATGAAGAAGAAAAACTGGAGGAAGCTCGGTGCTTACCACAGCTCTTTACCTAAATTCAATGGAATCGTTGGACAGTGAAACTGAAACACTGTTCAGATCAGTGCATGATGTTTCTATGTGTTTTCTCACGGTGGGTTTGAGTATAACTGTTACCCTTCAAGTTTAAAGACTGGAGCACACATGCTCTTGTGTTTCACAAGTGTGAAACTAAATGATTGAGTTAAGAAGTTATGGACGCTTCAGGGTGCACTCCAGATCTTTGACATTAGGAATGGAGCTAAAATCTCAATAAAAGAGAGATTACAGTGAGACTAGGGTTGGGTCGACGGATGATGCAATCAAACATCCCCACTCTTCCCTGTAAAAAAAAACACAAACTGTTGTGAATTATCTGTGATTCTAATCGGGAGTGCTCTGTTTGTATAATGCTGCTTTGGTACGTGCACGCTGTTGCAGGAACGGGGTTTGCCCACAATAGCAATAATAGATCATGTGGGGAGCTACATCCAGAGAGGTCTGGACAGTGTGGCAGTCGCCTCACAGGGGGAAAATCAAGCCAGGTATACTTGGGTCCAGTCCCTTCTTCTTTATGTAGACAGCTTAATTATACAGATCCCCACAAAGTGTTGTGAGGCTTAAGTTGTTAGATGCAAGTAAAGAGCTGTTGCCCCAGGGTTGTTTGATTATACTCATGAACAGGTATGATTTCAGATGTTTTCTCCAAGTTTGAAACTTTAATCAGAAGTGCAACGTAAACCCTGAAAAGCTCCTGAGAGCGGAGAGGGACGGGAAAGACCGCGATGTGGATCCACTCCGAGGCTATTATTATCTTGAGTTTAAGATCACCTTCATTCCAAATCTGGTCATTACGTTATTTTCATTTCTTATCATTTTACTAATTATTTCGTTTTTTCTTTGCTTTCAAGCTCCTGGGTCAATTAAGTTTGTAGTAAGCTGGTGCAGAAATGAAGAATGATTGATTACGATGCTCTAGAATGATTCATCTAAGCTCTCAGGAAAACAAAACAAAGGTTCAGGTGTTTGTTTATGACCCCTGACCCTCGCACGAGTGTTACTCCTTCTATATCCCATCCCTCACTGTCACTGGGTGTTTCTTCCTGCGGTTAAAGAGAGAAAAAAGATGCTTGAGCTGAAATCACAGCTGCAAGTGACCCGTAAAAAACTATTATTAGCTGTGATTGATTGAAGGTGGAACGGTGCTGATCTGATAGCTGTGATGAAATTGAGGGGGGGGAATGCAGAATGGCAAAAAAACTGTGAAAAACTGCAACTTCAATAGTATAACTTTTCTATACAGTGGAATGTAAGCGTGTAAATGTTCACGGTTCCCATTTTTAAATCAATGGTTATCTTAATAATGAAAAAGATTCATGGAAGGTGTGCAAGAATTACTTAAACAAAATTACGCATGTGCATAATAAACTTAGTCACCTATGTCATTTAATTGATTTCAATACCTTTAGCACCTCAGTGACCCTTGACCTCCAAGTTACATTATGCCAAAATTAAACCAATTGTGTTTCTCCTTTAAATAATGGAAACATGGGAGCCTGAAAACGATCGAAATTAAAAAATTAAAGCTCTCGGTTTAAAGATTGTGAGGAATTGACCAGAAGCACAGTTCTAGTTAAGGCCCAAAGTGGCAAACCAAGAAAAATCGAAGATGGTGAGAACAGACACAGACAACTTACAGAGCAGCTCCAAACACCTGCAGCATCATCCTGTTGCAGATGGTGTCTCTGTGCATCGTTCAACTATTCAGTGCACTTTATACAAGGTGATGCCCTGCATGGATGAGAAATAAAGCACCTTTTCTCTGCGCATGGCACAAACGACGGATGAGGGATGCTGAAGCACATTTGGACACGCCAGCTGTGGACTGATGAAAATAATATTGAGTTATTTGAGCAAAAAAAGGGTGTAATGCACAGCGGAAAAAACATTCCAACAGCAGTCCAAGATATAACACTTGCTCCGTACGGTAAAATCTTGTGGTGGTTCCATCATGCTGTGGGGCTGTGTACTGTGGAAAAAGTACAACATTCTGGAACGACCATCTCAGTCCCCAGATATGAATATCACTGTACATTTGTACACATGCTCAGAAACCATCAAACCTGTCTGAGCTAGAGACTCTCATTTGGAAACTACAGCGTTTAGAGGTTTTTCTTCCACCAAAAAAAAAAAAAAAAAAAGAGAGAGAAAGAGTTAATTTTCCTTTTTGTGGTACCTAAATTTTTACAAATGCATAATTTTGTTTAACCAATAATTGTAGACTTTTCATTTCTCTAAAGATCACTGTGTTTGTCTCCTACGCTAGATATTTAACTGAAATTTCTTATCCAAACGACTTATAAAGCAAATCAGGAAAATTTACAGCAGTGCCCAAACCTTTGCATTCTACTGAAAACAATATATGTAATAATATGATTCGTATTAGAAACTTGCAACCATTAAGGTTTTCTTGAATCCTTCGATTATCTGGTTTTTCAGGGAGCGCCGACACGAGCCATTAAACAAATCCTTGTTCACTCGCCCAGTGGTGCTGGGGTCAACACCAGGAGCAGCCGCCGCTCTAATTACAAGGAACATGCTGCGTCCTGGGGTCAAAGAGCAGAGGTCTAAGGCTGAAGAGTGGAGGAGGAGCCAGCACCCAAAAAACCTCACTTAGGGTACATCTCATTCAGCCATTTATCAGAAGAAAAAAAATCCCTCCAAACTTTGAGTTTCGACTCTTAGGAGCGCATTACTCTTGCAGATCCTCGTTACTTCCGTTGTTTTATTTCCTGTAAGCACAAACAGGTTTTCCAGTGGTTGAACAACTTTACCTGTTTGCAGCCACTGCTGTAAAACAGAGGCACTAAATTACTCTCTGTCCCTCTGGAGGTGGATGAGCCCAAACAAAGCAGAGTTTTTCCCTCAGACTCTAAAAATAAGCCGGAGCTAAAGGTTTCCTGCTGCTCCTGGCCCCGCGGCCCTTAACCTTTCCCAAAGTTGTAGATGAAATGTCAGCTGGAGACCCTCAGGTATAAGTTAGCCGCTAAGCAGACAGCGCCAGCGAATGAATCACTGTCGCTCTAAGTGTAGCATCAGCAGTTCTGGAGCCGCGATCTGGAAACGTGAAGAGCCTTCTCTATCGATTTCCTTCCCAAACAAAGAGACTTTCCCAAATACATGATACATCATCATCATCTCATTTGTAGCTCTGCGTCAGGTGGGGAAGCACGGCGCAGACGAGGAGCCGAACCTAAATCTGGTTTGGGTCTGAGTTGGTTTGAAAAAAGAAGGAATTTCATCAGAAGTTTGGAGGAAAGAGAAGCTTTCCTGGAGTGTTTCGTTCGGATCTCTGTTCTACTCAGTTTCTGGATGTTAGATGGAGCCAACCTTCTTCTAAACTAAGAGATTAAAAGACAAATTTGCACATTTTAAAATGAACAGTAAGGTTATGGAAATGGGCGGAGCTTACTGGGCTACCTTCAGCACGTCTCTCTAATTGGCAAACGATTTAAATATTACTGAATTAGTTATCCAATACTCTTATCAAACAACAATAACAATGTGTACAAAAGTGTAAAAAGCATATATATTTGAGTAGTTCCAAAGTAAGATCCACAAGTGATTTGAAACTAACCTGATTGGATTCTCCACCTCCTCCACCATTTATAAAACTTGATTTAAAAAAAAAGGAACAATTAGGTGCAGGTTTTACTCCCAAAAAAGTTGTAGATTGTGTTGGATGGCAACAAAAACTGTTAATCATAGTGTTTTTGTGCTTTTCAGATTCTGTTGAATGAATGGGGCAAAAATGAATTAATCAGGACAAAACTGCTTTTCAAAAGAATTTAAAAAGATGAATAAGAAATGTTGCTTTAATAAAGGCACAAGGACTTTAGGGGTCCCATCAAACCCAGAGCAAGCTCCCTGGTTCTCCCAACCCACTGATGATGGTGTCTTTTCTTGATGGGGTTTGTGTGAGTGTGGGCGAGCGAGCAGATAATCTCATCTTCTCTCTCTCTCTCTCTCTCTCTCTGTTCTCTGATGGCATGTCTCGGTGCGTCCGTGTGTGTTCAGTTGTGGTGACACTCCTCATCAGACTCAGTTTGCAGCTCAGTCTGAAACACTTTCCCTGATCCGCTTGTGTGTCGGCGAGTGTGTGTGTGTTAGCGCCGGAGCCTGAAACGCTCTTCCTGATCTGGTTCCTCCTGATGGCTTGTCGATATATGGATCGGGCTGCTCTTCTAATTCAGTGAAAAATCTAGTTTTCCATTAGTCTCTGCCGCTCGTCTTTCTGCTGCTGCGGCGCTGCTGTAATTATCAACGGCAGATTCACCAAAACAATTACTGAGCACTGATACAATCCCTGAGATCTTAATAAGAGCTGGGAAAGATCACAAAAACTCAGAGTCTTCTCGTTCTTTTTAAGATTCTTCCCTGTGCCTCTGTTTTACCTAGAAAGGCAGCCGTAACTCAAATAACCACTCCGTAGAATCGAGGTCTGCAGAAGAGCATCTCTGAACGCACAACATCTTCAACCTTGAACCAGAAGAGTTCCAGCAGCAGAAGACCACACCGGATGCCAATCCTGCAGCTAATAACAGGAAACTGAGGCTACAATTCGCACAGATTCACAGAGACACAAGCTTTCATTTTGTGCAGTCTCGATTTCTGCCGCGACATTCACATGGTACGGTCAGAAATTGTCAGCAACATAAAAGTATAGATCCATTCTGCCTCATATCAACGGTTTAGGCTGATGGTGTAATGGTGTGGGGGAAATTTTCTTGGCACATTTTGAGTCCATTAGCACCAATTGGGTATTAAGACCTCCATAGTCTCCCTAAGTACTGTTCTGACCATCACCATACTTTATGACCACAGTGTCCCCACTAATCCTCTCTGACTGGTTCTCCAGTCACCAGATCTCAAGCTATCGTGTAAAATATGGAGTCTCTGAGAAATCTGTATATACGGTAAATATAAATATCAGGTAATAAAGTGTTTGGCTGGTGTATCTTTGTTGCTGTTTCACTTTATAAATAAAACTTGATTTAATTTGCATCCATAGGTTTGTATAGCATATGATGAAACACCAGCATCCCATCCAAAATTCCCAACTCATGCCTCAAAGGCCTACTTATAATTCACATCCATCACCTGCATCACATCCACCAGTCAAAGGTGCATGGGGAATGGCAGCCATTACATCTTCCTAAAAGATGTACTGCAGTCAAAATGGATTAAATAGACCTCAAAAAAATACCCAGAAAAATTAAATAAATAGAAAACATTTATTAGAGAATAGGTAAACAACATGTTGGGTCTTGTATGTGGGTGATCACTGACAACAAAGTCATACTCAACTATGAAACAACAAACACGCTTTCTTTATTTTCAAGCAATGGAAGAAATGTATTGTTCCCAGTATCTTTCTAATGGTTAACAACAGTCCAAGCATTGTGATGGCTTAATGGGGAGTAAACGCTGACTTGATTCTTGTTTGAAGAAGAGCAATCTCCGTTAAACGAATCCATCAGTGGCATCAGAACAATGAGTCTCTCTAATGGTGGCTGCGCTCCCCATCGAGTCGAACGGCGATCATCTGCTTTATTGCTGATGTGCCTTTTTCCCAGAGCAAAGGGAAACTGTCAGGCTGCTTTCTGACACACATTTACATTCTCCAATGACAAGTGACACCCGCGAAAGGCCACAGAAAACTGCTTATTGATCAGTCTCAAACTGTTCAACCTAGCAGATAAGGTTACGGCAGAGCGAGGCCCGGGGTTCCAAAGAACAGCACTTCATTACACGGCGTTCCTGGAGCGCTAAAGAGACGCTCATCACAGATATTAGCTCGTTCAGAATCCCACGCATGCTAAACACTCCGACGTGTCGTGGTGCATTTACCACCGAGCGATTGGAAAAGCGACGGATAATGAAATGGGAAGAACTGGCGGCCAAACTCATTTGACACTGCCAGCAGCTCGGGCCGCGGACAATTAAATGAATTCCCAGAGCTTTCTGACCTTTAGCTCAGCACAACAGCAGCAGGAGCGGTCGGGAATCTCTAATTTATGGATGTGCAAAGCTTTTTTGGCTTTGATTCACCAGCTGATTAAACTCAAATCAAAGCGGCGAAAAGACGAAAACAAGTTTTGCATTGTTGCCGGATAACTCTGATGGAAAGTAGCTAAAGCCTGCAGGGTATGTCACTATTCATTGGAATATTCATGATGTCCCAGCATCCAGTAATTGTTTTAACCGGTCAATTATTATTAGAAAATATGGATCAATAAAACAATCCTGTAAAATAAAATATATGAAAATGTGTTTTCAAACTCATACGTGTTGAGATCATGGGAATACTGTGGAGGTTTTCCCTGGGGGTTTCGAAACCCTGCTTCGGGCCAGAGTTAGCACCACAAGGTGTTTGTTCAGTGTTGAATGAACCAGTGTTTGCTTGTTGCTGCTAAACTCTTGGAAACTAACAGCCAACTACAAAATCAGCGAGGATTACATTAAATTACACACAGGAAACTAACGTAGAACTGCCACCAGTGACAACTTCTGAGAGCGACCTATAATTTTAGCCACTCAGAGTCATGTGTGCTGTTTGCCCTGCATTTCTCCACGATGGCTGGATGCTAATGTGACATTGATGAGGGGGTGAGCTCAAAGGGTGACATGGAGAACATGTAATATTGATACTCTGAGAGCCTCGGCTGTGGAGCCAACAAACACATTTTCTGCGTCCTATAAAAGCAACCTGCAGTGCTTGTGAGCATTGAGTGAATTGAATTCCCAGAGCTCCCTGACCTTTAGCACGGCTCAACAAAAGAACCGTCCGGGAACCTCTCATCAGCAGTGAAACAGAGCAAAAAGAGCTTCAACCTCCAGAAAATAAACAAGGAATCAAAGCCGGGAGGAAAAGCAGGCAAACAAGAGCAGTAGAACCGATTTGATGGAGAGAACCCGTGGCTGGAATGATTATAAACATCAAATACCCATCCTCATGGCATTATAAGCCACCATTAACTAGTTTAATATTTCTTTATGTTTAGTGTCTGAATGATTCCTTTTTGTTTAATATATTTTTGAGTTACAGAACAGACATCTCTAGTGTCCAAACGATTCTTAATTAAATCATCAAGATTCATGTTTGAATATTTATAAAGGGTCCGGAAGATTGACAGTTGATTCAGTCAGTGTATGAGGTGGGATAAGGTGAGGTATGAACTAAGGGATAAGTTGCACATGGTTGTTCTTGTCACGCACCCACATACAAAAAAAAAACAACAGCTCTACTTCTTTGAAATATTGTATCTTGAACTGTTTCGACTTCACTTAAAGAATCCAAAATGCAATTTGAATGCAAAGTAAACGGTGAACACTTGAGAGAATTAAGGGAAGTGAGAATTCCTACTGTACTGGTTATGGCATTTATCCTCAGGTTTAGTTTCTTTATAGTAATTGTCAAGTTCCCTGAGATTTACAAATCAGCACCAACCCTGACTTGACTCTGGGATAGATAACAAACAGAGGATGCCCTTGTAGCATTAGCCACGAACATGTGGCATTTATACCAGGTTTATGACCTTAGAAATGAAACAAACGCTGAATTAAAACCCAATCCATACATTTCCTAATGTAATTAAAGAGAAAGACTGCATCATGCATCGACACCTCACTTTCCAAACAAACACAAACCATTCAACAAACACAGCTCGACAATTTCAAACAAAACAATTGCTTACACACAGCAAATCAAATACATTTGAGTAGTTACTCGAATAGAATGTACATACCAACGTTTACAAATGTGTTATCTTTCAATTGATGTCTGTTTCCCAAGTGTAAGCAATCACACACTGAGACCTCTACACCTGGTCCAATCTGAACTCTTCTTCATGAGAGGCATCTCTTCATAGCTCAGTGTTGCCACCTAGTGTCATGGATCCAAACTAATTTGTACATGTCTAAAAATTACACAGAAACAAAATTTCAAAATGTAGTTTTTAGATATTCAACAAAAACCAAAACAATCGATGTTATTCTAAAAGGATGGGCGGTTCTGTTGCACACAAAAATGTCACAATAGGTTTTGTGGTTACCACAGTACGGAAACCTCGATGTGAGGAGTGACAAAAAATCCCAATCCAATAATTGTATTATTTATTTGCTAACAAACATTGGCCATCTAGTTATTCAGTTCTTTTTGTATAACCTGTTTCTGTAAAAATGTAACTCAATTAAAACTAATCCATATATTTTTTTACTTTCCATTTGTTTTTATTTATATTTCATGACCGACAAAAGAAAGAAAGTTGAAATAGTAATAGAAATTACAGGGAACCTTGACTAATAGGTGAACCATCTCTTTAAGCCTTTATATTTTTTTTTACTTTTCGTCATTTTTCCGATGGGCCATCCATAACAGAGATGCCATAAACCGGCGGTGACAGCGGCTGTCAGAGTTCATTAAAGCCTCGTCTCCAATGATAATGCAGTGCGCTGGAGTCAGCAGCCTTGTGTGTGGCTAGAGACTCATTGACCAATGTCACATCGCCGATAGATTTATGTATGCAAATCAGCAATCAATACATCCAGAAGCACCCAAATGTACTCTAACATTCACCATGCACGAAAGTGTCAAATAAAATCAAAGCAAAGCGCCAGAAAGCGAGGCCTGATGAACTACATTTCCAGCGTTCTGAACAGAAAACTCTGCAGTCATGTGTCTGACGTCTCCGGGCAGTTTTTCATGAGCGTTTATGATGCTCATACTCTCAGAATTTGCTTAAAGGGCCTCTAGGGACCTCACAAATTCAAAGCAAAGGTTGCAGTTTGAGTTTAATCATTAGACCCCAGACAGAAAGTCAATTAGTGTGGGTCGATATTTTTAAGAAACATTGAATTCAGGCGAGGACACGGCTGCCTCTATTAAAGAGCGCTAATGCATGCAAATACACAATTAACAGAGCTGGGAAAACACAGAAAACCTTTCATCGGGTCAAACCACAGAGCTGCTGTTCTCCTGATTCATTATTAAACTCGTCTGAATCAACCCTGAACTGATTTGATGTGAATAATGACGATTTAATCTTATTTTGATTGGTTTACAGTAGGGTTCTTGACGATAAACCCACGCAAGGAGAAAATCCAGTTGCGAGAGACAAAGCCATTTTGCCAAAAAGCCACGGCTCACCGGCCATTTTATTAGGTACACCTTTTGAGTACTCGGTTGGACGCCCCTTTACATTCAAAACTGCTTTAATCCTTTGTGAGTTTGTTCCATATCTACACGAGAGCATCACAAAGATGCTGCAGATTTGTCAGCTGCACATCCATGATGCGTATCACCCGCTCCACCACATGCCAACTGTGCTCTACTGGATTGAGATCTGGTGACTGTGGAGAACATTTGAGGAAACAGTCTGAGATTCCGAGACACTGTGGTCAAAAAGGGATGGAGATGGTCAGAACAAAACTCAGAGAGGCTGTGGTGCTGTCACAATGCTCAGTTGGTATAAGTGTGCCAAGAAAATATCCCCCACACCACTACACCACCACCACCACCACCACCACCAGCCTGAACCATTGATACAAGACTGGATGGATCCATGCTTTTTAAGCCAAACTCTGACCCCATCATCCGAATGTCACAGCAGAAATCGAGACGCATCCAATCAGGCAACGTGAATTGTAGCCTCACTTTCTTATCCTTAGCTGCAGGAGTAGCACCAGGTCTGCTTTTCTGCCGCTGTAGCCCATCGGCCTCAATAGTGAACATGTTACTGTAGCCTTTCTATCAGCTTGAACCAGTTCTCCTCTGACCTTCAAAATACACAAATTCTTCTTACAAAGATTCACATATATTTTAATCGAACAATAATAAAAGCATATTGTTATTGGATCGTGTGTATCTAGATTCAAAACGAACATCCCCGAAACATGTGCAACCCTAGTTTATAGATGTATCATCAGCTTTTGATTATTCTGTTTATTTATTGTTAATGCATTACACCCCTTCAAAAATCTGCTCAACACAACCCTCTTTCCTAAATGAATAAATCATTTCTAAATATCCTTTATCACATCTTAGATCTAAATGAAAGACAGAGACATCACAGAGAGCCACAGCTTCGTTCTGAAAGCAAACACTCATTTCGTCCTCAGGGAAATTGATTTTTAAAGACAGACCGTTTGAGAGCTCTGAGCTTGTTAATTGATCGTATCTGCTTTTGTTAAAGCCATCCGTTCACATTAATGCAACTTATTTTAAAGCCATCGCCTTTTAAACTGAAGCTTTTGGTTCTGGGGTGTCTTTTTCTGCACTGAAACACGCCCTCTTGTGGCACTGCTTGGACTTCCCATGGGAGTTTTGCTGCCTTTTTTAAAGCCTTTTGTTAGACATTTATTATTTTTTATTAAAAGTCGTCCTCTTTTAAAAATTTGTTTTTGTAACTTTGACATCACTGCGAAAATGTCAAACATTACGTACAGAACACTTTTTTCAATATTAATATGGAAAGTGGGTTATTTTTAAGCCAATCGGAATCCCAAGACATTAAAAACATTAAAACCCTACCATTAAATAGGTGAAAGGGAGGCATTTTTTACTTTTCATGTCAGATTTTTTTTTTATATAATATTAAATAATTTTATTATACGCGACATTACTTTAAGACAAACAGGCACATGTATATGTAAACGGAATATCATCTGCAATATTGCAATTCACAAGAATACCACTGATAGTAACATGAAAAAACTGATGAATAATATAATCTGTATTTAATTAATACATATTCATTTAGCATAGTTACATATAACGATTAATAAACAAGTGTTACTCTCATTATTTTACTGAGGTCATACTAACAAAAACACATTTCTTTTCTAGAGCTAACATCACATTTAAAACTAATTGACAAATTGGACCAACCCGTACTAATATGGCATCCATGACGTCGTACGCGACAGATCCTTCTAGAGTATCTACATATACACATCTACAGGGGCAATGATGGCCATCCGCTGGCTCTTGAAAAGGTTTCAATAACACGTAAAAATCTTGACGAACAGAGGCTGCTATTTGATTGTTTTCTTTGAGATATTAACATTTTTAAGAGTTCTGTTCTGAATAAAACCCCACCTCAGATGTGTCCTGATCCCCATCATCTCCATGACCCCTTATTTTCAGCACACCTTCAGAAGTGTGTAAGAGTTCATCGGAGCCCGAACACAACACACATCTGATAGCCTCTGGTTTCAGAATTAAACGCTCATGCACACAAAGGTCCAGCCTCACAAATCATGTCTTGGGGCAGCTGAGACAATGAGCAGGCATTGCTTTATAACGAAGCTTCAGAAACAGATAAGAGAAATGAATTAACACTGGCCTTATCTCCACACTCGCTCTACTCCAAATTTGCCAAATCAGGAAAACAGACGAGTGGAGCGATTCCTCACATGCGCCTCGTATCCGGGAGAACCACTTCTGGAAGAAATGAGAGGACAAGAGTTTTGTGATTTGACTTGTGTTTTCCTTGATTCTGTCATTTTAGATTTCATGGATTTTTCAGTAAAATAAAAAAGTCTGGTGTTATGTAGCACTCATGCATCTTGCCCTCTGGTAAATTGGATACAATTTCTCCTCAAAATATATATTTAAAATATTGAATATATCATCAAAAGGGTGTAATTGAGCCTTTTATGCCCTTTTACACTAATCAGTGGTCACTTTACTAGATACCCCTTGGAAGTACCAAGAAGGGCCTTCAGAACTGCCTCAGACTTCTGTGGTATTCAACAAGGTTCTGGAAACATTCCTCAAGAGAGTTTGCGCCATATCAACATGAGATCATCACGCAGTGGCTGTAGATTTGCTCCCAGAGAACTCACTGGATGGTTTCTCTTTTTCTGACCATTCCCCCAGAGATGGTTGTGTGTGAAAAATCACAGCCTGTCTGGCACCAACAACCAAGTCACGTTCAGTCACTTAAATCACTCTAAATAATTACAAGGTACACATTACAGATGAGTATGTTTGTGTCTCCGGCTACGGTGTGTTTGTTGACAAACTGATGCAATTTCAGCCGTGTGGTGATATTTGTCTGGGGCATGCTCCTTTGAGTCAGATGGAAATCGCCGGGGTCTGGAGCAGGCCCCAATGCCGACAGCAGACAAATAATTACAGGCCCTTCTGCTCATGGGTTTTATATTACGGCTCTTATCTGAAGCCTCTGTGCTTTTGATCAAAGAGGTGAATGTATCCTGAGCAGAACGCAACAGTACAACATATAACACCACTGTTCAGAGATACCATACATACCCAAGACAGAGCTTTATCTGTGCCGGGAGAGTGTTAAACTGCATGGAAGCGTTTTGCAGTATTTTCTGAACAAATTATTTTGGTTGCTAGTGCATTACATTTTTAGGTTTTCTTCAGAGTGTGTGTGTGTTGCAAGAAATGTGATTTGGTGCATGTTTACAAGCATCCTACAAATCTATTTGATTAGTTTAGTTTGTCAATTTCATGAGCAGGCAATGTGTTAAGCTTTGATTTCCCAACTATTATTTTTTTCAAAGTGTCCCAAAAATACACTTTAATAAATTAGTCTTAAGATTTCTTTCTAATTATTATTTATATTACGATCCAAGTGTGTAATGCCCATCTCCCATATGATTTATAAAGATATAGTCATAAAATAATTACTTCCCATTCAAGCACTAACACCAGTTTATTATGGAAGCATTGTATATTTTAAAACTAGTCAAAGAGTTAATCTTTAATATAACTTGCTAACAGGGTAGTGTCAGGCCTAATAAAATATCGAGATTTAACTTACCAATTAGTGACTGTGTGGTCACGTCATCAGTACAAATATAAACGTTCTTTTTAATGACGGTTCTGCACTTATATTTTAACCGAAAAAGGAAATAAAACTAGGTCACTAATAAAAACCATCTGCATTTCGTTTTGCCAAAGAAAGGCACAGTTTGATGACGTTTACTCGAAATTCTGACGTCTCAACCTCGTTCACTCGTTAGCCAAAACTAAATATCGCTTTAAAATAATTATAAAGAGCCGTGTGTTGTGTTAAAATAAAAGTCACCTGAGCAAAAAGAAGCGTTAAAGTTTAAATCTTCCGCCGCTTTCCTCAATTGCTGGACCACGCAGATTATAATCTGCGTATATAAAACCATTATAAAACAGATTATAAAATAATATAAAATCCTTTTGGGGGTCACGGGGTGTCTATATCCAGCGCACATTAGGCGAGAGGCGGGGGTACACCCTGGACAACATTGCAGGGCAACATTCACACCTAAAGGGAATTCAGATTATTCTATTAACCTAACCGCGTGTTTTGGGGATTGTGGGGGATACCGGAGTTCCCGGAGAACATGCAAACTCCTTCCAGGAGGTCACCGGCAAACCTCGAACCAACAACCTTCTAACTGGAAGGACACATAGCTACCCACTGCGCCACCAGCTAAATATAATATTAGATTAAATTTTAATAAGTTAAATACGTTTTTAACATGGTTCACCGCGAGCAATAAACAAATAAACATTTTTAAATTATTATAAAGAACTGTGTCGTGTGTTCAAAAAAAATCTGTCAGGCAAAAAAAAAATCGTTAGGAGTTCAAATTTCCCGCCGGCTCAACGCTCACAGATAATCAGCCGTTGCGGAAAAACCGGCGGGAAATTTAAACTCCTAACGATTTTTTTATGTGGGGGATGATTGAAATGATTGAATATGAAAGTTAAGATAAAATATCCTCTTACTATGGTGATGTGAAAACATGTTTGTTACTGAGAGCATCCCATAATAGTGCGATAGCCTTTGTCCCCAGGGATTGATGAGAATCACAGAGGTGCAGACTGGTCAAGAGAAGAAGACAGAACCTGAGAGAGACAGATTCAGACAGAAAGACTCTCACCTGCTGCAATGAGAGCTTCTGCAGAAGCAACAAAAATAAGATTTTCCTCTGCAGATCTACAGATACACTAAGACACATCAGGCTTATGGAGACAGACAAATGATCACAGAGGCTTCATAATCCTTGTCCTCAAAATGCACAGTGGCAGCTCATAATGCACGTCTCCTGTGACAGAAATCAATAGAGCGACACTTATGCAGACGTTCAAAAGCTGTCAGGGAACCCAGGCTTTATTCTGTAATGAATGAGTTTAAACAGCATCGAGACATAGCTCACACACACCATCAGCTTCTGAAAAACTGAAATTATTTACAGCATCAAAAGCCAGAAACTCACAGCTTAGCAACAATTAAACAAAATCCACACAGACCCCCAAAACCTGTGACCAATATAAACAACCAGAGCAGAAAAAAACAGGCGGCTGGTAAAATCTGAGCAAATAAGGAATTAATGATTACACGCATTCCTAATAGATATCAAAATAAACATTCTGGAGCCACAGAAGAGTGAATCACAGCATATATGTGTTCATTCCTTTATTAACATTCAGAGTCAGCACAGGAACGAAGAGTAAAAAATACATGTGATTACAAACCTGGAAAACAAAGAATGAACTGAAACATACCAAAATCTCAGGCTATAAAGCAAAATAAAGATATATACATATGTATATTATTTATAATCATACACAGAGTAGAACGATTTAGAAATATTAATGAATAAAGCTTCGTTCTGTACGTACTGTATCCCGTAGTGTGCGAGAGAAGGCTTCCCCTGACGGATCACTGACGTTAGCGAAACACCATTAAATATTTATTGAGATGATTATTCATTAAAAGAATGTTACAGCTACTATTACTGATTTCTGTAAAACTAAATCAGGACTTGGAAGGGCTTTTTCACTCGGAACTGAACCCTGGATATCCTCCGAATCCCCATCACGACTTCAAACAATCTTCACTTTCATCTGAAAATAAAGCAATGTTTACAATCTGGTCCCGAAACTGGGTTTGTTTTTATGATTTTTATTTTTTATGAATTAATGATTTCTTGTGCAGTTTGGTAGGTATTGCCACACGGACCGGGGGTTGGGGATCACTGCGATAGATGACATCAGAGGATATTGATCCAGGTACTCATTTATTGATTGATTCTTTTGGGCTCAATTAATCAGGGTTTAGAATGACCCGGGATAGCGCCCTCTGCTGTTAAAAGCCCTCGGTTAGCATTCATTACTGTAGTGCTGGGTTAATAGAGATTCATCGCTTGATCAATACGTGTGATCGAAGCACGATTGATATGAGGAGACCGATCAGATTCATGCGATGGCTTTGGCTTCAGGTAAAAACGCCTCCCAATATTTGATGAGCTGGAAAACAGAAAAACAATACCACTCAATATTTCTATTGTAGCTTGAGTTTTATTTTCCTACAATAACCAAGATTTTTTTTTTTTTTTACATTTTTTCAGTTAATTAAGAAATAAGCAGATAATTAAATTTTTAGAAATCAGCTTATGTTCTTTTAGATGTTTAATTTTTTTTGTATAAATTTAAAATGCAGATGTATTTTTTAAAGATGGTAAAATGGAAAGAAACTAAAAAAAGGTATTTTTTATATAAATTAAATTTGTACCATCCTTATTTTTCATGGTTTTAAAGTTTTTTTAATTAGACCTTTATAAAAACATATTGTTTTTTCATTACATATTTTTATTATTTTTATTGATATTTTTATTATTTATTGAATAAATATTTTCTTTGTATATTTTGTCTTTTCCTGGCTTTATAGGACATTCAAATAAATATACATATTTTAAAATAGAATTTCCAAGATTTTGTCCATTTGGAACTTTTTATATAAACTTTAATAAATAATTTTTCTTTTATATTTCATACTTTCATATTAGATTAGTATTTCTTTTACAAATGTTCACATATTTTAAAATGGAATTCATCTAGATTTTGATACATTTTTCTAGAGAACAACTACGATTTTGTAGTTGAGCTTACGTTTTTTCTTCAAGACTTAGATTTAATAATTTTCCTTCATATTTTATAGTTTTACAGGGTAGTATATGTTTAGTTAGATTTAAAGGGGAATTAAGCATAATGTACAAATAGAACTGATGTTGATTAAGATCTTGCATTTTTACTATAAATATTTCCATTGTATTTCCATGTTCTACTGGAATTAGTGGATTTCTTAGACTTTAAAATAAAATATTTTTACTTTATTATAATACTTAAAAAAATCACGACAATGTATTTACCTTTAGAAACTGTTTTAGAATGTAATGTATTTTGTTCTTCTAGACTTTTAGATTTAATTTTTAAAAATACCTTAAAGACATTCCAACTTTCTTTTAGCTAGTAATTTTATTTTTAAATCCATTTTTTTTACACTTCTTTAATGAATTTCTGAATTTTACTTTTTATGTTTTTAAAATTAGATTTAGTTTTTTTGGTCCTTATTAGAATCTAAATAGTTTTTTTTTTTTACTTTTCATGCCCACTGTTCAGTTTTAATGTCAGCCATTTCCATCTTCTGTTTTTGGATTTAGAAGTTTCTTAGATCTTTTTCTTCATTGATTTATTTCTTTACTCTGCTTCACTGAAATATTAGTAAATCATCAATTCTAAACAGACCTGCTGCTGTGTGTGAACGAGAGACTCCATGTATCTGACGATGACGACTTTAAAGTCCTTCACTCGCTGTTTCTGTGACGAAAGGAAGACGAAAGCCAGCTCAGAACCACAGCAGCTTCCTTCTTTCTTTAAACCATAACTCAAGCGGGAGAGCTCACCTCGAACCTGGAAACCTCTCGCCGGATGTTCTTCGAGATCAGCTCGAAATCCCTCTCCCCCTGCTGCACCTTGGTTTCCCACTGCACTCAGAGACACACGGATCAATAAAGAGTAGCACACAGAGAAACACACACACACACACTGGAACAGAAGCTTGATGGTGAGTTATGACGCATGAACTGAACACTGGGTCAGAAACAGCAACAGTCGACCAGTGGTGGAAAGAGCTAATCCTTAATGCTAATGCACATTGTTTCGTTTTCACCGTCCAAATACAGAGCTCTTTCCACCACTACAAACACGAGGTCCTGCAGAGATGAGCAACAGATGTTACACTGAGCGTTTCCCTCATAGAAAGTGAAGAAAAGAAACCGAGACGATGAAGATGAAGCAGATAATCTCAGGAGGATTTCCTACCTCATCGATCTCCTGAGAGGTGCGTGATGGGTACAAACGCAAAAAAATAAACAATTTGTGCCTAAAATAACCAAGAAATGTTCAAATAATTCACCCGTTACCCAATAAACATCTTCAAAGAGGCTGAATCATATCCGTTTGAACAGAATCATATCAACTGAATCATATTGAACTGACCTGAAACAAACTGAGCTTAATCATAGCAATAATATCTTATAATAATATCGTATTAAACAGAATCATAAGCTGGATGAATCATATTGAGCTTTTCTGAATCATTTTTAGTTAGGTCACTTCAGAGTGATTCAGATCAGTTTGATATGATTCATCTCAGTGTGATTCAGATCTTTTTTGTATGAATCATTAAACTGATCTAAATCACACAGGGTTGAATCAAATTAAACCAATTTGAATCATATCAAACTGCTCTGAAACATACTGAGGTGAATCATATTAAACTGATCTGAATCATACTGAGGTGAATCATATTAGACTGGTTCTTAGGGGAGTCAAATGGCGAATCAAACAGAACAGAGTTGATGCATGCTGTTCATTTTCACATAAAGGTAGTGTTAGGCTTAGCTTTGTTTGGTCAAATCTAACCTGTGCATCTTAATTTAAACCCTGCATTTTATGAATCAAGAGACCTAAAGCTGCTGCAGAGTGTTTGCGTTAAGGCTTGACCTGAGAGCATCAGTACCTCCTTGATCTCCTCTTTGGCCTGCTGCAGTTTGTCAGGTTTGTTTGCATACTGAAGTTTGGCTTCTGCCTCTCGTTTCCTGTGGAGCATCACCTGAGCATCTTGCCACTTCGCCCATGTTTTCATCCGCTGCTCAAAAACACCCTAAAACAAACGAGAATCATTGGCACGAGGAGGTGGTCCTTGATCTAAATGGTTCCTGAGGTGAAGTCCTCACCCTGACAGCAGAGACAAGCCGCACATAATCCCCCAGCAGCTCAGAGAAGATGCAGAAGTCAGCGGTGGCCTGGTCCTGATGAAGAGTCTCCATCTTCTCCTCTACCTCAGCGAGCTGAGACAGAGCTCGAGAGAGCGCCGTGTGCTCCTCAGCGTTCCCCAGCATGGCCACGCTCTTGCTGAACCAGGCAGCGCTCACACACAGCTCTGAGAAAGCGATGGTTTGTTTTAATGTTCATTTAAAAATCAGAGGAATTTTCATCTACACATTTGTGTTGGAGTCAGGATGTTTGGAAATGATTTTACAAAACATTTTGATTGAAAGGCATTTTTATTTGTTATTGAAAAAAAATTGATCACAATTTTTTTTGTTTCTTTTTCCTCATTTTTTTAATATAAGACTTTTAGATTAAGTCATAGAAAGAATGTATCCAAATTTATTGGATGTAGAGTTTTCATTAGTATTTGATTTTTGGGGGTTAAATTGGGGGTTTTACTATAGAATTTATTGACAGACTTTCATTTCCTCTATAAAATGTTACAGCATTTATTACATGAATTTTATTGCAATTGTAGTAGACAACCTTTGGATGTAGGTTTTTAGAAATTGATTTTGGAATTTAAACGTAATCATCTTAGGAATTTTATAAATATTAAATTTTTTTTCAAATAGATATTTAAAAAAAACATTTAAGACATTTAGAATGTGTCTTATTCGGAACTTCTTATACAGTTTTTTGCTTGTATGTTTATTTTTAAATACAGTTTTTGTTGTTTCTAAACTTTTATAGGGGTTTGACTGAACTTTAGAAAGAATTTTTTTGTCAATCAGTTTAAAGCTGCTTGAGAGCCAAGAATTCATAAAAGGTCAACAAGGATGCACCAGAGGACTTCAAAACAATTTATGGTTCATTATTAGTTAGCTGGAACTTTTTGGGATCTACGCGCATGTTTCCACAGCAAACAGAATTGATGAAAAAAATTTTGATGGAAACTTCTCAAAGATTCGAATGCCACCACAAAACTTACAAAAAGTCATTGATGTTTGAAAGTCATGATGACCACTTTTTTAATTGACTTACTTGAATTAATAACCAAATAAACATTAATTTCATAGTTTCTAAATTTCATTAAATTCATTGTTTGTCTGTCT
This sequence comes from Danionella cerebrum, assembly GCA_007224835.1. Lineage (NCBI taxonomy): Eukaryota > Metazoa > Chordata > Actinopteri > Cypriniformes > Danionidae > Danionella > Danionella cerebrum. The sequence continues at coordinate 377,973 of SRMA01026967.1, read as the reverse complement.
CACCTTTTCTGTGGCACACCAGCGACTCGACGCTAGCGTGAAGCTTTCTCATCAGAACCTCCAGATTCTCAAACTGCTGCTGCTTCTCTTCAAACCACTACAAGCAAACATCAGTGAAGAGCATTCACACAATCAGGAACATCTCTTTCAGGCACACCATCATCATCCAAGATATTTATTCAGATATATATCGGTAGGATATCCACGGTGTTTTGGCTTTCTGAGTGAAGGATGTGAGTTGTGTAACAATCTGCGATATCTACGATAACGATATTGTGTTTTATTATATTTGCTCATGAAGCATTCATTCCAAAGGTTTTAAAACATTTTAACGTAGGATGTATAGTTATAAAAGGTCAACTAAGGAATGCAACAGAGGACATTTAACCACCCTCTAACAGGAAACAACAAAAGACTGTATTGTTTCTTCAGCAAGGTGTTGGAAGGTTGATATTGGGAACAATGGGTATGTTTTGAAATTGACAGAAGCTTAATTTTCAGAGATTTTAATTCCACCACGTAATGTATGATGTTGACCACTGTACAGCCAAAAAAGAGGTGAGGACAACAAAAATCCAGACAGTAAAATGTTCAAGGTTTGTGGGAAAGTTATGAAACAGATAATACACTGATTTTTAACCAGACCAAACTTGGAGTCTCTTAATCAAATCGTCTTGCTCCACTACAAGTTTAAATTTGTGCTTTATGCTAATAACCTTTTGAGTCATAAGGCGCAGAAACAAAATTCTATTCTATAGGTTGCATGCACAGTATGGTGCCCCCTATTGGTCTGGAGATTTATGGAAAATAGGTATTTATGCTTATATCTCCAAAGCGGTTTGTCCCAAAATCATAAAATTGGTCTCAGTGCATTCAGTCCACTTTTACCTTGTTGACCATTTTGGATGTGGGCTATGTTGAAAGAAAGAAATAAAAGTATAGCTATAACTTCTTTCTCGCTTTTCCCTCAGGACTTCCAGAGCTTCGATTTTACCATACCTATGGAACTGAATTTCCTGTCCACCACATTGAATAGGGTTGGAAATACATTTTATCGAAATCCTCTCAAAACGTTTGTTGGATTCCAACAAAATCTTTGAACTGCATTGAATTGTGCTAAATGCCATAACGATTACGCTGCTGTTGTGCCGAGACTGAAGCTGTATCTCGGCAATCGTTTGGCATGTTGACACCAAACTTGGCATCAGTAGCTATGACAGACTACATAACATTGGATGGCAGCAGCGCCACCTGATGCTCAAAATTCCTAAACCTTTAAATATCAATCAAACCATTTGACTTAAATAAAATTCAGTTTGCTTTTAATCACATCAAAATGTCATTCCACTGGTTCATAAAAAAACCGTAAGTCAGCCAAAATATTTCAGCAAAAGTGTAAAACTCTGTTACCATCCAAACACAGTCTCTCTCTCTCTCTCGCTCTCTCTCTCTCTCTCTTTCTCTCTCATTACAGAGCAGCAGAAATCAGAGGCTCACCGCGTCCGCTTCATTCATCTTGATCGTCATCCGGTTGACAGCGTGCGCCGCCCTGTTCACCATCCTCAATATTCCAGCTCCGCTCAGCGCCTGAGTGCTAACCGCGCGAGGCAGCTAGCACAGGATGACAAATAAGGGCAAACAAACCGGTTAAAAGAGTGTGTGTCCCGCGGGGAGTGTTTCCTGCTCCCGCCGCGACCGCTCCTCCACTCCCATACATTTCAATGCAGCGCTAATTCAACGAGCGTCAGCGCAGGGAACTCTCAGAGGAGCGCCCGCGAAAACCGCTTTCAATCGCCCGGAACGCTTGAGCTAATACAACGCCTTCGGCTTCCATTACACGGTCTTAACACAGACGCTTCCACTTGCGGACAATACTGAAGATTAAAGCCAGAGTTCAGCCTGAAAAATTCAATTGAGATTCTGCGCAAACAAATCACGCGTCCAGGGTTCGGACAAAGAAACTGAAATACCGGTGAGGTGAAGGTTCAATGGCCAATAAAACTGAAACTCTGGGCAGTGTTTATATAAAGGTTGATTGCCAATAAAACTAAAAACTCTAATCAGTATAACATTGATTTGATGGCCAATAAAACTGAAACAATGATCAGTGTATAGGTGAAGGTTCAATGGCCAATGAAATAGAAACACCAATCTGTATAATGTTGGTTAAATGGATAAAAAAAAACATTGGCAGTATTTATATAGAGGTTGATGGCCAATAAAACTGAAACAATGATCAGTATGAAGGTTCAATGCACAATAAAATTGAAACACTAGTCAGTATTGATATAAAGGCTGGCGGCCAATAAAACTGAAACACCAATCTGTATAATGTTGCTTTGAGGGCCAATAAAACTGAAACACTGGTCAGTAAAAAGTTTTAGTACCTCTGAGCTCTCCAAAAACAGCAGGACGTCTGGATCTTTGAGGAGCGCTGGGTGCTTTACTGTGCGCATCAAATACCTGAAATAATTAAATATATTATTTTATAACAATCTCGATAACAGAAACATAAGCACATCTTCGCATCATTTCCCACGTTAAATTGTCAACTTCTAAATAATTTTTGGATGGCCCAATGGAAGCCAGATCTTGATCATGAAGCGCTTTCTTTCTCCCAGACGCGTGGTGCGTCGCTCTGACGGATTGGTTGACCTTCATGCCACTCAACGTCGGGATAAAAAGGGCAGAGAAATGTCAGCGCTGCAGCAAACTCTGATTTTTATTCGATGCATCAGTTTGTGCAAAACCAGGAGCGCAGCAGCAACCCTCCAGAGCTCAGACATTATCATTTACCTGAAAATCTGCTGCTCAACCTTTGAGGAGCAAAAGAGCAGAACAAGAGTGATCTTTAGCACCAACAACCTCACTCCGTCAGAGACAGTAAAACAGCTGAGAAACAAAGCCACGGCGCTGCGAGGGACCTCGACATTACGATACGATTCATCTTTAATTATTTAAAATCCGTTCTTCCATCCATACTTCAGTCTCCTGCAAACACATCAACGTGTGAGAGCTCACCTCTTTGTTTTTTATTTTAAATACTGCAGATTAAGTATTTAAGACTCTATTAAACTCAAATTTAAAGCACACAACTCAACGGATCTGCATTAAAATAAAATTAAACACAGCTTTTGTATATTTTTATTAATTCATTTTTATTTATTATTTACATTAATTCTTTAAAATCATATGTAAAAACTTACACATTTTTAATTTACTGACAATTTGAATTTATTAAAATTAAATAGATTTGGTGTTAAAGACTGAATTTAACAACTTTTTTAGGTGTTTCATTAATAAAATCCATTGCTTAAACTATTATTTTAAAAATCCTAAAATATATTCAGAAAACATAAAATATATATTTTTATAGCTGTTTTAGCTGTGCAGCAATTATTTTTTGCTCTTAACTTCATTTTAAAATTGATTTATTTTTTCAAATTATTCTTATTTAAACTTAATTTAAATTCAATTTAAATGTTGGATTAGGGCTAAAAACTCTACAATAAAGGCTCACAGGAATAATAATTACTAGAATAATATTTAATCATTATTTTATGACAACATAAAGCCAAATACTATGTATATACAAATTCCCAATAAATATAAAACATAATAAATGCTTTAAACAATTATTTCAATTTCATAATAAAAAGACGATTCAAGTCTTTACTTAATTATATCTACTTTACAGTAATAAAGTTCCAATAAGTTCACCATTTTTTATTCTTTGAACAAATTTCAAAAGCAGTTGAAGTTAATATTATAAAATTATGAAAGCATAAATTATGTTTTTACATTATAATATGTACGATATGGGGTGTAACGATATATTGAGGCATATTATATCGCAGTACGAATGTCACAATACGTATAGTGGATTAGAGATTACTTAATGCAAAATTTAGTGCTGCCCCCTAATGGATGGAATACCCTAGGCTTAGCTTTTCGGTCTTAATACTTTTAAAATTGTTTTTTTTTTCTCAATGGCTGTTATATAAGTGGTTTAAAAAATTGGTTAAACTTATCGTGGTATATAATGTATCGGGGACCGAACATCGTGCTGTGTTTCGTATTGTGAGCAGAGTGTAAGGCGAATATTAATGACCTCTCCAGAGAGGACCTCCTCTTCTCTACGAACTCTGCGGACGACAGATCCTCTTTCCCCACTTTGACTTTCGTCATCCCTGGAAACGGTGGGTTAGGGTTAGCAGACGGTGAATGACAGAGCAAGCCTCATCGGAAGCACGTGTTGCTAATGTTCGACTCTTACCCACAATGCTCTTCTCCGGGGCTGGAGGAACGATGTAGCCGATGTGAAGGTACTTGGAGGCCAGTTTACTGTGGAGACCCAGGAAATCACTGAACCTCCTCTTCACCGAGACCTCGGCCCGGCTGAAGATGGACAGAGTGCTCTGGAGAGAAAGAGATAGAGAAGGAGGTCAAGAATAAAAGAGATTCAGAGCTTGAGAGAAGCGTTCTCACCTTTGTTGTCACTTTATAAACCATGTATGCGTTCATTCCGTCTCCTGAGGGAAAACAATAAAAAAGGATTCATCCATCGGGAAAAAAAAACTAGTGATTGTTTCTAGATTAACTGCATAAAAGCGTAAACAAGAGGATTTGTGTGGACGCTGAAACTGAAACACTGTTCAATATAGTTTAGTGTTCCGTAAAATCAGACTCTACATCAGATGTTTCAGTTTAACTGTCCCTCCTCTTGGTGTAAACGTCTCTCGATTGGTTCTACAGTCACCAAAGCCGATCCAAACACTCACCGACTTTCTCCGGGTCAGAGACGCAGATCTGGATCTCCAGAGTGTCCCTGTTCTCCAGCTCATCATCGTCCTCCAGGAAACAGAGACAGGACAAACGGGAAAATGCTGTTAGTTGATTTTAACTTATTTTATGTTCTGCGTTTGTTTAGGAGTGACTTGCGTTATAATTTAAAAGTTTAAATAAAACGTAATTCTTCTTCTTTGCTTTTGTTCAGGTACTTTTCGGTAATCCCTGTGTCATCAGTCATTTGACGTGTGATGTAATCACGTAGCATTTAGAGCACCAGCGGTAGGGGGTTAAAACAGACAGCTCTTGGCTCCGCCCTCCTGGTCACATGACAAAGATTTGGCAATGATTCTTTCATTGACGCTCAGTGATTCGCTCTTATGAAAGATTTGATTCGTTCTTTTGAAATTAATCTTCAAAATGGGTAATAAAAGAATTGATTTGATCTTTTAGGAAGAGAATAATAGAAATCTGTGTCTCTCTGACGTCGCTAACAGTAGTTCTGTGTGTAATCACCTCCTGTAAGATGATTGGAGTGATGGGAGTGATGGCGGGGGATGGACCGTCTGAAAGGATGGGCTCATGCTCAGGGCTGTCCAGAGAAACCTCCTCTGTCACTTCTGAAGAGAGAGAGCGAGAGAGAGAGAGTACATCTCTTAAATGAACATAGGCTCGTTCACCAAAACCCTCTCGTTATTTTGGGATATCATCAGTGAATTTCCACGTGTAATGGCCGCACTGTTAGCGCCGGTAGCTTAGCACAGATCATGGAATCAAATCAAACCAGTGGCATTTTAGTTTTCGCACAATAGTTCTCCAATTTAAATGTTTCAACTTTTCTCTGCTGCTACTTTCCTTGGGATATTTCAACGGTCTGATTAAATAAATAAAATTAAAAAGAGAGGGTCTTTTGCAGGGTCCCCACGATTTGATGGACACTGACTCCTGAGCACCGGGATTGCTGGGTAATATTTAAATCTGCTAATAATCACCATTAATGATATGCTGGATTAAAAGATAGATCCTCTCGTTTGCTCACTCACCAGGGAAGAGGTCGTCTGGCTCGTCGTCCAGCACGATCTGCTGAGCTCTGGGTCCATTAGATCCAGGGAAGAAGCCTTCGCTCGACTGAGACACAAACACACAGCTCCATCAGCTTCGGGAAAACTCACACTTTCTACACTTTTACAAACATTTAGAACCAGCGCCTTGTCGAAAACAGCACACCTCACCGGCTGTCTGTTCAGCTCTGGATCCATTTTAACAATCTTTTTTTTCTCAGTTGATGCACAAAAACTTTGGAACAAACTCCCACTGATCAATAGAAAGAGTTGTTAGTTACTGCTGCTTTTTACTGGCCTCGCGACCAGGTTAAGTGTTTGTCAGTTGAGTTTAATATTTATTAATTAACATATTTTATGGCTATTGTGTGTATTTACACATGTATCAATTTTATTGTAAATAATATTTATTTAATTAAAAACTTTTTATAGATACAGAGAATAGTATGTATTATTAAACACATTTAATCCTTTAAACACATAGAGAAACATACATAAATGTTCTATTTAAATAAAATAAATATGCATTTTCATTTGATTTAATAAATATAAAATATACAAGAAAAACACTCAATTTACTAAATATAAATACACTGTAATAATATGGTAAAACTCGTTTTTTTATTACATTTTTATTTTTAAGGTTTCAAACAATTATTTTAAAGATTTCAAATAAATTCACTAAAACCCAAAAAATAAATAGTCTCAGACAATATTATTTTAAAGACAGAAACCCAATAATGAATAATAGATAAAAAATATTGAATCCATTTAATCATTTTAGGCTAACTATATTATAAAGACTTAAAACAACATATAGTCTCTTATTTACAAACACGGGAAACACTATATATTAATAAAAACAAGTTATATTTTGGTTATTATAAAATGTACATTATAATTCTATTATTTGTCAATAAAATATGCTTTTAGCGATTAGATAAACTGAAATGTACAATTTGAAACGTGGAAAAAATAGACCAGACTAGGGCTCAGAGCTGATCTCTAGAAGCTGGTGGTGTAATTAAATCTTGTTCAAACACCCAGAGACTCATTTTAAGTGATGTATTGTCAAAAATGTTAAGCGTTGAATTGAGCCACGTGACCTCACATGACAACAAAACTGCACTGTTTGCTAAAGTGTGGCTGAATTGAAGCGTCAGAGTCATTGTTATCCTAACACAAGCATGGGCTTCAAGGTGTTGTAAATTATGTGTATTATCTTCCTAAATGCAAATAAACTTTAATAAATAATTAAATGTGTTGTTTAAAGTCCACTGTCTGCGTTTGGGCTGCGCAGACTTGATTGACTCAAGTCAAGTGCACCTCTGCGCATGCGTACTCATCAACCCAATCAGTTTCAATGAAACAATACCCAAAATTATAAATTAAAATAAATGAGTGACAATGGTTCTGCTTTATTTAAGCTAACGTGATCGTCATTCGATTCTCAAAGCATTACTAACGATGTTTCAGCTCTATTCTGACCTCACTCCTGCTCACGGCGCTAACAAACAACTCCTCCGCAGCCTCATCATCCTCCAGCTCAGTGAAATCACTGTTTTCCGTTATCTCCACGTCCGTAAAAAGTGGCGGATCTCTCTCCTCTGCCATCATTATAACCAGTAGCACAATAAACGAGTGTTTAAGGAGAAGGAGCGGGTGAGACGGAGCAAGTCACGTGATCTGGTCTCGTGACAGATCTGCTTCGAGAGGTTCGCGCTCCGCTCTCACTGCGCAGAAGCAACCGGAAATAACTTGAGGGTTAATTACGGAACCGGTCAAATAAAAATCAATAAAGGCAATTGCCATAAAAAAAAAAGATCTATATAGACATCTCTGCAGAGCTACACTCAAATTCTAAAAACAGCAAACAAGACAATAAAAGTGTTTCTAAAAAAAAAAAAAATCAAACAAAAAGCATCTATTCACTCATTGTGTACTGTAGAGAGTATGGAATTTGCAATCGCAAAACATTGTTTCAAGAAACAATAAATAAAAATCTGTTTTTCTACAAAACTAAAAACTATATTATAGCCATTTTTTACCGATTTTTTGCAAAATAACATGTTTCTTTACAAAACGTGAAGAGATTTGCAACACACATTTTGATATGCTTTTCTGTCAACCTTTGTGTTGGTCAAAGCTACAATCATCTCAGACTGGTTTCTTGAACATGTACTCAAATGTTCTCCAGATCTCAATCCAGTAGAGCACCTTTGGGATCTGGTGAATCTGGGAACCTTTGGGATTTGGGATCGTATCATGGATGTGCAGCCATCAAATTTGCTGCATTTCGTGATATGAAAAGTGCAGGATAAAAAGTGAACATTTCAAAGGAAAAAAAAGAGCTGACCATGACTAGAAGGAGTTTCACTGATAAAACAAGAGAATGTTTTTGAATTGAGAGGATGTTCTTGACCTGATCCATGTTCTCTCTCTTCTGTCAGAACAGTTTATTCTCATCCTTTCTCTTTCTCTTTCTGTTCCACCTAAAGCATCAAACAGAGAGGAGGCAGATAAAAGTATCCGAATGTCTCTTCATGTCAGCTGTGAAGGAAAACAAACCTGTCTCAGTCGAAATTTCTCCATTTCTCTTTCTCTCTTCTGGTGTTTCAGTATCTCACCTCTATAGATTTATACGCTGTGTTTGGACGGTGAAACTGAAACACTGTTTACAGAAGAAAACAACAGATTTCCAACAGGTCTGGCAATGGCCAAATCACTTTCCTACCTTCTCCTACACCCCCCCCCCCCCCAGCACAATTAAAGGTTGATCAGATGATTATCCCTCATCTGTGTCCCAGCAGGAGTTAATGAATGAGTGATTGTCACCTCTGGAGTCGGTGGTGGCTCCGGCTCATCCTTCAGAGAAGCTTCCGGCAGCTGTTTTCCAGCTGTCGTCCTGACGGCCAGCAGCAGCCCAGCGCTGTCAATTATATTTGATCGACTGGGCAGAGCTGCACACAAATAACCAAACAATGGACGGAGAAATCTATAGAGCGCTCGCTGCTGTCAGATCAGCGCTCGTCTGCTCACCGTGCCGCTCTGTCTGTCTGTCTCTCTCTCTCTTTCGTACGGCTCCAATTAAGAGCAGAAAAACCTTCAGGATTTTCAGAGCTGTTTGTGTTCCTCCTGAAGATAAAGGGTGAGCTAATTCTCTCTTTAACCTCTCTCTCTTTCTCTCTCTCTGTCTATCTCTACCTGTCTGTCTCCCCCTCTGTGGATGAAAGCAATTAACTCTACTTTTATCTTCAGAGGGACAGACAGGCCGTTCTGGGTTGCTAAACGTTCTCGTCTTGCTTGGTCTCACAGATTATTTCGTTTCTTCACAATCCTGAAGCTTGAGATGGTCAGGAGCACATTCCTGTCGGGTGAAGGTCTAAGATCCTGTGCCTCACATCTTCTGGTCCTGATGCTGGTGATGAAGATGCTGAATCGGATCGATTGCTTCTATAGAGAGGTGTCTCTTGTTCATGTGATGCTCCTGGTCTCAGTCACCTGCAGAGAAGACACCTGGGAGCCAGAGATCTTGATGATTGACAGGGTTCAAATACTTATTTCACTCATAGTAAAGTGAGCCAGCTTTTTAACATAATTAATGATCATTTATTTGTCTTTAGGCAAAGTCTGAATGTCCGTTGGAGTGAACTGAAATGATTCGTAAATGAATCAATAATTTATTTCAGAATCATCCCGTTAGAAAAATAACTCACAGAATGATTTGTATTTTCTATTTTCACACTTTCTACAACAAAGTATTTGAGAATTAAGAATCAATCTCTTGCAGAATCATGGAAAAACTATGATTGATTCATTTGTTTTCAGAATAAAAATGATTCATTCATTTTTAGAATGTTTGTTCATTAAATAAAATAATTTTTTTAACAGAAAATGTAAAGTTGTGTCAGAATCACCAGAATCGAAAATTAATCATTAATTGATTATTTTAAACGTTTGTACTTTATATAAAACATTTCATGAGTTATTCAACACCTTGTTTCAGAATCATCATGGAATCTAAATGAATCAAACATTGATTTGTTTGTTTGTTCTTTATATAAAAACAGTTATTAAGTGAATCAACAAATTGTTTTAGAATCAGAAATGAACGGAATTGAAATGACTGATTGATTTTTTTGTTTTGAGGGTTTGTTGTTTATGCAAAACATATTTAATCAGAAAATCAATTCGTTGTTTAAGAATCATACTGAAAATGATTCATTAAGTGATTGGGTGAATCAATAAATTAGTGAGTGAAAAATGTTTTTTTTTTTTTTTTACATTTAGGAACTAAAAATGATTCATTTGGTTCATTTGATTCATTACTTTATGTCTGCTGTTTAAATAGAAATACATTTAATGTGTGACTCATTAAAAAATTAAAATGATACCACAATTGATATTTATCGCTTATGAACGATTCCTTAATCGATTCATTAGTTAATCAAAATATATTTTTCTGGTAAAAACAAATGAACTCTGATTAATTTGTAGAACAAATCCTAAATTTGATTCATTGACTGATTCATCATGTAATAGTGGTGCACAGGAACTAAACAAATTTACTTTGTTACATTTATTTGGGTAAATATTCTCACAAATCAATAAAATTTAAATACTCTACCGGCCTCTGAGCAACGAATAAATCATGTAATGATTCAAGAATGATTAATTAATTGATCATTAGATGATTGGTTTGAAGTTTGTTTATTATATAAAATCAAATAATTTCTTTCGAACAATAATTAAAGAATACTCGTGCAATAAAAATGATTCATGGGTTCAAAGTGTCGGCATTAATCTCTCACGAACAGATGACAAGTCTCAAAACAAACATCAAACATATAAAAAAAAGAAACGTACGAAACGCTGCGGCTGCTCTAAACAGCACTCGTCTTGCTTTTGTTCTTGGCCTCACTCTTTTTTTTCCCGGGACTTTGAATGTTGTTATTATTCCCGTTCTGGTTTCCGCTTAAAGTTTCCATGATCGAACGAAAGGTACCAAACGCTCGCTTCCCAGAATCCACTTTCTCCTTTGCGGTGACCGGCTTTCCATTCACCGTGGCGGATCCGTCTTTCCGCGGCGGTTCGTCGAACGTGACACGAAGCTTGAGGTTTTGCGCCGTTTTTCTGCGTGACGTCGGTGACTTCAAGGCGCTTTTCGGACTCGTCGTTGCTTTGTTTCCATCGTGACTTTCTCCTGCCTCCATCTTGGATTCTGGGTCACTGTTTTCGGAGGACGGGGACGGGTTGCAGACATCGATAGACTTCGAAGTCCTGTGCGTGAATAAAAACTTGCGTTCGCTAGAGAGTTTCGTTTTTGGTTGCTCTGCTTCCGTGATCGCTAACTGATTTGGCCGCTCAGTTCTGGAAGCGTTTTTCGCATCATCAGGAGGATAGCCGTCGCCGTCAGATTCGCTTAGCGACCGCTGCATGATCTGTTTGAGGCGGGCCAGCTTTACATCAGCTGTTTCCAGCCTTTTCATTGGACAGGGAACAGGTCCTGTCACTGTCTCCACCCCCTGGTGTACGTTCTTCTGCTTCAAGAGCAACTGTCCGCTTTCCGGCCCAGCTTCTGCCGTCAGAGTCATTTCAGCCCAGGATTCTACTGGAGGACCGCGAGCGCTGGAAAAACAAATGATTTAAGTTTACTTAGTTTGTTTTTAAAATGGCTTTAAAAGTCAATTTTGAGATTAAAAGTTAAAATTTTGAGATAAAACGCTAAAGTTTTAGATAAAAGTCAAAATTTGGAGCTTTTGAGATGTATCTCCACCAATTTTGTTCAAAGGGACTAATGAACCGTTGCTGCTCTGCACCTTTTCACATCATGTCGACATTGTTTTATCTCTCATTTGGGAACACAAAAGGGAAAAATGATGTGTAAAGGAAAGACATCTGTTAATGAAATTCTGTGAAAAATACTGGAAAACTTTCAGGGAAGCCATTAATTTTAAGCTGTATACGGAAGATTGTGAACAGAATTCATAAAACAAATCAAATAATTAAAAATAGATTCATTAATAATGAATCGTTTGGTGTTCATGATTGGCATAGCCCCGGCTCACTGACCTGGGTGAAGAAGGCTGGCCGGTGCTTTCCTGCGTCTGGAGCAGGAGCTGAAGCTGATTCTGAAGAGCCACACGAGCCGTCGTCTGCCTGTGAGTGAACAATATAGATCTGTGAATCGCATCCGAAAAGAACCTCACTGAAGAGATCCGAACAGCAACAATGAAGTGAATCATACTGAACCTAATCATTCTGTATTGAATCTGTTGAACTGTTCAGTTTGATTCATTTCAATATGAATCAGAACAGTCGTACCAAACTGAATCATTCTATACTGAATCTGTGGAACTGTTCGGTTTGATTCATTTCAATATGAATCAGAACAGTCGTACCAAACTGAATCATTCTATACTGAATCTGTGGAACTGTTCGGTTTGATTCATTTCAATATGAATCAGAACAGTCGTACCAAACTGAATCATTCTATACTGAATCTGTGGAACTGTTCGGTTTGATTAATTTCAATATGAATCAGAACAGTCGTACCAAACTGAATCATTCTATACTGAATCTGTGGAACTGTTCGGTTTGATTCAGTTCAATATGAATCAGAACAGTCGTACCAAACTGAATCATTCTATACTGAATCTATGGAACTGTTCGGTTTGATTCAGTTGAAGGTGAATCTAAGATAGAGATTGACAAGAACATACAGAATTGATTCATTTCACATGGAATGTAATAACGCTGTAGTGGTTCACTCTGAGCAGAAATGAACTGATTCCAGAGGAAAAGTTGAATCTTACTGGTGCAGTTGTTTGGTGAGCTTGACCACCTGAGATGCCAGAGACATGCAACTCTCCACCACCACCAGGTATCGTGAGCAGGCGCTATGCCCCTGCCGCTCGGCATTCTGGGAAGGACGCTCCCCTTGCAGGTTCAGCACAGTCACATTGGACCCATACTCCACCAGTGTCTTAGGAAAATAATAAAAACGAAACATCTTCAAAGTGCATCATGAGGCCACAAAGGATCACATGGACAATAAAGAGATCGCTAGCTTCAAAACAAATTCAGGTGTCACTTTGACTAAACATGGTCCTTGACTTCGCTGCAGCACTGACCTGAAGGCAGCTGAGATGGCCGAACTGTGCTGCCACATGAACCGCGGTGCTCCCGTCCGGATCCACTTCATCCAGAGAGATGCCCTGCTCCTGCATGAACTGCAGCAGCCACAGCAGCACACGCTCCTGACACAGAAACGGATTAATACATGGAGAAACCATATTTTGATGTGGTAAAAATGCTCAAAATCACACTTCCATTCTGAATTTCACACGTCACCTATTTCAGGTTCTACCACTTGACCGGAGTTCGTCTGTGTGTGCTCACCTGTCCGTGGCGGGCGGCGTAATGTATGAGGCTGGGGTGCTCTCGAGTACAGCTGAGCTCTGCGATGGCTTCGGTGTCGCTCACCAGCCAGCGAACGCACTCCAGCTGCCCGTTCTACGCACACAGAGCGTACCGTAACGTATACAACTGATTCATTCTGAGCAGAATCAAACGGAACAGAACTGATTCAGAGGAACAGGTTCATTCTAAAACGAACTGAGAAATATTACTTTAAAAAGAACTGTATCATACTGAAAATAACTGAATTATTCTGAATCGTGCTACACAGAACCAATTCATTCTGAAGAGCTCAGAATCAAACTGAACAGAAAGAATCATTCATTCGTCTTCTAACCCCGTCACGGGGGTCTGCTGCATCTCCAGCACAAATGGGGCGGGCGTACACCCTGGACAGGTCTCCAGTCCATCACAGGGCAACACACACTCACATTCACACCTGAGGGGAATTTTGATTATTCAATGAACCTGAACCAGGTTTTATGGGTGAAACAACCGGAGTAAACCCGGAGGAAATCCACACGAGCACCGGGAGAACATGCAAACTCCTTCCAGCAAGGTCACCAGCGAGCCTAGAACCGACACCTTTTTTTTTACCTTGTCCTGTCCTGCTCAAACGCCACCACATGGGTTAGAATCATACGGAACAGAATCATACCAAACTAAACCGAATCACAAATCTTTAAGAACAAATCTTTGATAAACCGGTTTGGTTTTCGTGTTCTTACCCGTACGGCCAGCCCAGCGGGGGTCAGCTGGTGTGTGTTCCTCTCATTCAGGAAGTCCTCCCCCATCAGCGTCGTCAGGTGCTGTAAACACTCGCAGTGTCCCCGAGACGCACTGATGTGTAGAAGGTTGTTCCCGTCCTCATCACGGACACACTCCAGGTGCTCCACGGCGAGGTGAGGCTGCACAGACACACACAGGTTACACCGGGCCGAGGAGAAGCTCTCAGAGCTTCGTTTATAGCTCACCAGCAGTGAGATCTGTCCTTCTCTCACTATGTTCAGGATGTTCTGGATTTTCTTGGATTCCTCGTCGATTTCTCTCACCCTCATTCCCCTCGTTCCAAACATCATCTGTTTTCCATCAGCTCCAAGTTTTGAGTCCGTGAAGGGACCAATCATGTCGCCGTCCATCTCTAATGCAGCATTTTGAGCTCGGAGATCCACAGACTTGGACTTTCTCATGTCAGGCCAGTTCGCGGGCGATAGGAGGCAGAACTGAGCCGCGCTGTTCAAGCTTTCAGAATGGACCAGCGTCGACGGTTTCATGCGAGGAAGAGTCGAGGTCTGGGGGACTGAATAGAAAAACATGAACCTCAAAACACTTGGTCTAACACAAACGGTTAGCCATTTTAAATTATTTTTACAAAACCCAAAACCAATTCTCTTTCAAAATGTTTATATTTTATACAGATATCTGGAGCAATGGCTTGAGTTGCTGTAAAAGAGAAGATGAGGATGTTCTAACCATATATGGCAATGGGACGGCCTCTGAGGGGAGAGATAAACGTAGTTGGTTAAAAAACTATTAATTATTTTATAGATCTGAGAAAGTTTTCTTTTTTTTGACCAAGTTTTACGTTTCCCTTGGGTGGTTGAAGTGAGCCACCCGAATGCAGGGGATAATGGACCTCAGACAACCTCTAAACCAGTGAAATCAACCCAGGACCAATCCAAGTCCCACTACGAAACCTGACCTCACCTTGCTGCTGGCTGGATTTGATGTAAGGCACGTCCAGGATCTCGTCCATGTCCAGATCGTAGTGCTCCAGCTCTCCGAACATCCCTCCGTTCCCCATCGCTTTGCTCTTCTGGTTTCTGATGGTGGTCGGAACGACGGCAGAGTCATCTTTGCTCGCGGTAGCGTCCGGCTCCTCGTGTTTCCCCTGCGTTTCACTATCAGAGACCTCAGGCTGGTGTTTGAGCGGAGAGACGCGCTTGACCGGTCTGAACTTGCTGTAGACGTCTGCGATGCCGGTGGGTTTGACTGCAGTGCTGTTGAGAGATGATCCGCTTCGAGCCCAGTGGACTCCAGGGGCTGCAGTTAAACGAGACATCAGTACATTATTATTGAATAAACAGACGTCTGGTGAAATTGGGACGTTTTTGAAAGTAAACTCACCTTGTCTATCGTCACTGGGACCATCGTGTCGACGACAGAGCTCAGGAATGCTCTTAGAGGAAAGCTGAGAGATCAAAGTTCATGTAAAATCCTTGTGAACGCAATCACAGCTTGATTTGTACATTTGGAACCTCACGGTCTCCTAAGATGCACAAACTTAAACACATCCAAAGGAAGCGTGTCTAGAAGTGTTTAAAAAATGATTTTAAAAATGTTTCTGTGTGCAAAACTACAATTATAAAGAGGAGACATGAGCTCAGATCACTTCTTGTATTGATGCAAGCCTTTTTTCATCAGATAGAAATAAGAGATCCCCCTTTTCTTTGTATCGATACGTCAACGTATCGGCCATTTCCAGGGACAACATCAGAGGATGTTACAACCAAAAGTCTATGGGATAACCCATGAGGGGAGACGTAAGAACTTGATGGACATTTGAGAGCCATCAGTAGTTTAAATCGAAATATAGCAATCAGAGGTAAAAAAAAACAGCATACAACACTCTCGCACCAGCAGAAATACGATCAGTGAGCATCTGGCCAATGAGAGGTATTGAGGACGTCACATGATGCATTTTGGTTTGTTTCGTCATATAGTTCAGTTCAGAGAAGTCAGCGTGTCGTTAAAGAGACAGAAAACAAAATAAAAGTAATCACACCCTTCTCTGAATCAGAATGAATTATTTAGTAATCGGTTCATTGACTCTGAAGACATTCAAGTTCAATTCTAATTTGATCTCCTAGGAAATGATAAAGCATTAGAACTCACAGGTAAATCATCAGTGAAGTCTATCTCATCCAGATCCAGGTATTCAGGAGCGTCCATCTTCCGTCAGCATGCTGAAATATGTTATAATCACACAAATATTTTCATACACAAGTTAACAGCTAAGCAGTGCTATTTATTAGGGCTGGGTATTGTGACCAATTCTGCGGTCCGATTCTTATTTTTATGGTTTTATTTTTATGAAACTCTCCTGCTTACATTTATTACTGAAATACACATCTGCATTAATAATAGGGTGTTAATAGTTGTTTATTTTAAACAACTTTTACTTTAACTAGAGGTGAATATTCATATCCACTTATGTGAAGCATGTGCATTAACAATCGTTTCAGGGATTTTCTGAATAGATATTGTTGCGTGAAACTGAAGATCGATTGAAATCGGACAATCTACATTTTTTTTACCCAGCTCTATTAAATATGATTTGTTTGGCCCAATACAGTGTGTGCACATGACATCGTGGTATACCCAGAAGTCACAAGTGAGAGGCAAAAAGCCTATTAATACACTAGCTGGCTGTTATTCATGGCAGAAATGGGGGAAAGCTGTTGTGCGATCAACTGCTCGAACCAATTTTCAAAGTTCAGGGACAATGTTTTACAAACTGACGAAAACAGTGTACACAACAAAAATATTATAATCCAAATTTCAATTTCGAGATAGACAAAAGAGCATTAATTCATCCGTGAAAATTAGAGGTAGATTTTTTTAGACAATTTTGAGAAAGGTTGTTATATAAATGTGCAAAAAATCTGACAGAATATATAGACCATATTCTAACCATATTGGAAAAAACCTTAACAAAAATGAAATAAACACATGAAGAGAACAGATTCTTGTGGAAAAGCGTGTCGGTTACTCTGGCGTGAGGACCGTTAGATTACAACCCTCACAATCTGTCGGTGCTGACGGTAACCTATAATATATAGTATTAGCATAATACCACATCCCTAACAGAAATCGTCTTCGTGAGAGCTGTTAATCGAAGTGTACGCTTTCGGGGGGTTTTGTGTTTTTATGTCACGCTAATTAACAGTTTGACAGTGCGTGCACGCGCTCAGCCTCTCTTTTGTTTCCAGCTTTAGCGTTAGCGTTAGCATTCCACCGCTGATATTCTATTGCAATCCCTCGCCCTATCTCCCGGAGTTAAGCTGAATATGTGTGTGTTCATGAGAGTTTGTTATACCTGGATTGTTTGTCGTTGTTTTTCGTTATTTACCGTCCGGATCATCTGAAGAATGTGACGCGAGCACGCGCCTCCTTCAGCCTCCTCTGCGTGCGCGACAACGAGACACACGCGCAGTTTAACTAAACGGCCAGCAGAGGTCGACACATACAATCAAATAACAAAAATAACGTAAATGGTCTTTCTCATATTAGGAAAATACATATATAGAGTCAGGTCACAAAACCTACCATAAATAGTGAGGAAAACTATTATTCTCGTCAGGCGTGTGGTAAATTGTGTGCTAGTAACGTCTTACACTCTTAAACTTACCGTTGGGTTGCTAAGCAACGAGCTTGTCAATCATCTTTAATCGCCTTTAACATGTGCACATGCGTAATTAAAACGGTTTGAATCCACAAACATTGAAATAATTTCTATTCTTTGACATTGCAAAAAGGCATAACAAAATACTACTTTTGTAATTGTTGTTAAAGTAATGTTAAGATGTATGTTTACAAATATGTGATTCCATAATGATGCTATTTTTGTCGATGACAATATTTTTGGGAATTTTCGTCAGACTATTCTCGTAATAAAACAGTTAACAGCACTGCACCCACTGCAAGGTTTCTAACTTCCATGAATACACACTTCATTATTAATTGTTTTTATGTACAAACAGGTGAACAATGGCAGCATCTGGTTGTGTTGTCATTATTCTTTTTTGTGGAATACGCTAGTCTCTCAAGGTCCATACAGCAAACTTCTTCTTTGACACTTGGTTTTAGTGATAAATACTATGATTATCCAGAAGGCTTACAAGAACTTAGCACCTACAACTGAGTCTTCTTTGTCATCATAGCCCCTCTACCACCCTGCAGAAAATTGGTGAGAGTTGAAAGTAAAAATCAGAAAAAAAGCACATTGCACATTTTGTTTCCTTCAGGTCCTGGTTTGCCATTGCAGTTTGGAGGCTGAAATGTCTACAGCCATCTTTGGGAGCGGTGAACGGACATCGTTTAATGGAGATAAACGAGACACAAATAATTTAATGTTGCTTTATTCAGTACATAAATACACTTTCCATCAGACACACAGTGTGACATCTTTAAAATCATCTTAGAAAATATAAAAATATGCTCTTTGAGGTTTTGACGATTTCTATAGAAAAACATTGAACATTTTTAATTCTAAGCTCTAATTTCCCGTTGGCAGCGTTTGGCAGAAATCAAGACATTAGTGACTGGTTCTGAAGCCGGATTTTTATTTTATTTTTACTAGAAGAAGCCTCAGATTTGATTCTTTCGTTGAAGTGATGCTATTAAAGGGATATTTCAGTCAAAGTGATGAGCATTTGCAAAAAATGACCTCTTTCACGGATTGGCTATTGTGTATTATGAGATACAGCAACCTGTAGCAACTAAATTTTTTTATTGGTGGTTGCTATGGCAGCCATCTTTGTTAAACAACCAAACTATGCAGTGCATGCTGGGAAATCTGTCTCAAGCACACTCGATCTGAAGTGTGTCAGAAAATGAAGACCTGTAAATTATCTAAGACACAGAACAGAGAATTTTATTAAAGTTAAGATTTTTTTTTAAGTCCTAAAATTTGGGTATTTAAACTGTAGACTTTTTAAGACCCTGCGGACGCCCTGAATGCAGGCACGTTGGTGTTTAGAGGATGGACGAATGTTTATTTTTGTCTGAATTATCCCTTCAAGAGTGAACTCTCATGTTTGATTAAACCTCGTGAGACAGCAGAGTTCCTGACTGCGCTGTGATCCATGAGACAATGGTGTTTTCCCCGCGGAGCCGCGGTGAAGAGTCAGGAAGTGATGTCCAGTGGTGCAACCGTACGCTCCGCAGCCAGAGGCTCCATCCGTCACAGAACAGGAGATCGGGGGAGCTGGGGACCTGCGGGGCATACAAGAGGAAGAGAAAGAGCTAAAATTACACTCAATCCCACACAGAACGAGGGAATTTACCAGCAGCTCATGAATCAAACAATTAAAAGAAAGACAAATCCTCCATGAAGATGAATTACAATTTGGAAGAAAGATCAACCAGATCATCAGACAGACGGACGGAGGAGAGCTAGACGAGGAGTTTCAGAGTAATGAGATGCTGTGTAGGAGACTCTGATGAGGATTGATCGGTTCCTCAAACACTTCTGCACATAATAAAAGCATTTGGACAGAAAACTACGAGCTTTTTTTGGAAAAGTTCTCCATTCTTTATGTTCAAAACACCAGAGCAGGGGTTTGCTCCTTAACTATGGGTGCTAAGATTCCACCTTCTCATGAACCAGAGACGTTAGCCTGAATGATGAGATTTTAACGTTTTCCTGCATCCCATCCTCAAAAATAGGCATGTGCATAAATTTATCACTAATTATTAGAAGCAAAAATTGGTTTGGTGAACTCGGTTACCCTTGACCTCCACAGAAGTATTTAAAGGAGGTCGACTGTGAGTGTTGCTCCTCTTTGAATCTTCTCTAAAGACCTGGAGCCTCAAAACAACTCTGAGCTGAAAACATTGATTGTTGAGAATCACGGTTTAGGGAAAGGATGCAGAAAGCTCTCACAGATTTAAGCTCTCGCTTGCAACTGTGAGGAATATTGTGTGGAACTGGAAAACCAGAGGCACAGTTCTAGTTAAGGCCTGAAATGGTGAGAAAAGTCACAGACAACCCACAGACCAGCTCCAACCACCTACAGAATCATCTCGTTCGAGGTCTTCTAAAGTACTTTTAAAAATCCAGCTTCATTCTGGTACAAGGTGCTGTGAACTGATGAATCTAAGATCTAGTTATTTGGGCAGAACAAGGTTCCATGGTGCTGTGTAGGGACTGGGAATCTTGTCAAAACCTACTGAGAAACAAATACAACGTTCTAGAATGGCCAGCTAAGTCCCCAGACCTGAATGTAAGTGATAATGTGTGGTGAGAGGCAGACATCTCAAGGATTATCAGGAGAAACA
This sequence comes from Danionella cerebrum, assembly GCA_007224835.1. Classification (NCBI taxonomy): domain Eukaryota; kingdom Metazoa; phylum Chordata; class Actinopteri; order Cypriniformes; family Danionidae; genus Danionella; species Danionella cerebrum. The sequence goes on along the minus strand of SRMA01026967.1, from coordinate 357,643 downwards.
GGAAGCACCTGGGGTCAATTTTTCATGGCAGGGAGTGAAAGCTGTATAGAAATGGATAATACTTACCAGTCTCTCCAGTGTTCAAGTTTATCCTCTGAATGAAAAAAACAAACTAAAGCGCGCTCAGTTTCTGCATCAAACAGTGGTACTGGTGGACTTGCGTAAAATAGTCTTCTGTGGTTTTAGCGAGGGGCACCCAATGCCACCGTTCTCCGTAGGTTTATGATCCATTATTTCCGAGTGCAAGTGTAAATCCAGTTCGTTGGTTTCACACTGAACGTCGCAGTCCGGACAGTAACCGTGATACTGAACCTTCTCGCTGAATCGTACCCGCTCGCGTGTGGTTTGAGGACAACGGCTTGCATGAACTTTCTCGATCGTTGTGACCACTGGATTCAGCATTAGCGCTCCATTAGCAGCGGTGTCCTCAGATCTGGGTGGAGGAGGAGGAGGGTTGGGTTTCTTCATCACAGTGAGGATGGATGAAGACACCAGAGGATGGGGCTGTTAAGGGAAAAGCGTGATCAGGATTCGATTTGTTACAAAACAAAGACTCAACAATCAGTACGACTGAAGTGTTTCAGTTTGCAGCCCTCCAGCAGAACAGAATTTGTTTTTTTCACTTTCTCCAGTTCAAGTCAGTTCTGTTAAACAGTTTTCAGTTGCTCTTACCAAACATTCAGAATTACTGAAGTTTTTTTTTCAGTTTCTTTGTCCAAAAAGTCAGAATTACTTTATAACAGTGTTTCAGTTTCAGAGACTGAAATGGTTCCAAGTTCCAATCCAAAAAAACCCAAGCTGAACTGCATTCCAGTTTTACTGTCCAAAGTATCAGCACTACTGAAAGGGGTCAATAAAGTCAGCACTAGCGAACAGTGTTTCCATTTCAGAGTGAATCTGAATCTCCACCATTGCAGTGATTTGAGGTGTCCAAACAGTCAGCACTACTACACAGTGTTTCAGTTTCTCTGTCCAAATAATTTGCAGTACTGGAGAAAATGTGTTTGTATCTGTCAGGGCAATACTACTGAACAGAGATTCAGACAGTGATACTGAAGCAGCTTATCCATCAGACTTTTCGCTTTTACTGGCAGTGATTCTCTGTCAAAGCGGTCATAACTACTGAATGGTGCTTCAGATTATCTAGCAGACGTCTAGTTGAAAAGCGTTTGTCCAAATGTCCAAATCCCCAACTCTATACTGGCAGTGATTCAGTTTCTCTGTCCAAAACTACAGCATCCTGAAGAGTATTTCAGTGAACAATGTTTCAGCACTACGTTGTTATTATTATTATTACATTAAATCTTTTATGCCCCCATCACTTTTAATATAGCTCTACAATTTGCTGGAAAACCCGGGTGTAGTTGGTGGAGTTTTGGGTCATTGTTTCATCGATAAAACAACTCAACCCAACAAAAAGTGTATTTTTGAGATTACAGTAAGATTTGATCATTCGTTGATGTATTTTCACCCCGAGCGGTTCCTGGTTTGAACGAACACTAGCAGCGAGAGCTGAAGCGTGAACGCTACGTTTCAGGAGCGCACCGGAGTGTGTGTGAAGGCCGTGTCCTCGGGGTAGATCTTAACGCTGGAGTTGGTGGTGTTAGAGCTGCTGGAGCTGCTATTGAGGGTGTCCGTCTGGCAGCCCAGGGCCTGTCCCTCCTCCAGATGAAGAGCTGACGTCAAGCAGTCGATCTCCTCAACCACCTGCAGAGAGAGCCAGAGAAATATGAAACCATGCTTCCGTATCAGTGCTCCTACACCAGTCCACGGAGAACAGATGAAAAAGCTGTCAATGAACTTGTTTGAGAATAAAACAGGTGCTAGAAAATCAACCAAACCTCTCCTCGAAGGATGTGATTTGTTCCATAACTAACTGCAACTAATCAATAGCTCTGAGTGTCTCCAGGAGTGTCGGATTAGTTAATGAATTCATGAAGGACCTCAGATGTTCGTTGTGAAGGACAAAAAGCCGTAAGTGCTTCCGCTCTCTTCATTCAAGGTGACACTCAAGAGAATGAGCAGATGATCACCCAGCGCGACCATAACTCATTTATTACGAGAGCTAGGAGATGAGTTGCTTTTCTCCGGCATACTATGCTCTACAGAACCATCTTTGAATGAACACGACAAGGGAACCCATGGGAAACTAATCCACAGAATCTCAAAGAATCATGCTGATAACTTTAGCATAGCGGCTGAACAGCGTAACAGCCAGGGCGCTTCGTTAACTAATAAACTATATATTAACTAATTAAATATTAACTCCACTAAACGCATCATTTCCGGGTTGAGCTCAGGGTCATCCATGTCACACTAGCATCCAATCATCGTGAAGTTAGGCGGGGAAAACACCAGACGAGACTCACTGATTGGCTGATTGTCGAATCACGGTGAAGACAACACACACAAAAGTTTACTGCTTGTCTTGGCATATGTGATCGAAATGCAAATAAACAGTCAATAAGGCGGTCAGAAAATAAAATGTAAAAAGCTATCCAATTAATCGATCGATTACTGTTAGAAGAGCAAATAAAAAAAAAAAATCTGATAATAGGGCCTTTTAAAGTCCACAGTCAAAAATGTCAGCATGAAAGCGAACCGTACAAGGAGTAAATTAATTATTAGAGTATTTAGTCCACAACAAACTAAACAAAATGAAGAATAAAGTGTGAACACATCTTTAAAATTGTAAATAGAGAAAATATGATTGTACACAGGAGCAAATAACATCTCTGCTGCCAGATGTCATAAACTCAATTAGAGAACTACTTCACCACGACGGATCGTCAGTGGTTTAATCTCATTATTTTGGCCTTATGTTTGAGTTTTACTTCACATGCTAGATTTACTGGAAATGGAGTTTGGGCACATCTTATAACATATACAACTACTTGACATTAAAACATCATCTCGTTCAATTAACTGATTAAACTGGAGAAACAAAAACGATAGATGTACAAACACACAGATCAACAATTAACCATCACATTGATCAAAAACAGATAATCAAATATAAATTAAGGAACAAACGAATGATTGACAGCTGTCAGGACTCTACCGAACCGAATCTCCGGTATCGACTCACTCAAAATCACTCGTGTTGTGATGATTCTCGAGTGCCGTTGGCGATAAACATCACGTTCACTCGAGGCCTCATCGATGTACTGAACTCACAAGCATCTCTTGATCACCTTCATGATCCCAAACGCACCTCTTTGAGCTCTTTGGCCACGTCCTTCAGGTCTCCCAAGATGTTCTCCAGCTCGTCCACGATGCTCCGTATCCGCCGCTTAACTCGAACTTTCTTCGCGCCTCGCTCCTTGTCCGCCGCTACGCTGACGTTCATCCTCCGAGGCGAATCGGAAGATTCAGCGGGCACCGATCACGGCGTGTCCCTCATGATGAGCGACACGCATGCTAATAATACAGACGGTAACGTTATCCCCATGACTCCTCTCAGATGCGGGAGAATCTAGAGCGAGCGGCGCGTCCCGGTTATGAACGTGCGCATGCGCACTGTGGACACAAACATAGAGTCCCGGAGAACACGCTCGAGATTATTTATTTAACTATATATTATTCAACTATTCCATTTGAACATACAACAGTAGGATACCTATTTATAATATAAATACGTAATAAATAAATAAATCTTTTTTTAAGAATTCGTTTAATTTTTCACTCAATCTGAATATTATTTATAAACACATGTTATTTATAACATTACATTTATTTGTCCTTCACTTTATCTAGCTCGAGGAGACAGCTGTACAAACAGGAAAGCCCAGACTTCCCTCTCCTTGGACGCTTACTCCATGTAGCAAGGGGAAAACTGAGATTTCTCCAGGGATAGGCTCTCAAGCATGCACTGGGTGTTCCCTTTGGCCTCCTCTCTATGCTTGGAACCCTTCCCTAGAAAATCAAAACAGATCCCTGAGCAACTGCAGCTGGCTCCTCTCAATGTTGAAGAGTAGTATGTCGTGAGTACCAGAGCTTTGCAGGTGTGAAAAAACAATATTCCATTAACAAAATGCATTGAATAAACAATAGACAGATCTAAATCAAATCTACATTTTGATGTGACAACCTTTACCTTCAAAACAGCTTCAATTCTCCCAGATACACTCGCACACAGCTTTTGCAGAAACTCTGCTAGAGGTTGCTCAAAACATCTTGGAGAATCAACCACATATTTTCAGTGGATGCAGCTTTCTCACATTCTTCTGTCTCTTTTTATAATCTGAGACACCAGATGATGCAGAGGTCAGAGATTTTTGAAGACCATACCCTCATTTCCAGAACTTATTAATGGCATTGGCTGTGTGTTTAGGACCATTGTCCTGCTGCAAAATAAATTTGTGATATAATGTATTTGAAAGCAATGAAACCATCATTAATCCTGACCAAATCCCCAACTCCTTTAGCAGAAATGCAGATCCAAAATATTTATGTATGTGCTCTTTAATTATTTGTTTATTTAGAATAGTTTATTATTTACTTATTATTTAAGCACATTTACTTTCTTAATGTTTATAAACTACATATTTTCATAGTTGTTTTTACTTTAACATTACAAACATAACAAAAGGAACGATTTATGTTTAGTTGGTATAGGAAACGACCCAAATAGGCGACTCTGATTGGCTATGGATATGTGACGTCATCACGCAAGTCAGGAAGTGGGTGAAAAGTCACGGCGGAGTACGTCGCACAGAAGTAGAAGTCTTTCTGCTTTAACGAGCAAGAAAATACGGGATTGAAATTAGTTATTGATATCAAACTCAAAATTTGACGATGTCCGAGCCTCTGACCTTCGACGGCAGAGTGGTGCTGGTGACGGGAGCGGGGGGAGGTTTGTTCTTGAGCAATAGTTAAAGCTTTTTTGGAAATGCACGATAATACATCACGCTAATAACGATAAAATATGCCGAAATGCAATAAACAAACCGTTATTGTGCAAGTCAGCCGTACATAGCTGCTGTAAATTATTTTATTCGCTTACTTTGTAAGTTTTCTGCAGATACATTCACGTAGCCAATAATAGGAAAAAAAAAGCACACTTCTTAAGCATCAAATCGACTTTTAATTATCAAGTTGTACATTTTTTGTAGTTGAAATGGTTAAGCGTTATTCATCACTGATGCTTTGATGTGATGATCAAAGTTCAAACTTGAGATAAGACCTTATTGATTAGTTTCTATAAAAATTTCTTTCATGATGAATAAATAAATTGTGCTTATTTTAATTCTAACAACATTTTTGTGCTTTTTTTGTTCTGCAGGTTTGGGAAGAGAATACGCGCTGGCATTTGGTCAGAGAGGAGCCGCTGTCATTGGTAACCGAATCTTTAATCGATTCGCTTCAAACGAATCGCAAATATGGTTCTTTTTTGAGTCCACGTGTATTCTTGTATTTAGTGAATGATCTGGGAGGAGATATAAAAGGGGGAGGCAAGAGTTCAGCTGCAGCGGATAAGGTAGTTGAGGAGATCAAAGCGAAGGGAGGCAAAGCTGTGGCCAACTACGGTGAGGATGAATCGACTCTTTGATTCTACCTTTATTTATTAGATGAACCATTCAAAATGTACTGTGGGTGAACTGAGTAGTATTTATCTGTTTGTGTACTTCTTTACACCGCTGTTTAGTGCACATACTCTATGCTTTGTTGCAGGGTGCCACAATAGTTGTTGGTCTGATTCTCAGGGAAAGCAAACACAGATCTTGGAGCTTTTTAGATGGCTCTACACACCGATGGAAAAAAGCGGTGACTGATGTGTTTTTTTTTCTCACAGATTCAGTGGAAGATGGAGAAAAGCTCATTCAGACAGCACTTGATGCTTTTGGACGAATAGGTGCAAAAATATATATATTTGTTATGTTATCTAAAACTTCAGGATTCATGAAGAGAACTACGATTTAATTAGCTTTTATTGTTTTTCAGATATTGTGGTGAATAATGCTGGGTAAGATCATGTTTTTGCCATTGCAATCAAAACTATTTTAAATTGTTACTGTCTTATTGTTTAAAAAAATGTGTTTATAGATTTGAAAGGCACTGTTTTATTAAGAGTTATTATTGTAGTCTTAAAGCTTTAATTTTGTAGGATTCTTCGGGATCGATCTTTCGCTCGTACCAGTGATACTGACTGGGGTACGTACTTACCTGAAGTTACTTTTATCTGCTGCAAAGATGTTTTTAAGAATATTGGGACCCAGTATAGCTTTAACTGACCTGCTGTGTTCCAGACCTGATTCACCGGGTTCATCTGAGAGGCTCGTTCCTGGTCACCAGAGCTGCTTGGAACCATATGAAGAACCAGAAGTTTGGGAGGTGAGCCCACGTGCAAGATGTTCAGCTCTGAATCAAGTGAACTGAACTGAACTGAAGCCTGTTTAACAACCATACCCAGCTGATCTGAATTACATCTATCTGATTAGAACAGAGTCAGTTCTGGGTGAAACTGAATCATTTATAATATTACTGAAGCTGCATTCTGTTGCTCTCAATCGTTATTATCTGAAATCAACTGCACAGAATCCACTTTAATTTGAGTGGAAATAAACTGTGCCAGTCAAAAGAACTGACCAGAACAAAATTATTTTTAAATTGAACTGAATCAAAAATAACTGAATCGTTTTGATCGAACCTGCACACGAACCAAATAATTGAATCAAACAGAAGTGAATCATTTTGTGTGTCCATTGCATACTGACCTTTCCAGTTTAACTGAATCAAAAAGAACTGAATCGTTTTGATCGAACATGCACACAAACCAAATAACTGAATCAACAGAACTGAATCATTTTGAACAAACCTGCACAAGAATCAAATAACTGATTCAAACAAAAGTGAATCATTTTGTGTGACCATTGCATACTGACCTTTCCAGTTTAACTGAATCAAAAAGAACTGAATCATTTTGATGAAACATTTTTTCTTTAGAACAAGTTAATACATATAAAGAACAGAAAATGCCAGAGAAAAAGTTTACACAAAAATATACACAAGAATCAAACAGAACTGAATCATTTATCATGATAGAACAGCACTCCATCACCATCCTCCTGATGCTTTCTATTTTCCCACTTATTCAGGATCATCATGACCTCATCTGCTGCTGGGATCTATGGGAACTTCGGACAGGCTAATTACAGCGCCGCCAAACTGGGTCTGCTGGGTTTATCCAACACGCTCGCCATCGAAGGCCAGAAGTACAACATCCACTGCAACACCATCGCTCCGACGGCCGGATCCCGCCTCACAGAGACCGTCATGCCTCCAGGTCTGAGGAGAACACGGCTTTTACCATGGGCTGAAAATCACACACGAGAATCTCAGAGAAACCTGTTGTGTTCGTGTGTTCTCAGATCTGGTGGCGTCTCTGAAGGCTGAGTTTGTGGCTCCGCTGGTGCTCTGGCTGTGTCACGAGTCGTGTCTGGAGAACGGAGGCCTGTTCGAGGTCACTGTTAATATTTTATGTTGTTAAATAAAGGCACTTGAGATTCAGTGAAGCTCACGTCTTAAACGACAACAAAAACACACAAAGATTGATCCGAATCAATTATGAAATTAATATTCTTCCATTAGAGCAGGAACTAGGATCAAGCTTTTAAATTCATTCTGTGTATATTATTAATATTTAAGATTACTGAATATAAAACTGGCTCTCATACGAGATGCTAAAATATTTTTTTTAATATGTCGTCGATGGTTTTGGTTGATGTATAGAACAGAAGTGTTTTTGTGATGTTTGGCATCAATAATACAGTATTAGATGAACATTCTGCAGCAGCTGGTAATCCCATGATGCTTTGTTGCAGGTGGGTGCAGGATGGATCGGAAAATGTAAGTCTGATGATCTCTGTGGGAGAAAGCATGACTCATGTATTGATCGTGTGTGTCTAACTATCTATCTATTGATATATATATATATATATATACACACACAGTGTAGCCGGAAGGAATTCATATAGTGCTTCACTTTTTCACAGTTTTTTATAATACAGTCTTATTCCAAAATGGATTAAATTAATATATTTCCTCAAATTTCTTCCCACAATACCCCATAGAAGATCTATGCTGAGCTCAGGTGCGTTCATTTCTACGGATTATTCTTGAGACGGAAGCACCAGGACTCTTCCTAGAGTCACTTCCCCGATGCTCACTGCATGAACTCCAGCGTTCTTCTGTGAAGATCCAGGCCTGTTTGGTAGAGAGGCCAGGCAGAAGCCACTTCTTAGGGCACCCATCTAGAATTCGAAGGACTGACCATAAGAAAAAAAACTCTGCTGAGACTAAAATCTAACTCTTTGGCACCGCTCATCACCGGGTTAACACCATCTCTGCAGTGAAGCATGGTGGTGGCAGCATCATGCTGTAGGGATGTTTTTCAGAAGCAGGAACTAGAGACTAGTCAGGATAAAGAGAAAGATGAATGTAGCAAAGTACAGAGACGGAATGAAATCCTGCTTCATAGTGCTTTCGACCTCTGACGGCGCATCTTCCAGCAGGACAATGATGCGAAGCACACCGCCACAATATCAACGGAGTAGCTTCACAACAACTCAGTGAATGTCTTTGAGTGGCCCAGCCACAGTACACACCTAAATATAATTGAACTCAAACAGAACTGAATCATTCCGTGTGACCAGTGCATATTGAACTTTCCATTTCAACTGAATCAAAAAGAACTGAATCATTTTGTTCAAACCTGCACAAGAACCAATTTAACAGATTCAAACAGAATTGAATCATGTTAATTGAACCAGCACATAATAAACTCTCCACTGAACTGAATCAAACAGAACTGAATCTTTTGGTTCAATCAGCACAAGAATCAACTTTCTATTGAAGTGATTCAAATGGAGTGGCTTCACGACAGCTCTGTGAATGTCCTTGAGTGGCCCAGCCCACTGAACATCTCTGGAGAGATCTGAAAATGGCCGTACACCGCCGTTTCCCATCCAACCATTCAACCAGAGCTTTAGTCGTACAGCAAAGAGGAACGGGCAGAATTTCCCAGTGAGCTGTGCCAAGCTTGTGGCATCATATTCAGAAAGGTGCATCAACGACGTGTTGAGCTAAGGCTGCGAATACTTCTGTACGTGGGATTTTATTTCTTTTCACGTCGTCATTATGAGGTATTGTGTGGAGGAAATGCATTCATTTAATCCATTTTTTATTCTGTAACACGCATTGTTTAGCACTACAAAACAGTGTTTCAGTTTCTCTGTCCAATCACACAACGTAAGAAAGCATTCTAATGTGTGTTAGTACGCTGGGAGAGGAGTCTGGGTCGTATTGTACGCCAGAAGAACACACACATGACGCCGGAGTGTGTGAGGGACACCTGGACGGAGATCTGTGACTTCACTGATGCCGGAAAACCCGCCAGCATTCAGGGTGAGAGAGAAACTAGCGCAGAACTAACTGAAACCACACCCAAAACAAGGACAGTCTCCTGATCTCGGTAGGTACACTCTTTGTTCCGCTGCAGAGTCTCTGCAGACGTTGGTGGAGGTTCTCTCTAAAGTGGAGGAGGATCGAGGGATTGCTGCCAACCCTACTTCAGCCATGGCCTCCTCTAACCCCGTGAGAAGCACATCACATCACCAAATAAATCTCTCACATCACAAAAAGAACGACGCGGTACATCTCACTAACGAAACAGCGCGGTGATTACCGTCGTACGTTCACCTGTTGTTTGGTGTCCCTCTCAGTCTGCTGCAGTGGGACGGTCCCTGCCGGAGCTGACCTTCTCATACACGCACATGGAGTGCATCCTCTACGCTCTGGGAGTGGGAATGTCCACCAAACATCCAGAGCATCTCAAGTTCCTCTACGAGGGAAATCAGGACTTCAGCTGTTTGCCCAGCTTTGGGGTAATTCCAGCCCAGAGCGCCCTCGTTGGCCTCGGATCCATCCCAGGACTCGACATAGACTTCACTAAGGTCTGAAGCACAGCCAAACAGTCACTCAAGACTTTTATTATGTAATAAAAGGGAAGGTTCTGTACACAGTTGTGCTCATAGGATCACACACACCACTGGGTGAAGCCATTTCGAAAAGTGAGATGCATCCTCTCATCCTCATGCGGTGTGTGTTTCAGCTGCTGCATGGAGAGCAGTACCTGGAGCTTTTCAGACCATTACCCACCTCAGGTGATCAACAAATCATGAAAAAGTGCATTTTTCCACAGTTGTCTCCAACATTTTTAAAGTTCTTGTGCTGGAATATGTTTCTTGGAGCAGATGGGCATCAAGAGATGCTCTGAAATGAGCGTGAGAAGATCTTGAGAATGAAGAAGCCTCTGAGGAAAACGTAAAGGATGATCAACATAGACATTATATATAAACTCAGAGCTCAAAACGGGGAAATGGCAGGATTTAGCACAAATCGCTAAACTGTTCCTACAGCTTCCTCTCTAGCTGTTTGTGTAGTGTAATCTTACCCCAGGTAATATGGCGGCTACATCGACGTGACGCTACAATGGAGTGACCCATGCTGAATCTAGTTTTATATCTAATGTCTATGATGGAAAAAAAAAGGAATGAAATCCACCAAATCTAAAATTCCTTTTTAGTTTTAGCTCTAAAATGGAAAAATTGAAAATCAAATGCACAGATTTTTTTATAAATCGCAGCACATTTCTGCATGCCTTACTTTTATTCCTGATGTTTTTGATTTCTAATGTGGACTGAGTGAATATCCGACATCAGCTCAATACGTTGTTATTTTTGCTCAGGAACGTTAACGTCCCGAGCCACCGTCGCGGATGTTCTGGATAAAGGCTCAGGGATGGTAATCCTGCTGGACGGTCAGTAACACCATCGTTATGACAACGACTGGGGCTCATCTCTCTGTTGCAGCTGATATTTGACGTCAAATATTTGATAAATTTGTACATTTCTTGTTTGCATGTGTTTCAGTCCATACCTTCAGCGAGGGCGAGCTGCTGTGTTTCAATCAGTTTTCCGTTTTCATCGTCGGCTCTGGAGGATTCGGAGGAAAGCGAGCTTCTGAGAAAGCCCGGGTGAAGCAAACGCATTCCTCTCGTCGTGCTCTGCGTGAGTTTGCTGATGATGTTATTAACAAGAGATGGTTTTGATCCTCAGGCAACAGCTGCAGTCCCCGAGCGACCCGCAGACGCTGTGATTGTGGAGGAAACGTCCAGGGATCAGGTGAGGAGCAAAAGCTCTGTGCAGATGTGGAAACAAAGAAAGAGTGACGCATTTCTAAATCTGCTTTCAAAGCATCAGCTTCAATTCCTCTAGCTGCACTTGCACAGAGTCGTGGATTTTCTTGGTTGTGAAACTCCCTGATGCTGGTTGTGTCTCCAGGCGGCGCTCTACAGACTCAGCGGAGACTGGAACCCACTTCACATCGACCCCGGATTCGCCGCAATGGGAGGTAGAAACACGATTCGGGTAGACCTGCAGGAAGCGTTCACTACATCCCTGTTGTTCCTCGTGTAAGCGCAGTTTCTGTTACTGTTTCACAGGGTTTAACACGCCGATCCTTCACGGGCTGTGTTCCTTCGGTTTCGCCGCACGCCACGTTCTCGAGCACTTTGCAGAGAACGACGTCTCCAGATTTAAGTCCATCAAGGTACTTTGAGCCTCTGGAGACGCTTCATTAACCGTGTTCCACCGTTTAAAGAGTTCTTCTTGATGCCGTTGAACTTTAGAAGAAAACGAACGCTTCTATGAGACAAAAATGATCACTTTTACCGTTTCAGGTTCGGTTTGTGAAGCCGGTGTTTCCAGGTCAGTCTCTGCAGACTGAGATGTGGAAGGAGGAGAGCCGGATCCACATCCGCTGCACGGTGAGCAATCCCACAATCCTCAGCGGCAGAGCTGCGCACGCATGTCTCGGTTAGGGCTGAAAATAATAATCATACATTTTAAAATGTCACTTCCTGTCTGTACAAACCACTTCAGGGTTATTTCCTTTAGAATATCGACACAGTTTAATCAACTGTGGGACAATTGGCGTCTGTGTTCTCGCCTAGGATTTTCAACGATAAACCTGAGCTCCTTTTCTGACGCAGCGATGGGTTTCCGCTCAGTGTTTTCGTTTGGTAATCATCGCCTTTCCGTTTGCTTCAGGTGAAGGAGACGGGGTCTGTGGTGCTGTCGGGAGCGTATGTGGATCTACACCCTGCTGTGAGCACATCTGCATCACCAGAGGTCAACACAGTCTCTCTCCTCCTCCGCTCAGAACGAGTCCCGCATCTCTGAGCCGTCTCTCTCTTTCTCTCTCACAGGCTCCGCCTCTGCAGAGCGACCTGGTGTTCTCTGAGATCGAGCGGAGGATCTCTGATGGAGGAGAGGATCTGGTGAAGCGAGTGAACGCTGTGATCGAGTGTGAAATCACCAGAGACTCCGGAGAGAGAGTGAGACAGTGGAGTGAGTAACATGAACACATTAGTTTTCACTGAGCCCCGCCCCCAGAGGAGAGTTCAGCCAGTCACAGTTGAGCATTGAGAGTCATCCACACATGAGAGACACTTTGGCTTCAAAAGGTTGTAAACACATGAAGCACTTGCAGAACATTAGATCACAAGCCCAACAAACCCCTGAACGGAATCAGTTTCTCTTTATTGATATTTTGCTTGATTCAGCTCTGGATCTTCGCTCGGGTCGTGGTTCTGTGGTCCGCGGAGCTGGAGAAAGTAAATCTGACGTGAGCTTCTCTCTGACGGATGGAGATTTCATGGAATTGGTGATGGGCAAACTCAACCCGCAGAAGGTGAGGCGCCAGCGGTCTCCTGATATGAATCAATACGGTTAAATTTTGGATAATTTGTGGTATTTTAACCCTTAGGCGTTTTTCGCCGGGAAGCTGAAGGTCAGAGGGAATATAATGCTGAGCCAGAAGCTGGAAGCGCTTCTGAAGGACCAGGCGAAGCTCTGAAACCGATTCAGATGATTCATCAGAGAGCTGGAAGATTCAACTAGTTTTCAAAGGATTCAGGACTCCTCAATGATTCACTAAGCAAGATAAAAGATTCTAATGACTCCTCAGACGATTCCTAAGGAGTTCACATGACTCAAATTGAGCGTGTTGAGTCAGAATATTAATCTAATTATTGACTAAGTTTTCAGAAAGCTGATCTGCAAGTCCGATGATTCACAAGGTATATAGATGACTCTATGATTACCCAATTCAGATGATTTCAGAAGGATGTAGTTAATTAGTTAATCCTGGAGTGATTCAAACTATTTTCTACATGGTTTAATTGCCTGATAGTTGATTCGTTTGGATGATTCAGACAAATTCAAACTCAAAAGACATCTCAGTTATTGAAATGGCTCCTAAATTTTGATTCAGTGAAAAGAGTGATTCAGGTGACTCTTTAGCATTTTACCAGATTAATTCAGAGTAGTCAAGGATGATTTAAATAACTCCTTAATGATCAACAGAACGATTCAGGGTGATTCAAATGAATCGGAAGGAATTGAGGTTTCTCCAGATTGATTCAGATGATTCTACCCTGAGTCAAATGACTCCTTAGTGATTCAGTTGTCTCCTAAAGCGATTCAGCTTCATTATCTGTAACGATTCTGATTCATTAACGTGGTTCTGACAGTTTATAGTAAATAATGTTAATAAAAGCACATCGCAGATGTTCTTGTAGTAATTTATTCTCTCTTTACAGTCCATGTACACAACGTCTTTTCACACACGATATAAAATTAAATTCATTTACGTTTCTATATTCACATTAAGGAGGTTAAAGGCTATGATTCACTACAGCCGCATTATTTATTACTCTTCTGAATATTACTATGATCATCAAAAACTAGATGAAGACAGAAGGCAATAAATCTGAAGAAGAGCGGGGCGCGGGTAAAAGCGTAAAAAAACAAAGCGCTCCTAAAAAAAAAAAAAAAAAGTTTAAACTTCACTTGACCGGACAAAACCCCTTCATCCTGATCATATAAACGCAGTCATCTTCATCATCACCTACGTCTGGAGATAAGAGCAGCTCAAATATGATTCATCAAAAATATAACTTCTTCTCTGGTTTAGGCTCTCCGCATCCCAAAATAATAAAGTGTCCATCTCCAGATGAAAGCTGCACTTAAAGAATCACTGATGAAACCATGTTCCACTGGTCAGAACAGTACTTAACAAAATAGAGCTATGTGAACCGATCAATCTCTTGTCTCACAGAGCATCAATGCCAACTCTTCAAACATTAATCATTAAATTAATATAAGAATCAGAGTGACAGGAAGGAACACAAGCTTCAACAGGAAGTGAGCTCCCGATGCTGTGTAAACATTTAAGGACACTTAACTAGTCAAATCTACAGCAGGATCACTACACGGTAGATAAAGAGATTTCCACCTCCATGAGTTACACTTAACACGAGACAAATTGAAGAGTGAGTTCCATCGTAGTTTTGAAATTATTACAATGTGCCGAATGTTTGTTTGGTTTTCATGATACGCATGCTGATATGGTTTCTGGGTTCAACTGATGTCATGGGGTTTCCAGGGAGTTCCAAGTGTGGCTATGGGGTTGCTAGGATATAATAATGTTATTGGAAGGGTTGCTAGGTTATAATTATGTTGTCAGAAGGGTTGCTAGGGAGTTACGAGTGTAGCTATTGGGTTGCTAGGATATAATTGTGTTGTCAGAAGTGTTGCTAGGGAGTTACAAGTGTAGCTATTGGGTTGCTAGGATATAATTATGTTGTCAGAAGTGTTGCTAGGGAGTTACAAGTGTAGCTATTGGGTTGCTAGGATATAATTGTGTTGTCAGAAGTGTTGCTAGGGAGTTACGAGTGTAGGTAAGAGGTTGCTAGGATATATTAATGTTATTAGAAGGGTTGCTAGGTTATAATTATGTTGTCAGAAGGGTTGCTAGGGAGTTACGAGTGTAGGTATGAGGTTGCTAGGATATATTAATGTTATTAGAAGGGTTGCTAGGTTATAATTATGTTGTCAGAAGGGTTGCTAGGGAGTTATGAGTGTAGGTATGAGGTTGCTAGGATATAATAATGTTATTAGGAGGTTTGCTAGGGAGTTACAAGTGTAGCTATTGGGTTGCTAGGATATAATTGTGTTGTCAGAAGTGTTGCTAGGGAGTTCTGAGTGTAGGTACGGGGTTGCTGGGATATAATAATGGTGTTTGAAAGGTTGCTAGGAGGTCAAAGTTTTGTGTGTGGTTACCAAGTTTTGGTGGGAGTTTAAATCGATCGATATGTTGTGCTGAGTGCTGCTAGGAGGTTGTAACGGTAGATCGTATGGAATGTTTTGAATGTTTGTGCTATTGTCAGGTTGTACTTTATGGTCACACGAGTTTAAAAACCTTGTGGAAACTAGACAAACAAGCATTTCTACAATTTTGGACCAGATGTAGGTGGAAGCACTAGAGTCACATGGACTGATTCTGAGATTCGGAAACTTTAAAAATCAAAACATATTGCACACCTGAGGATCTCGCGTGAACTCTAGTCTCTTTTATTGTGTTGGTTGTTGAACAAAAAGTCAGTTTGATGAGGATATAAACACTCGACGTGTAGATATAAAACTCTCTGGCAGAGCTCGCTGTTGCCTCTTATTGCTGCATTTCACCAGTTTGAACCAGTCCACATGACTCCAGTTACTCTTTAACATTGTAACTGTCTGAAACAACTGATGGTATACTTTAATATCTGCGCCTCCTTATATTCAGATAAATATTAATTTATTAGATCAGAATACATTTTTATATTTACATATTCACATTTACACAAATATATCCAGAGTTCTATCACTGCTTACTCTCACGTTTACGTTCTTGAATCGTTTTAGAGCTTCACAGGGAAAACGATTGCAATCCAGACTGCTACAGATTTCTCTTGTGTCTTCAGATGAATATTCAAAGCATTAATATTAATGCAGGATTCAATGCTGATTTTGTTTTAGCCCCACCCTCTCCTGTATTGCCCTCTTACCATGTGACTCCTGTGGTTCTTACTTAAATACAAGCTCTGAAATGCAAATGAATATTAATGTAAGATTAAGTATTCATGTACTCTAAACTGTTGTGCTTCCGAGTCTATTAATATTCATATATTCAAATGACAGAATATAAATAATCAATATCTGGCTCCGCCTTCTACTGTATTGCTCTCTACAGTGAGCTACATGAAGCGAATGATAATTTTTTATCTTAAATCTAAATATTGAGATTTCTCACGTCTTGATTATTAAGATCACCCAAAAATAAACTTTCACTCCCACTTGTGTTCAGAGCTTCAGAGCTTCATTCATCCACTGAAGGAATATTTCTGTTTAAGGCTTTCGTGTTCTAGATGATAAACCGTATCCGGTCACTCCCGTCCCCATGGTTACCATCGTCAGGGAGGATGCGCATCTTCATAGTGCCGTCGGCGCCACAGGAGAACACCTGATTTGCGGGTGCGCTCTCGATCTGCATCACGCCTGTGCCCAGGTTCCTGAAGAGCGACTGGCGGGTGTGTTCACCGGAGAAACTGTGCAGGAGACTCTGAGAGCGCAGGCTCCACACCTGAAACATGCGAACGAACGATATGTGGCGTCGCTGAGATCCGATTATAAAGCTCCAGATAAAGCTCCTAATGGCGGAACTGTAGAATCTGTTTTGGTGTGAACCAGACCTTGATGTTGCCCTCGGCGGATCCGCTGATGAAGCAGCTCTCATCGGAACACACGCTCAGGGCTTTCACCGCCGACTCGTGAGCCTGGAAGCTGCGGCGCTGGACACACACGCTCAGATCGAACACACACACTCCGCCACGCCGCCCGCCGGAGAGGAGCAACTGATGAGCGCCGGAGAGAGCCAGCACAGTCGCTCCGCCGGAGTCGTGGCACACGAAACCTGAGACGCAGACAGAGAGGCTCGGTGAAACGGTCGAGCCCTAGCCACATTCACACTGGCACGAGAGAAGGACTCACCGTGAATCAGGCTGTTGGTCGGGTTCACCAGCGTATCCCACAAACACACGTTTCTAACACAAAATGAACAGAAGTGTTTCAGAAACCCTTCTGTAAAATAATCAGGTCATTAAAGTCTTTCACGGTTTCTACCTGTTGTCTGTGGACAGCCCTGCAGTGGTGATCAGAGACGACGAGTTCACGAACACAAAGTCGTTGGCTGTTTTATTGTGACACTGAAGCGTCTGGAGAGCGAGAAGAAAAAACTGTTATGATTCAGTTCAGTTACAAATGACTCCCTTTAAGTGATGCGATTCAGTTTGGGCAACATGATTGACTTCAGTCTGAATCATATAGAACAAAACTGAATCAAATTTGCATGAATTGAGTCATAAAGAACTAAACTGAATCACACTGACCTCAAATGAATCGTAAAGAACTGAGCTGAATCATTCTGATTTAAACTGAATCAAAATGACCTGAACTGAATTATGATCAACTAAATAGCATTAATATAATCATACAATACTAAACTGAATCTTAGTGACCTATAATAAATAATTATGGCATGAACTGAATCATACAGAGCTAAACTGAATCATGATGACATGAATTGATTCATACAGAAAAAAATTAATAAAATCTAACTGTAATAATTGCGTAAATCTTAACTTAATGGAATAATAGACAACTCAACTGAATCAGGTTGATTGATATTGCTCAATTCACTCTTGACACAGAGTTCATTAGAAGATTCATTTTAGGTCACTAAGATCCAGTACAGTTTGATTCTGCACAAATCCATGATTCACCTCTGTGTGAATCTGTTCTAGATTACTGTTTTTTTTCTAAATGACTAATTGTAAATAATTCAGTTAAGCTCATAATGATTCACTTCATTCACCTCACTTTAACGCCTAGTGACTCTTCTGGATGATTCGGTTTCAGTCATTATGATTCAGTTCAGTTCTCCACGATTTAAATTGAAATGATTCAGTTCAAGATGTTTTACTGAAGAATTTTGGATGCTAATTGCTATTAGAAAGCAACATTCACGAGTCAAGGGAATTCAGGATTTTGTGATCAAGAGAAAAACAAGAAATCCCAAAGAGCTTTGAAGAGTAAGGGATAAAAATAAAGGTGTGAAACCCACCAGGAACGGTTTGGGTGTGTTCCCGGAGGTGTTGGTCTGCCAGAGACTGAGAGATCCATCTGCATCTACCATCCCAAACTAAAACACACATTATTATTAATATTTAATTATTATTAAGTGCTAGACTTTGAAACAAAGCATTAGTATTTCACACAAATGCTTTTGATGCTTCTGAACAGCCGGTTAGCAGTGACTCATGAGCAGAAGATTCATAGAAGCTCGCTCTCACCTTGTTCCCCTGGTGGTTGAAGCGCAGGCGTGTGACGCGAGTGTGTCCCGTGCTCCTGAAGCAGCTGATCTGCTGAGAGTGACCCCACTCAAACATACACACGCTGCCGTCTTGCGCCCCCGTCAGGTCTGCAACAAAACAAACTCCGTAAAACCCCTCTCTGAACGGATTCCTGCAGAGTTGCATCTTATAGATGAGATTTGTTCTTGAGAACCTGCAATGTTCCAGTAAAGCTGAAATAAAGTACTGATGAGTGGTGACTTTTATTTTGTATTATTTTGGGTTTTCTACAAACCGTTTCTGTTGGTTTCCTATTGTTTGAAGTCAATGGCAGCCCTTAGAATGGCTTGCGGGTAAGTTATGAATCACACGCCTAGCCTCTGACCAAATTTCAACTCAACCACTCTAGCGCCACACCGAGGCCAAATAAGCACTCATAGAATTTCAACTGTAAGTCGTAGTTTTTATTTATTTTTTTTTAAAATTGACATTTAGGCTGTAAAATGAAAACCGCGTCTTCTTCCAAGATTAACTTTAACACCATGATGATTTCTATATCTCGGCAGCTCTGCGAGTCATCAACACTGAAAAGCTTCGCAGAGCTTTGCCGTTATGTTAATTATTGTTTGTGTGCAGCACATACAGTAGGGCAGGGTGGGGTGCGACGCCATCCTCCGCACATTGGTGATGTTTCGCTTGATGAGCTAAAAGAGAAAGTATTCAATCAGAAGATGAACAGGAGTAGTGTAGTGTGCACAGGTGTATTCTGTACCACTGACGCTCCCCTCCCAGTCTGAAGCCCTCTGAGCCACGGCATGTGTATGGGGGTCCCAGGGCTGCAGTGTGTGTACGGTGTGGACCCCGCCAGTGTGTTAAAGTCATCTCGGGCATGAACCACCAGGAAATCATCCGTCCTGTGCACAGACACACATTTGCCATCATTTATTGCAGCAGCAAACATCATTTGATGTTTTGGGGCTCTGCTCGAGTCACAGGGAAGGTTTCATTTATGGTGCGTCTCACCCTTTGAGCTGCGCCTCCTGCTCCTCGTCGATCCAGGTCAGGATCTGAGTGGACAGGATGGAGGAGACGTCCAGCTCTTGGATATCATGGGTGGAGGCAATCACCAGACAGTTACGATTCGCCTGTGGAGCACGAAGAGTTGACATTAAACTGAGAAGAGATGAACAGCAAACTTCTAGAAGTTCATGAGTCGGCATGGATCTGAATCATTCTGAAGTGATTCAAGTTGAGCTGAATCATAATGAAAAGATTCAGATTGTGCTGAACTGGATCTGGGACAGATTCGGCTGAATCATATATGATCAGAAGCATAATGAGTTGAATCAAACTGAACCAGATCTGAAAAAACTGAGCTGAATCACTTTAAACTAGATTTGAACGGCTGAATCAGCTTTAATGACATTAAACTAAACGTGGTTCAGCAAAACCCATTGATCTGAATCAGATTGAGCTGATTGTAAATGAACCGGGTCAATCTGAGCTGAATCAGATTGGCTGAATCATATTGATCGGAATCTCTCCGAGCTGAATCATATTTGGCATAATCAATTTGAGCCGGATCATATCGATCAGAGATTTATTTAGATTCAATATATTGATCTGAATCATATGAAGTTGGACTGAGCAGAATCAAATCATATTGAGCTGATTCACATGGACCTGAATGAGCCGGATATGAATCAGATTGAGATTAATTCTAATGAGTTGAATCACACAGTTTAAAAAAAAACGAACCTTATTGATGGCGAAGGCTGTGATGATGTCCGATTCCTTGTGGATGATTCGAGCTTTTCCTCCAGGAGAACCCCAGTCCGTCTCGACCTACACAAACACAACAAAACATTCTGCGAGGAATCTACTTTTGTGTTGAGCAGCAGAAGGGGGTTCAGCACTTCACATCTGTTACCTGTGAGCTTGTGCCGTCTAGCCGCACAACATCGGGCTCCTGGGGTACACGCAGTGCATGCAGGACAAACACAGGCAACACACACGTAATTAGATCCACGCGGCGTTAAAGGACGTAGCACACTTGTAATAGATTGTGATGGGAAAACATTCCATGCAAAACATTAGGGGTGGAGCTGTAGCAGGATGCATTGTGCAAAAGGAGACAAAAGGACCTTGTGTTCTGGATTTTTAGCAAAGATGTGGCGAATGAACGTCTCCTGAAGCTGCTCCTGCTTCACTAGAAACTGCCACAGATGCTTCACCGGACGAGCGGAGGAACGGCTACATCTGAAGAGAGAGAAAGAGAAGGATTATCGGATGGCTAGTGCTGCAGCTGCGTGCGGTGGTCAGGGTGTGAGCTCACCTGAAGGGGGTGTTGGAGGGCTCCAGCAGAGCCTTGTGCCGCAGCAGTGCTGGCCCCGGCGACACACACTCCTCTGGATGCTGTAGAGAGTGGTTGAGGAAGTTTGAAGGAACACCGCTGAAAACCTCCACTCGCTTTAGCATCAGCTGCTCCCAGCGCTGCAGGGTCTTCAGAGTCGAGTGAGAGAGAGGAGAGCACACAGGGAGGTCTGGCGGGTGGGGAACACAAATATAGGAGTTATCTCGGAGAGGAGGAAAATGGTTTTAATACAGCATTTCCATGGGAATCAACATTAGAACTTAATAGAAGAGAAATGCTGCAGTACCCAAGAGATCGTGTCCTGCCAGTGGGTAGAAGCTCCTCAGATTTAACTGCACCATCTGAACCATCGCCAACCGCATCAGACACCAACTAGAACCAATAAGGATACAGAAAAATGTATAAATGCAAAGCAGCAGAACACAGAGGAGCGCATGAGCATCATCAGAGCCAATCAGAACACAGAGCATCATCAGAGCCAATCAGAACACAGAGCATCATCAGAGCCAATCAGAACACAGAGTGGAAGCATGAGCATCATCAGAGCCAATCAGAACACAGAGCATCCTCAGAGCCAATCAGAACACAGAGCGGAAGCATGAGCATCATCATGACACGTTAGCGCTCACCTGTAGGAGTTATTGTTGGAATGTTGTGTGAGAGGAGAGTTAAGATCATCTTCCTCCTCCTCTTCTTCTTCATCATCATCACTACTCTGTTCATCAGAATCAAGCTCTCCTGAGCTGCACGACAGAGGCAGGAGCGGCTATCAAACAAAACAAACAAAAAAAATGTTACTTATCCACAACTCAGTTTCTGACCACAACTAAAGGCTTAGTTACACTCAGACCTTTGACAGGAAGTACTCCCAGATGCTGATCTCAGGGGGCAGGAAGTGCTCTTTGACCCCAGGTGTTTGGGGTTTGGGACTCGGTGGGCTGTCAGGATTCTCTCTGGAGTTACTGCGAGACGAGCGCAGACGGAAACGCTGCGGTTTACACTCAGAATCACCTCCTGACACAGACACAGGCAAAGAATGTGCATTTTATCAGCTGCTGAAATCCTACTGAACAGAACAATATTAAACCGAACGGAACCCTACTGAACAGATTAATACAGAATATAGAACTGCCGGGTGTGCACCTGAGGGTGGTGTGTACGTCTTCAGCTCCTGACGGCGTGCAGTGCCTCCAAACACACAAGCCCAGAGTTTTCCGCTCAGGGGATTTGCTACGACCCGCAGGAGTACGTGAGAGGAGTGTGTGGCCAAGCCGTACACAAACAAACTGAGGACCACAGCAGAGAGGACCTCACACAGAACCACGGAGAGAGACAGGCGAGCATCGTCCGAGGAGGAGCAGTGGAGAGAGACACTCGCTCCTGCACATAAAGCGGAGCCGAGGTCAGACAGATAAACACAGACTCCGGAGGAGAGTCCCACACAGACACGCACCTGGCCAATGAGCAAGATTTGAGTCCGGCTCAAAGGTCTCCTGCTGATGGGTAATCTGGGAGCTGGTTGGACATACAAAAAACAAAAGTGTTACTCATAAGGACAATCAAGTAAAAAATAAATAAATAAATAAATAAATCAAAATGATGAAATTAATCTTATTGAACCATTCTGATAATAACTGAATCATTTTGGTCGAAACTGAATCAAAATCATGTTGCACCCTAGATTTAACTGAATCTTACTAAACACTCGAAAGAACTAAATCGTGCGAAACATAAATAAATAAAAGTTTAAAACCGAAAAGTATCAAAATTCTGTCTATTGAAAAGAACTGATTCATCTTACCGAATCACATTGGACTGAACTAGATCTTACCAAAACCATAATAAAAGGAAAAGAATCAAACTGAACTTAAATCATGTTTGCTGTGAAGAACTGATACACAGTGAATCAACACCAGACTGAACTGAATCATATGAACCATAAATGAATCAAACGGAAGTTAATTGCCAAGAACTGAATCATATTGAATTGGATCATATCACAGACCAATTTTTAAAGATTCCTCTGTGTGCATGAGTTGATTCGTCCCTTACCTGAGCGAGAGCCCATCACAGAGACACTGGTAGATGCAGGAAGAGAGCGACTCTGCCAGAGAATGAATCACTACGATCTGAAACAAAAAGACCATCTGTAAGAGACGTCCTGAGACTTCATACTCGTCTCCAATGAGGAGATTCATCTAGATTTCAGATGATTCTGACCTGTTTGCTGGTGTTATCAGGGTGAGGCGGCTCCTCCAGAGCGCTGATGGCCTGCAGAAGGTCCTGGCTCAGACTCCTCAGATGCATAATGGGATTGGCCTCCACTGACTCAGAGCTGGAACTCCAGGCGCGGAACAGAGGAACCAAGAGATGAGGAGGACCCGGAGATACCTGTAAAGCCAGCGTGTCCTCCTGAGGACAGGACAATAATAAGATTGGACAGGAACCTTGGTTTGGAGTGGTTGTTTCAAATAAAAGAGATCCTGAAATAAAGCTCTGCGGATTACCTGCATTTCCTGCATCATCAGGATGAGCTCCATGCGTACCGTGCCCAACTCTCCTCCTCCTCCTCGTGTCGCATGAGACTCGTGCAGGCTGCAGTAGCTGAGGAAGATCTGCATCAGCTCACGCCTCTTTCCAAACCCGCAGCAGCCCCTCAATGCCTCCAACTCATGGCTCATCCAAAGCCGAAACTGACGCCGCAACTTCCTCGCGTCCCGCTGGCAGCCGCTAGTCAGTGTTCGAAGCTCCGAGCTGAGCATCTTCAAGCAGCAGGAGAAGCGTAGCCGCCACGCTAGCACATCCTCGCTCGGGGATGCTGGGGTCTGATCATAATCAGACACTAAAATGAAAAGTATTCTGATTTTATAGTCGAAATGATGGTTTGTTACTTTTGTGGATGTCTATCTACGGAATCACATGGAACTGAAAAATATTGAATAAATCAGATCATAATAAACTAAATTATAGTAATTTGAATCATACGAAATGTACACCACGGTACTGACTCGTTTTAAACTGACTCATTTTAAACTGAACTGACTCATTTTGAAGAGACACAATGAACAAAACTCCTTTTGAAGTGAATCATTCAATAAAAAAAGTGAATCATACAGAGTGAATACCACAGAACCATTCATTCCAAACAGAACTGAATCATTTTGAAAAGTCGGGGTGAAATTAAAACACAATGAGCATACTGCTTCTAAACTGAATCATTTTAAACCGTGAATCATTTAGAATCGTCAGCTAAAACTGAAACTTAATGAAGTGAGTGCTTTTGAAATGAATCATTTTAAACTCAAATGAATCATCTTTAAAAGTCTAGTAAAATAGTTACTTTTAGAATCCTTTTGAATTACAGAAATGAAAAATACTGAATCATTGAGGAAAATATGATCAGATCCAGCATTCAATTCTGTGACGATCTAAGGACATACTTGAGGTTTGCTCACATGGTCGGCGGTCCAGCTTGAAAGAGTTAAAAGCCAGTTACCAACCTTGAGATGAGGCCTCAGGGATGCTCTCCTCCTTCTCTGGTGGAATCTTCTTCATGGCCAGCCCTGACTCCTCCTCCTCATCATCATCACGCTCTCCTTCAGAATCCCACCTGAGCTCCAGGGGCTCGTCCTGCAGCACCAGAGAGGGTGCGCTCCAATCGAAACTCAGCACAGACTCCGAGCGACTGCCCTCTTTCAGAGACGAGAGTGAAGACATAGAACCCAGACCATTGAACCGTAGAGATTCGAGAGAGTCCCGCTGCTCCTCGAGATCGCTCAGAGACGAAGAGCTATGATTCCCTTTAGAATCGTTCAGAGACAATGAATTATGAGGAGCTCTTGATTTGCTGATGCGTTTGGGCATCTTCGAGAGGACCTCGAGGGCCAGCATGGGGCATCCGGCCTGTAGATGAGCATACGCGGCACTGAAGAAGAGTCGCCTCTCGGTCAGGCTAATGGAGTCCTGTGTTCGACCCTCAGCGTTCAGAGCCACACGCTGTGTGCTGTTAGAGGACTTCAGGTGACGGCGGAGCAGAAGAGGATGGGTGCGGAGGAACGTGTAGAAGCTGAAGACGTCAGGGTTGCAGGGAGACGAAGAACCTGAAACCAACATCGACATACGTACAGGGAGTGTTCAACATGATTGACAGATCATCCGGCCTTGCTTCAGTCATTGCTGCTGCAAGGTCTCCTAGCTTCAGCCTCATCTCTCTCAAACCCCATGTTGAGTTCTGATCTGATCTTTGACTCTTTATGATATTAACCAATTAGAATCAAGCAATCACATGCCGAACTCTTTACTTAGAACTTTCATTCTCATCACCTAACCTTATCATGATCAGAAATCAAACTCATCAGAACAAAGCTGTCAGGCTTAGAATAGTTATGAGCCAATCAGAATCAGCTAGTCTGCCCTAGACTTTTAATTAGCCAGTCACAATTAACCTTATTAGAATAAAGCTTTCAGTGATCATCAGCCAATCGGAATCACACTTTAAAATGTCAATCAGCCAATCAGAATCACACCTGCTTCCTCAGAATGTTCAGCAGCCAATCACAAACACATCGGAACTCAGCTAGCATTCAGTTCTATGAAAATCGCATGGGACCGACTTATTGGTTGCTACGGAAATATGGGTGGTTGCTAGGCTATTCTTGGCAGTTGCCAGATCGTCACTCACCATCCGTCCTGGGCTGCTGTAGAAGAGTCTCCAGAGCTCTGCTGTAATCCTCCAGTACCCAGTGTGCCATGCTACGCAGGAAGGGATCGGGATGAGGGGGTATCTGGTGATCTTTACCCAAAACGTGCCTCAAAAGGATCCGTTTGAAACTGCCAGAAGAAGATCCTTCAAATTCAGACTCGTAGAGTCGAGAGATCACCAGAGCCAGCTGGAGATCCTGCAGCTTCTCCACGCACACCTGAAACACAGCAGTTCTGTCAGCATGTGGAGAATGGGATGATTCTACCATACGTCTGACAGAAACTCTCGTTTGTTGACCTGCACAGCGTCTCTCAGAGATCCAGCAAGCAGAAAGAAGGCTGCGGAATGTGTGAAGCGCTGTTTCCCCAGCAGAGCGAAGGCGTTCTTCAGAGCAGCACGCCTCCAGCGCTCATCACTGAAGTTATTACTGAAGAACTGTGTCATTTTAACGTTCTGCTGAGACCTGATCACAAGAAGACAGCAGTCAGAAGAGAGCCTAATCTTCAGAGAAGCCTTGGACAACTTGGAAGAGAAAGTGGGCACCGGAAGAGTCCCCAGACCACAGCTTTCTTCTTCATGGCGAGGTAGAAGAGCGCTGCGTCCAGCGGCTCGTTGTTTCTCTGATACGCAGCTTTGGCCACCTGAAAAACACCACACCCTGGTTTTTGGATTCAGCTGTGTATGCAGTCACTGAGGTCACCAAACCAACTCAAGATAAATAATAATTAGTGCATTTCACCTTCTCTAAACTATATTGACTTTATTTCACTTCTCAAATATCACTGTGTTTGTCTCCGATATTTATCCAGAATTTCTTATGATGTACGTATAAAAAAAACTACAGGAAATGTACAGGGGTGCACAAACATTTAGATAATTTAATTTATTATTAAACAGCACATTTTCTCCAGGGTTTAAAGATTAAAGTGGGAAAGTGTACTTTCTGAGAAATCACGACAAAAACATGTGCAATAGGAAAAAAAATTGCTATAAATAAATCATTCATAAAATGATGAGGACAATCCTCTTCTTAAGGAGAGATAACCGAGTTAAATTATGTTTTTTGCTTAAAGCAGGGAGTTTGCTCAGACCTTCTCCATGCACCTCCTGAGACGTTCAGAGCTCCGGATCCACCAGCCCACCCCCAGGGCTCTGAGTTCACTCCAGCTGGAATGACTCTTCTGGATCCTCTGAATCAGCTCCTCCTCTGCCTCCGAGTGGAACGCCCAGCAGAAGTGACAGGAGGAGAGGCCTGCGGGCAAATTATTAGAAGCTTGTTTATTTTGAGTTTTCTGTACAATTATATTGAAGGAGGGAATAAACATGAATGGACTAGTGGTGGCGCTAGAGAGTTTGAGTTAGAGACTCCAAATTGGCTCTGGTGTGAGATGAGAGCATTATCCATCAGCCTGCCAATTTTCATACCTTTTCGTAAGCCGTTTTATCGGCTGCCATTGGTGGAATAGAGGTAGAAATAAAAAAATGTAAAAGAAATTGGAAAAATGGCGAAAACTTCACCTTTGCAGAGCAGCTGAGCTCGATGAGCTGGTGGAAGAGAGGTCAGGAGAAAGGAGTGTAGACGTACGGCAAGAAGGAACTTCAGCCCACACTCATCCAGAGACTCCGCTCCTGAGAGTCAACACACCGTTAGAAAGTGTGAGTCGTGTAAACAGACGCCCAGGTCAGGAAGTGTTTCCCCTACCATTATTTTGAGGTAAAGCGCATCATCTGTATAGAACATTTATATAGAAGCACTTCTACCCAATGCAAACACATATGAGAAAATGAGCCGTTTTATGCACTCCTCTTTTTATGCAAATATGTTCCCTACTCATGTTCATTAATTCACGGTTGACCACACCCCTTTTTGAGGTGTGAAGGAAGTTTGCATAAAAGCCTAAAGTTTAAAAGCTGTAAACCTAGGGGGGACACTGGGTACCAGTATGGCTAAATCAGTACCACAGGTATTCTTTAAGAGAGGGATTCTGACCGTGCTCCGAGCCTCCGCTGGATGCAGTGTTGGCAAGGGTGTCCGCAAGAGCCTTCAGCTCCATCTGCTCAATCCGGCTCAGCCCCGGCAGACAAGAGTGCAGGAGATGAGTCGAGAGAACTGAGGAATGCTCTCTTCCGAAACTCCCCGGGCCAAACCGAGAGAGGTCCATCGGTGGAACGGCAGACTCCCAATCCTGATCCCAAGGAGCATCCCGATCGTCTACCCATACAGACAAATCACTCATCAGAACACCCTTGATATTTAAAAGACAAACAATACAAAGTTCCTACTCACCTTGCTCCTCCACAGCGTCCCAATCCTCCACTGTGCTCTCTACAGAGGGGAAAAGCTTGCAGTAGGCATCAGATTCATCCTTCACGCCCTCACTAGTCGCCGACTCCTGATCTGCGGCGAGCAGAGCATGTAAAGGTAGCGGCGGGATGGCGTCTATCTCTGTGTAGTCTACACTCGCACTCCTAGATAGCGCCCGATCCTTTGGAGGCACCGCCTCTTTGCTAATGCACTTCACCAGATGGGAGAGGATGGCTTTAGCTCGGCGCACCTTCCCTAGATCCATGAGCCCTAGCAGCTGCACGGGGTGATACTGAGGGAGTGCAGGGAATGAGTGATGAGCCGCCTCAAATAACCCACAATCCTCCACTTCTCCTGGGGTACTCAATGCTAAAGATGCTATCGATGTGGAAAGAGGATGAGGACTGAGCTGGTTGGGGCCATCCGGCTTCCACTGTGAGTACACGTGCATCTCGCAGTCCATGCCCACTACCAGCACGCCATCCCTCGCCCAAGAGAGAGCGACAGGAAGTGGTGGGGAACCTTCCACAGTCGACATCAGATCAAGCACCCTGAGAGGAACCAAACGAGGACTGCTCATCTCCCTCACACAATCTGACAATCCCAGATCTGGCGGATTTCCCGAAGCGCTCCCAAACATGTAGAGCTTTGATCCGAAGCCGATGGTTAGCATGTGGGAGCCGTCTTCACAAGACACCCAGTCCAAGTGCACTAGCTTTCTAGAGCTAGGTGTTAGCATCATGTCGCTAGCATCGCTCAGAGAATAGTCATCAGTGATGGTTAGCGTCTGCTCCAGGATCCACTCTGAGCCACCGGTGGACTCGCACTGGAATATGCTGACGTACATTGTTTGCTCTCTGATGCCACCGTGTGGTCGCTCTGTGTTTAAGCTATGTAACAGTACGTCGCTGCTACTTTTACCATGTGTTCCTATGCTGCTATTATAAGTTCCCTCTATGGCACCCCCATGTGGTTGTTTGCCAGAACTGCATTCTGTTTTCTCGCAGCTACCACACTGCAGTCGATCAAAATTAGCATTAGCACCCCCTTCTGGCTCCATCATATTAGCTTGACTGTCTGTTCTCTCACCAGCACCCTCATGTGGTTGGCCAGAGCTAATATCGTTTGCTTTCTGCTCTCCACCCCCTTGTGGTAGTTTAGTGCAACTGCAGCTGTGCATTCTGACATTAGGATCTGCATTTGTTAGCTCAACGTCATGTGCTACAGCGACGCGGCTAGAGTGGCACAAACTGACCGCAGAGGCGCGACCACAAAGATTCAGAGAGCTGCAGCCACACTCGCCATCCTCCACCAGAAGACTCCACTCCTGCCACAAGAAGCAAGGTGGAGTGGACGGCTGAAGATCTAGCTCTTCTGCGGTTTCAAGTAGTCCTTCAATTCCAGGTTTTGTTTGTGTTTCGAGTTCCGGTTGTGTTGGTGCAGAGCAGTTCCAGAACCTAACTGTGCCATCAGAGCAGGCGGTGACCAACAGATACGGAGCTCGTCCGTCAGGATGCAGAGACCAGGAGCTCAGCTGACCTGCAAACAGGTGAAAATAACAAATCTAAGCGACAGTTTGATGTGATTATGCCAAAGGTAGAAGCAAAACAAATGCAATTCTAGATGGCCACTAGATGGCCACTAGATGGCGTGTTGCCAGGCACAGGTCAGGGGAAAGAACATCATGGTGTCAAACAAAAAAAAATAAAAAAAAATTGGCAATTATGGTACACCAGCAAGGTGTACCTAATAAAGCGGCCAGGTGAGTGTATAAGTAGAGTAGCACTGGACCTGCAGCTGGCGTGATGTCGGTGATCTCCACACCGGGCGGAAGATCAAGCTCCTGGCAGAACACCTTCTCACTCTCCAGACTCAAACGGCAGCTGGGTTCAACGTTTGTCTCTTTGGGCTTGGAGACGGTGGAGTCCATCGAATCGAAATTGAACCGGGAATCATTAAATGGTGAAGCTTTCTCGTCAGGACGAGTTGGATCTGAAACATCAAGAGATCAATGAGAGAGTTCCGCTTTTGGTCCTGAAGCTGATCCTCCTGAGTCTATGGCTCAATGCAACAGAAGACTCATGAGATATTTATGACCACCGCTGACATATGCACCTGTGTTCTTCAGGGGGACGGCGCTGAGCTGAAGGTGCCACATGTGCAGCAGAGATCGCTGGTTCTGAGAGCGCTCCACAACCACCAGGAAGAACCCAGCTGAGAACAGAGACCCACTGAGCTCTGAGAAAGAAAAACAAGTTCCATCAGCTGCAGAGAAACCTGCTGTAGGTAACTGTCTGGAGTTCTTTATATTCTCAGCTGTAACAAGCCCCTTTACAAGCACACAGAGTTCAGAATGAACAATAAAAATTAAAAAGCAAAAAGCTCTTACACTTATTAAAGCACTTACAAAAATGGCAAAAATATTAAAAGTTCCCAACAAAAGGAATATATTCACAAGAGAAGGAAATGTAAAAAAGTTCCAAAAACAAAGAAATATAAAAACCACAAACGTCTCCAGAAAAAACATTAAAAATTTACAAAATGTGTCACATTCTCTCTAAAGAGAGACACACCAACCTTTAAAACAAAGCAGCAAAGAACCGAAAAAATAAAATAAAATCCGTTTCAGAATCTGAGTGAGTCTGGTTTCAAACCTGAATCCTGCAGGGAATCTGCTCCACTCCGGTCTCCCGTGATCAGCTCCTCCTCAAACACATGCAGCAGCTGCGTCTCCTTCCCCTGCTGCACACACACACACACACACACACACACACACATAGCCCCCGGTGAACATCCCCGGCACTCCAATCACAAACCAGAGCATCTCAGACACGTACAAACTCAGTGACGGCCTGGAGCTGGATGATGGCGCCGGGGCTGGCCGTCGACTGCTGGCTGATGATGTTGAACTCCTCTGCAGCAGGTTTCTGGGTTAAACAGATCAAACACAGAGAGAAGTGATCGCTACACTACGAGGATTCTGAACGCCGTTCGCTCAGGGTGATTTCGTTTATCTTCATTTCATTCTAGGATATTAATTACTCAACGCCTCTGTTGCAGAGTTCATGTCCTTTAAAAACAAATCTGTCGTTAAATCATTTCAGAGAGTAATCATTAACCAGTGCCTCCACACAGATGATCATGATTAATTATTAATAATCACATAATTAAACCTTTGTGACTTGACACAGAACCAAATCCACCAGAGAATAGTTTTAAAACATCAAAACATCCTTTATATCCTATTTTAAAAAATAAATATAGAGTTATTTCTATATTACTAACTGAAGAAAGTAGCATAATTCACAATAAATTCTATAATTACAAAAATTACTGGTATTTTTAGCTTTATTTCAATTCGTTATGGAAACTCCAAATATATTTAATTAAATACTAATAAAATATGGGAAATAAAGGAATTACTGATGTATGGCAAATTTAAAAAATTCTCCAAAAATGTCACACAGCAGGTAAAAATGCAGCCCTGTTCTCTGGCGGGCGTGGTTCTATTGCAGGGTACTAGGTAAATTGCATTATTTCATAGCGAGACGTCGCTCTCAGTTTCAAAAAGATTGATAAGCCCTGCCTTAAAGACTCCTGATGTGCTGTGTGTGTCCTTACAGAGTGTTCCGGACTGCAGGTTTGACTCAGGAGGGTTTTGGCCTGGATCACAGCCTGATAGAGTCTGAGAGAGCCTCCGTCACTCGCCAAGAAGCACGCACTGGGAGAGCCGCCTCCATAGGCACCTATGAGAGAGAGCCTCCGTATGAGGGTGCGCTCAGATTCGCTTTGTGCAGCTTTAAACGACTGAGGCTCACCGAGGCAGTAGCTGGGAATGATCGCCGGCAGCCAGGCCACATTAGCAAAGGCAGAAGCCTGGAGAGAGTTCACCCGGGTCAGCTCTGAGACTCCACCGGAGAGAGAGAGGGCGCCGATGGGAGACACGCACCAGAGGATCAGCTCGCTGTACACCGCGCTCTGAAACACACAGACACTCGTTTCAAGCGCTTTTGATACGATTTTTGCATATGGATGCCCTGGATGGCCAAGCAGTGAAGCCAAAACATGAGCGTCTGTCACGCTGGAGAGGCAAACGAACACACTTCCATGTGACTGTGGGCAAAATGAACAACGGCTGCAAGTCGATTAATGGGGTTTAAAGCAGACCTGAGGATGGTGCTGTTGAGAGCTTGTGGGGTCAGCTCTAGGTTTGATGACTAGCGACAAGTTACATCAGTTTTATGTTAAATGAGATGCCAAAATACAGCAATCTTTGAATTATATAAAACGGGAAAACATTGGAAAATTTGGATAAGGCTCATAAGCATCAATGGCTTGGTTGATGCCTACATAACATTTATTTCATATTTCCAGACCAGTAAGGGGCACTACACTGAAACTGTGCATGCAACCTCAGATAATGGTTATTATAACATACACCAAGTTTGGTGTCAATATGTTCAAGCGTGGCTGAGTTCTAAACATAAAACCAATTTAGCGAGCGTTACATTGAAGTCTATCGAAAACAGGTTGAATTTCCATGACAATTTGGAGATGATCTGGACCAAATTCTGTGAAAATAAAACAAACTGTTCAGGAGGAATTTGTACTTTTCATAAAATTCCAAACCGCAGGAAAATTGGAGCTTTTAGGGAAACGGATGGTGTTTATTCAGAACTCACTGCTGTGCATGTGAGCGCTGGATCTTCTTCTCTTCTCTGGTTGTGATGTGAGGTTGTGAGCAGTAGGGGCAGCGCTGGATGGCAGGCCAGATAATTCAGGTGAAACCGGTGCCCACAGTATCGCCACCTGCAGGATAGGAGACAAACAGAAGGATATTTTACGTTACACTCATCGTTAGCCGACTGATGGTTGGAGGAATCAGCCGCCTCCCCCTACGCACCTGTGCGAGACGCTGAGCAAACTGGCGAAAGCGGAGTCCTGTCCGAAGCTCAGCGCCCATTGGTTCAGAGAGCCATCGGTGTGTTTGGAGAGCATCAGGACACGCGGCGAGCAAACGCTGAGCCGAGGGGGAGATGAGGAATGGCCTAGGTTTGAACTGGGTGCTGGAGGAGAGGGGCGACCAGTGCCCTGCTGAAGAGCCAACTCCAGGTTGGAATTACAGGCATAAAGCACAACACTGCCGCTCAGAGACACGGCGTCTCCGCTCGGGAAGGCCACTGGGATCCTGGAGACGAAGGACACCTGCAAAAACACACAGGATAAACAAAAATGCTCAATGGTTTTCTCTTGATGAGGCCATGCCTAGAGACAATACCTGCGCCTGGCGGAACATTCCAGGCAGGTACTCGTCCAGGTACTCCACGTGCCAGACCAACAGAGATCCGTCCGTTGGATGAATGCTGAACAGAACGTCTGCTGCACGATTCCACTCTGAGAACAGACGATCCAGGTGATGCTGCAGAGCTGCGGCAGTAGCGCCAGGAGAAAGAGGAGACGGAGGAGAGGAGCTGAGCGCGTCAACATCTGTGCCAGAATCGACATCGGGACAGTTGACATCTGAATCTGCTTCTCCATCAGCATCTGCTGCAGGAAAACAGGCATGAGCAGTCAGCACCAGGACCACTGACATCAGCAAAACCATCTCTAACGAGGAGAGCAAACAGCAGCATCAGTACCACTAACCAGTCTGAGGAGGTGCATTCTGCTGCAGGAAGAGCTCAGCGCTGAGGGTCAGATGAAGCTCTTTGTTGTTCAGCCAGTGAACGGTGAAGGAAGCTCCTGGTTCTTCATCCTCATCGCCTCCAGAGCTGCTCATGGACGAGATGGAGGGCAGCAGGGGGATGTCTGCACACATACATATTTGAGCTAAACCAGAGTCCTCCAGAAATCAGCAGAACACTGATGATGATGTACGTTTGGTCACAACATTTTTTTTTAAATCCCAAAGTTTTTGAAATCAATCGAATTATTTATATTGATTTGAATTTTTTTTTTATTATGAAATCTTAATTTTCCGGTTTGTTTTGAAATTGAATGACAGATGTTACCTACAACCAAATCATACTTTTACAGCTTCTTAAAATCGATGGAATCAAATGAAATGATATAACTGTAAATGTACGAGTGAGTTTGAGACCTGTGGCTGGGTTGATGCTGGCAGCGATGTGAAAGTGGCACAGAGCGTTGGCGTGGAGCGTCTGAGCTCGGTGAGTGAAGTGTTTGTTCTGCTGCTGCGGCAGAGGACCCGTGTGCGAGAGCTGAGACACACAGCGCACCTCGTCCCTCCACGAGCTCTGCCAAGATGCACACGGAGAGAGAAGGACTTAACAGGAACTAAAAGAAATGCATGCCACTGAATAACATCGCTCATACCAAAGGAAATCCTGCAAAAAATTAATCATGATTAAGTGAGCGAAACTTAACTCAATCGCCGTAGATCAAAATGAATCAAATGCAAGAGGATATTTTATAAGTAAATATAGCAAGTCTGAATCACACGGAACTGACTCTTATGATTTGAATCTTTCGTAACCGAGGTCAATCAAACTGAATCACATACAACTGAATCATTTTGAGTTGAAGTGAATTATACATGTACCAAAAATGAATCACATTAAGAATAAATGGCCCATCACTGAGCAAAACTGAATAATTGTGAGATTAATTAATAAATGTAAGATTAATGAGTCATACTGAAGTAAATTGTACAAAACAGAATCATAAGGAGCAGAACTGAATCATACAGAGCTGATTGCAACGTAACAAAATCATATTGTTATGAACTGAACCAGACCGAAGAGAAAACTGAAGTGAGTCATACATAAATGAAACACTGAACGAAACACTGGCTAAAATGAATCATAGCAAACAGAATAATCCATAACTGTGATGAAAACATAATCACACAGAATCAAATAAAAAAAACAAACTGAATCGTAACGAACTGATTCACACAAAATAGATACACATTTATTTAAATTTAGGTTTACAGATTATACAAACACTGAACGGACTCATACTGAACTTAACGAATCACATTGGATTGAATCTTTTCAACCTCATTCGGTTGTTTTTTGGGGTTTTTTTTTTGTTCATTAGACCAAACAATACATTTAAAGAACAGAAAACGCCAGAGAAAAAGCTTACATGGATTTTCAACCTCAGCCGAACAGCACTGATCACACTCAACTGAATCAGAGGGAATCATTTGACCTCACGCTCACCTGCAGCGGGCTCTGCTCCCTGTTCTTCATGTTGTTCTTCGTGTTATTGTTTGACATCTTCTTCACGTTGTTGCTGGTGTGCGTCTGTGTGTGAGTGTGCTTGAGACCTGACAGCAGGCAGTCGCTGGGCAGCAGCGTTTCAGCCCAGAGGCGACACACGCTGTCTCTGCAGCACGTCAGCAGCACGTTACACACCGCTCCTCTGCAGAAGCAAGAGAGAAAAAGTTACTGCAAAACCATCTGAAGAAGGAGACTGCGCGTGCTCACCTGGGCAGGTGTGAGCTGATCTTCCTCCACGTGAAGCCAGTGACGGCCCGGGGATGAGTCAGGTAGATGAAGGAGAAGTCCATCTGGGCTCCTGAGCGCAGTGGTTTGAAGAGCTTGGAAACATCTGACTGCCATTTATTACTGCTGTACCACACCTTCACCAGGCAATCGCACTGAAACACAAATACGTACCGTTTCTGGGGCAAACTTCTGGACTATTTGGAGCGATGAGACCAAAATTGAACTATTTGGGCGCAACCATAAACACTACATTTGAAGGGGTCAACAAAATCTATGATGAACAAAACACCATCCCCACCGTGAAGCACGGAGGCGGGTCACTGATGCTTTGGGGATTTGTTAAATTGGGGATAGTTAACAAAAAAAAAAATAGTCATTGCTTTGTCATATGTGGAAAGCAAATGAGCGCTCCAAACATACGAATTGAAATCGCTTTTTAACAAATACACACCTTTCCTGCAGTTGCAAAGAACTCTCCATCAGGGGAAAACTTGATGAAATGAACAGGAGCCGCAGACCTGCAAAACACATGCGACATAAAACTCATAGGTGTACAAAAGAAGCTACTGTTGGGTGAAACCTACATTTATTTTAACAACAAAAAGGATCCAAAACCAAAATTGTGATCATATTCAGCCAAATCATCCAGAATTGCTTTAATGTTTCAAGATAATTATATCAAATAAAAGCACATTAAACTTCCACTAAACCCAGTGCTAAGAAATGGCTTGAAGAGGCTGAGCCACTGACTTGCACTGCCATAGACAGCTCCAGGAGCTCTGAGGATCCACAGCCTGGCCTTCAGAGAGACGTGAACTCCCTCCCAAACCACACCAGAGCTGCAGAGAGGACGAGCCGGTCAGGAGACACACGGCTGAGGAGAAAACACAGGGAATTAACCCCTGAGGAGCTGTGTCCTGTGTTACTAGCTCCAGGTGTGTGTGTATGCGTCCACGTTACCCTGTGGGTGCCAGCTCAAGATGTGCGCTGGTGACTCCAGCACGAACTGACCCGTCTTCTCCCACTGGAAGTTCAGTTTCTGCGCGGCACAACAAACATCCAGCAGATCAGAACTGTTGACCCCAGAGGGTGCAGAGTTTTTAGGAACAACTTACTTTGTGTGCTTTCCCCTGTGGAGGGAGGGGCACCGGCTCGAACACACAGATGGTGTTTCCATAGCACGCTGCAATCTGGAACAATCCACAGGTTTACTCTGTTTTACCGTTTCGAAGGATTGACAGAATATGCTGTAATTCAGAGTCTGAACTGAACTGAAACATTTTAATAAAGTTAAGTGATAGTGACATACAGAGACACCGGGAAAATGGGGAACTGAATCATTTTAAATAAATCTGAAGCATCCTGAAATTAACAGCATCATACTGAACTGAAAAATAAAGCGCATTGTACTTAAATCAGCATAGTACTGAACCGAATCTTACAGAAACATACAGAGCATTGTACGGAATTAATTGTTCTAAAAATCAGAATATCAGAACTGAACTAAATCATACTGAATAATAAACAGTACCGTACTGAAATTAATTATACTGAACTGAATCGATGCGAAATCAACAGCATGGTACATAACCATAATTAAAAACACACAAATTTGTACTGATTAATCAATTTTTTATGAACTCTCCACCACAGTACTGAACTGAATCCTTCTGAAATGTGTAGCATGGTAATAAACTAAATAATTCTGTCATAAAATCATCATGCTAAAGTAAATCATTCTGAAATAAACATTGTCCAAATTAAATCATGTAGAACTGAATTGTTCTGAAATAAAAAGCATCATTGATTTCATTAGAGCTGCATTTAAAGAAATTTTTTATTTAATTCTACGTGAAATTATGTTGCTGTGTGTTTAGTGTCTCACCTGTCCACCCTGAGGTGAGCAGTCCACACACTCCACCTGAACATTGCCGTGCTTTGCTCCGGGAATGATCTGAACTCGTTCAAAGTCGCTACCCAGAATCACAATGTCGCAGCCCGAGGCGTAAGCCTGTGTCAGAAACAAAATCTCAACGCCACGCTCAAGAATCTTCAAAATGGCTGACAGAGCTGTCATTTTCTCCTTTATGTTGTTCTTAGTCTCAAACAATTACAACTCATTTTGTGGTGAAGATCCCAGTTAATCTGAACATCTACAATCACCTCCAACATACCGTAAAGGGCTGGTTGTGAACCCTCCCCACAGAGAAGGAATTTTCTCCGGGGTTGACGGCTCCCGTCAGCACCTGATGCAGGTTCATGATTCTCAGGGAAAAAACCCTGAAGAATAAAAATATTTAATAGTGCAAGTTTATTCCTTAAGTTTTTCCTTAATGGCCCAAGGGTTCCCACAAAACTGACATGAACAATAATAAAAAAATAAATAAAATAAAAAACACACACAAATAAGCTATGAGCAACCAACAGACTCCGGCTGAATGGTGAAATGCTGAACAGTGGGATTTGCCAGTAACGTCCAGATCCGTTTTAGTTTGTGCTGTAAACGATGAGTCTTCGTTCATGCTAAGATGTCTTATGGGCAGTGTGTAAAGCTGATTATTAGGGTTTTAATGGGACCAAGGGAAAAGGCTGTAAAGATGATGAAAGGCTGAACCTGAAAGAACTTTGGAAGTCCTATAAAGCTCACACTTCAACATACTCTGAAAGACCTGCCAGGGTGGTACGACTCAAACCAGTTGAGAGTAGTTGTGCTAGTCTTTGCTACAGAAGTGAACAGAAGGATCGGTTTCGACGCCTGCATAAAGCTCTAGTCAAAAGTTGATCTCGTTAATAAATGAATCCAGACACAAGATACATAATGCAAAATTCCCTATTCACGTGTTACATTGGAAAATTTCCTGGTAAAAGTCTAGCCAAGCTAAAACGCATCTTTCTCTGTTAAAGGACAACTAACTTTCGTGCAAAGCAAACAAAGTTATATATATAATTTTGCATTATGTATCTTGTGTCTGGATGTTATAAGACGCTCAGGTTTGTTTAGTTAGTGAGTTGTCAGTTATTCACGTGACCGCAGTCTTAACTTATGCGCCCTTTAATATTATAGTATTTAAACTATTAAAGCTTATATAATTATACAACATCCATCTCGTACTAAATCTGTATAGGTTCACATAGTGGATATAAAAAAGTTAACAATCGCTCACAAAGTGTCCTATCAGTCCTCACTCAAGCTAACCTTGCTAACACCAAACTGACAGCTTTAACACTAACAGTTAATGACAAACCGCCAAATACCTCAGAAAGCCAGAGTTATGGACAGTGTATCCAAATAAAGGTAATTACCATAACCATTAATACACATATAATGAGGTTTGATTGAAACTGCTGGTGATGTTAGCGCTGTAGCATTAGCATGACAGCGGTCGAACATCAGGACGTAGAAATCCCGCCTAACGTAAAACGCCTTACCTCAGAAACGGGTTTTATTCCATCTCGAAAGTAATTCTGATGTACTTTCCTCTCATTGTGAGAGATAATCGGGCCATGCGAGGGATCGGAAACGTCTGAGGGACAAGAAACTACGTTGTGAATCAGGAACTCGAGCAGGCGTGATTCTGGGAAATGTAGTCCAGTTGTGAATGAGGGGTCACGTGACTGGCTCTTTACGGTTAATACTAACTTGGCGTTTAGGAAAGTTCACTATTACAGTATTACTTTTATGTTAACTACCTGCGTATTTCAATAAAATTATAACCAAATGTTTGTGAGTTATTCGAACCGAATTAATTGAAGGAGAAAATTATGACGTTCAATAAGTTCACGTTGTTTATTGATTGTAACGAAAATCCAGAAAGAAAAGGAAAATAAAAAATTATGGGTTATAAAAAAACAAATGATAAAAAATAATGTTTGAAACTGCTTTATATAGTCAGCCATTTCTGAGTTACCAGCCTATCCAGATAGGAAGTTACGCTTTGAAATTATTTCACAAAATATTGTGCCAACGGAACTGACTATAGGGAAATTGGGAGCACCTAGAACAACCAGTTTAAAGGAATGATTCTGCAGGTGGTTCCTGTATGGTTCATTAGCATTCTTCTCCTTACTGGCTGAAATCTGGACATTTTCGTATTTTGCTCTTACATCTAGAGTTTTTTTAGGAGAGTTCATGTAAGACCGCCAATTTCATGCTGGGGTGTGATGTAGTTTGCTTCATCTGTATTTACTCTGCCACACACAGAACGTTGGTGTTTGTTGACCATTCCAATTTGTGGTCAACATTAGAGGCATGCAGAGTTTCTCAAAGGCTCAAGTGTTTCGTAAAGAATTGATTGTAAATGTTGACTTTCTCTCTGTCGCCTTTCTTGTTCGCTTGGAATCAATGGAGAAAAGGTTTCTGAGTTTCTGGCTCTTGATCGACCCTTACCTCTTTCATCCAGTAATGTGCCGACATTTCTAAATTCTGAGCGATAGGGAAAGCAAAAGAGCTGATAAAAAGATCTCCAAGGAACTGAGAATACCCATCAAACCAACAAACATTTCTGCTACAACTGCCAAAAAAATACTTAGGGATGAAAAGAAAACCCCACAGATAACTTCAGCTGGAATACAGGTGCAGCTATTTGAAGGAGCACAATAAGGAGACACTTGAAGAAAAATGGGCTGCATGGTACTAAACAAATGCCACAAAGCAGCCGCTTACAATACACCAAACATCTCAGGGACAAGCTCCAAACTATCCAAAGCTGAAGGCCAAGTTTACTCGTCATTGGCTCCACCAGAACAAAGTGAAGATTCTGGAGTGGATCTCAGTCTCCTGACCTCAATATCATTGAAGCACTCTGGGGAGAACTCAAACTTGCCGTTCATGCAAGACTTTACCAACAGGGAAGATAAAAAAGTGTGGCCACCTCTGATCAAGAACATATAAATCTTTTAAAGAGCCCAGTCATTGAAAGCATTTCACAAAAACTCTACATAGCACAAACCCAGCCTCCAAAAAGCAAGAAATTCCAACAAACACAAAGTTCACATCAGTAAAAACCTGCTGACAATCACCTGACGTGATCATAGTGGTCTTTGTTTTGGCAACAATTTAACATCTGCCCTCATAAACATCTGACTCGTCGTATATTTAATGAGAACAGCCGCCCGAAGCAACCAAACTGCTCCTGGTTCGACTCCATCGGTTCTTCTGAGCACACAGTAGCTCTGTGTGTCCCGAGCAAACCTCTGCGTGACCTGTCTCAGTTAATAATTCATACCGTCAGATGATTTCCAGATTTATTTGTGTTTTTTGAAGAGCATCCGGACCTCAGCAATGACTGCAATAACTCAGACAGACAGAGCATGAATTATGAAACTAGAATAAAGATGTTTTTGCTCTGACAGACGCTGTGAATATAGGTCACTCTCATTAAAGATGCACCTCTGCTCCTGCATCAATATTCTATGATTATTGCGCTCATCACAAAATCAAACCCCAGCAAGTCAAGGTCAGCCTGCAGCTTTGAAAGGAAATCAGGTTAAATGTGCTTTATTCAACAACCCCAAGAGGAAATCCACTCGGATCTCTTTTGAGATGTCATAGATTTACAGTTAACTGTGAATAAAATATATTCAGATGCTGAAAACCTCACTGGTTCATTTGGACATATTGCGAAGTTTACTTTTCAGGTGAAGCAATCTATTTTGAAATGTTGTCTTTTCTATGTCATTGTCTCCTGGGGATTTCAGAAAAGATTGATTGTTCGACAACTTCAACTGGACAGTGAAACTGAAACACTATCGATCTAGTGGTTTGCTGGTTTTTAAATCTGAAACAGGGTAGAGCGTGAGATTTCATGGCTGAATTGTGACAATAAAACTGAAACACTCTTCAAAATAGAGTTTGAGCGTTTATGGTGAAATTTGGACTGTGAAATTGAAACACAGTTGAGATGGAGGGTTTATACTGTATTTGGAAAAGCTTGGACAAAAGACAGAATCCTAATGTAATACATAAACATGCATCTGTTGTTTCCCTGGGGGAGAGAAGAGCAGTTCACTGGGGAGTGTACTTGAGTGTAGAAAGCAGCAGGGGGCAGCAGTGATGTTCTGAGCTGACAGATTGAGGCAAACATTGTGTCTCAGAGAAAGTTTGTGAATCCCTTGGCTTTTGTTGGGATCTGAGGAGTCTGTGATGCATGTCAGCGACTGATGGTGGTATAATTACAAGGCAGAGCCTCTCTGCTCCCTGATGAGAAAAAGCTTTTCCACTCAAACCATAACTGAACGATTTTAACCACAGCAGTAGAGTAACTCTCATTATAACTCACAGATTACCATAACTCACAAAACAGCTCTGAGAGAAACAGCTTCGGAATGAGCTCATTCACCATCTGAGAATACATCAGAGAACATGCATGGTTTGGACAGAGAAACTGAAACAGTGTCCTGTATTTTGACAGGTTTGCATCTTCGAAAACTGTAAAAGGTGTATATAATAGGATTGTGATCATTAGAAATAAACTTCAAATGGGGCAGGAGTATCCCGTGATGGGCTACAGTATCAGAACTTATTTTAGAAGAGGATCATCTTAAAACGAGAGAGTCTGTGGGAACAATGGAAAAGGAAATTGTGTGTGTGTGCCACAGTCTGGAAGCTAAGCAGGGAGTGCACGGATTTCCCATGATTACTACGCCTTTTCCTGAAGGTTTTCCAGAAGCGTCCTCTATCTCCCTTCACCTGACAACCAAAAGCATCACACTGGAACTTCAAGTCAAACATATTTCTCTTGAGAAAGAGAGAGAGAGAGAGAGAGAGAGAGAGAGAGGAGCCTAGTATAAATTCGTTTGAGTTTTTCGGTAGAAGCCATTTTTACATGGGATTTTTGGGGTCTCATTATGACTGTGTTTTATGTCAATTACAATTGTAATTGTCATGTTGGAAGACCCAACTACTCCCTATCCCTTTGGGCAGAAAATACATGATTTCTAAGTTGACAGATATTTTAAAGATTATGGTAAGAGGCGGTTTAGGGAGAGAAGTTAGCTTGTACGTATTATATATTTATTTTCTTTGTAAGATCAGCAATCCTAAAGAAATCAATTCAGTTGGTCTTTTCTTGTTGTTTTTTCTACCTTTCATTGCACCAGTTTGGTAGACATCAATTTGTTGCATGCACTCACACAAATACAACACCAGTCACATGATAAAAGAATGTCAATACTCTTAAAAGCACCGGGGATAGCTTTAAAACCAGATCGGAATGTTTCTAATGCTCAGTTAAGTGACAGATAAACTGTTTGTGAAGCAGTTTCTCTAAAACTCGTGATAGAAAGGGTCTGTATGGCTCATGCGTACAATTGAGCAGCACTGTTCCTGACGCTATTAGAATGAACGAGATCACGGCCCAACAGTTGACATGACTCCAGTAAGAGACCAAAACGCTGTAATTTAATGA
This sequence comes from Danionella cerebrum, assembly GCA_007224835.1. Classification (NCBI taxonomy): domain Eukaryota; kingdom Metazoa; phylum Chordata; class Actinopteri; order Cypriniformes; family Danionidae; genus Danionella; species Danionella cerebrum. The sequence goes on along the minus strand of SRMA01026967.1, from coordinate 315,086 downwards.
TTCCATCAATAGATCTCTACGTCTAAAGAAACCCGTTCGTCTGCCACCATCAGTGTGTGCAGGCACTGCCTTTATTTCCTTCAGGAATGTATTTTGAGGCTCACATCTGAAAGCATGAAAAGTGCTTTGTGCTGACTGTAAACTCACGGTGTCGGCGTGTGTTCATTATGTATCTAGGTCTTTTCCGCCAGATGCTTTTTTGATGTTTGATTATTTATGAGCTGCTGTTTACTCTCCTCTCTTTATGTTCTGTTTGTGATGTGTATTCTCTCTATATGTTTTAACACTTTCTGTATAATCTCCGTATATTTTCTTTTCTCACTTTAATCTGCTCTGTATATTCATCTCGTTGACTCTCTTCACAGGTTTCCTGTGCGGAGTCACAGCTCGAGTGTTTAACGAGCAGAAGTGAATATATTTGCACTCGTAAACGCGTGAGATCTGCATTCACGGCTCGATCTGAGCAGAATTCATAATCTGTGCTGTTTTCTACCCCGTATAACTTACTGATATTTAATGTGTAGCGGAGCTGGTTTATTTATTATAGTGTTTTAATGCATCGTATTAAATATTTACATTTTGATAAAATCCATGAAATTTAGTTCACAGATCAAATTAAAACACAGTGAAACCCATTGGCTCACTCGTGTTACAAAGATGTCTCACTAACGGCTCAAACATGTCTCGTCATTAAAAACTGTTAACAGTGTACTTTGTGAGTACATGCCACATGCTGCCCATGTATGACATTTGAAGCACTTGAGCAGTCTCAAACTTGATTTGAACATGCATTAAGCTTGGCTCACATGTGTCTCAAACCTGGCTCAATTGAGACATACTTTAAGCTCGGCTAAAATGTGATGAACGTGGCTCAAACTTTACCCAAACGTTTTCAAACGTGCATTAAGCTCAAACACAGCTGAAAACATACCTTAAACTGCCTCACACGTGTCTCATTCATGGCTCAAGTGAGCTATACTTAAGCTTGACCAAAATTATGATGAACGTAGCGCAATTGTAGCTTAGGTTTGTAGCTTGTAGCTGAACATGACTCAAGATTGGCTCACTCATGGAGTAGACATAGATCAAACATGATTTAATCCTGGCTCATGTGTGTCTCAAACATGGTTCAAACACAGTTAAAATGAGACATACCTTCAGCTTGACAAATGTGGTAAACAAATGCTCATTTGTGTATTGATCATTATAAAGAAAATATTTAAATGTGGCTGAAACAGAACCTAACCATGATACGGACACCTCACCGAAGGCTCAAATGCGTCTCGCTTTCTGAATTTGACATGCACCAGTTCAAAATGAAGGAGACCAAGGATATTTACATTTTGGCCTCATCCTTTTCTTTTATTCTCCTCATCTCTTCTGGGAGACTCAAGACCATCATGACACAGGTGATTCTCGTTAATCACTTGTGACCTCGTCCTCAACCCGTTCCCAGGGCTCTCAACCCGCGAGTACCAACCAGCACAAACCCCTTAGGGACCAACATGACCCAGTTGAAAAGTGTGTGCCTCACACACAGCTTTCTACCTGATTTCAAAGAGGTGAATGGAACACTACATGGAAAATGTGGATTTTCTCAAACATTTTCACATTTGCCCCTTTAAAAAACAAAGAAAAAGAACAAAGGAGGACTGGTGCTGCGTTTCAGAAGAGTGTGTTTGAGCATCCTGAAGGTTTCAAAGGAGACAAGCCCTAAAATTAGAGCAGATTCATGAATACTTCAAAGACGAGCTGTGCCTTTCACACTCGCTCACTCACTCACTCGCTCGCTCGACCACACTCTCTTACATATTCACTGACACACACCCTTCAGCATCTCTCTCTCTCTCTCTCTCTCTCTCTCTCTCTCTCTATACACATACTCGCCAACCCACACCCTCTCACTCACACAGCCCCAGACCAGGCATAATTACACACCCTCTAATCCTGTTTCCCAGATCCAGGATCCCGTGGTGAAATTCATGTGGAAAATCTACTTTGTAACACACACAAACACTGCGAGGATAAAGAGAGGGAGAGACAGATGACCACCTGAGCACTGCCACAAATTGAGGGTCCGTTCAAAAGGCCTACTTGCCTAATAATCTCTTGGAGAAACAGAGTAGGCGAGGTGATACTCGTTCAAATTTGACGTAAATAAAAAAGCGGTCTACTACTTCCAACAATTATATCCACATTTCTCAATCCCATGATGCAATGCGAGAGTAATGAGAAGCAGGATGAACAATACTCTCTGATGAGATCCCACTATATTTTTCCCTAAAATAAACCATAGGAATCCTGAGATCTCTGGTCTCTGTGTCTTCCTCCTCTTAATCCTGAAGCTTCAGAAAACGTTAGCGTTGAGGTAGAACGCAGATTATTTTCCATGACAAGAGTCAAAACTAAGTGACAGTGGAATGCAGGGCATCCATAAGGTGTAACCAAACTCATCAACCATCTCATAAACCTATTCGACCAGAGAATTTGATGTTGTAAAGCTTCCACCTCTTTACCAAATTTGGGGAGATTTAATTCAGATCGAACACGCATTAGAAACTGACTAGGAGGATAGCAACTGATGTTGGTGCACATGACAGGAAGTAGAACAATGTTTATAGTTCACCAATTTTGTTTAGGATTGGCTGGTTCTGATCGGGATGCAGTTTGGGCTAGTGATTTTTTAAGTGTGAGTTGGCTACTCAATCTCAAAAATGAAAGGCACATCATCATGATTTGCACAGTTGAAGACCCTTGGATTGGAGCTCTGATATCGTGACTCTGTTCATGACCTCTTCTGATCATTTGCATCCATTTCTGTTAGGTCAGTGCCCCAAAAATTCAATCAGCATCCTTTCTTCTACTGCCTATGAGCTAGAGTTGTCCGACCTTGTGGCATCATCATGATTCTTCGATATGTCATGATGCAGTGAGGAAAAATGATAGAGATGCTACTTTTTCCTCAATACCAAATTATAGCATGCTTCACAGCTTTTGTATTTGCAAATAAGTTTGTGGCCATATCACATGAAAAAAATGGAATACAAATTTCCAATTTCTTTCATAAAACATATGTCAGATTAAACAAAACATTACTGGCTTGTTCGACCTACAGAGGAACGTCTGTGATGTTTTAGCCACAGCTTTAAGAAAAATTATCCAACAAAGCAATGTTGTACATCCAGTAAATGAAAGGAGTAATATGTAATAAAATTATCCATAAAATCACCCTGATATGTCATAACCGGCATATAACTGTATTATATGAATTATAAAATAGTTTGTTTTAAAATTAAGTTTACATCGAGATTCTCTTTGCTGGAAGTCCTAACCTCCTGTCAGTGATTAGTCCGGATTAGTGTTTCTTGACGACAGGAGAGAAATGAGGCAGAAACACTGAGATCAGATCAGGGTTACAGCTCCAACTTGTTCTAATCTGATGGTAATCTTCATCGCTCTAGATCTCGATCAGTAACTGGATGATAACAACTCACAAGCCTCTCTTTGTTTGATGAATCAATGTTTGGAGGTGAAAGTCAAAGCGAGTTCAGTCTTTGGAACTTAAAAAACTAAGAGCGTTCCATAGCCCAGGATCATGCTCTGGGGGAAATAAAAACTATATTTTCCTGTAATGGACTGGCAAAGTGTCCAGGGTGTACTCCATCTTGCGCCCAATACGAGTCGGAGGATCCAGGACCATGTGACCATGCCTATTTTACATATAAGTTCGAGACTAGTGGGATGTCTGTTGGTTTTCCAATCAAAACATTAGCATCACCATGGAAATGGCAGCTCCTCAATCAGCGATCCAGGGAGCAGCAGCTGTGGTAGATTAACCAGGATCCCAATGTAAGTAGGAGAAAAGAGCTCCCCAGATAACAGTGGCTAAACTGAAAATCTTCTTGTTCTGAAGCTCTGGCATACAAAAAAAAAACTGCCACCAGATTAATTGAATTTGTGCACTTTTTGCTTTAAATGAACCTCTATTTATTTCCATAGCTCACTCACACTTCTATAAATACTAAAATGGTCAAACAAGTGGATTTACTATTGATCGTATTAAGACAATACTATTTGATCAACATAAACAAAAAAAGCTGCCTAGAAAATTATTTAAAATATTTTACTATTGCACATAATGTGCAGCAAATAAAGGGAATCTTAAACAGCAGAAGCTTCCATTGGAAAAGAGGAATGAAAACAAGGATTGAATAAAAGCACAGATATCATATAAAAGAGAAAAGTATAGGCATGCAGAAACGGAAAATCAGGACAAGTGGAGTCAAAACATTCAATCTGTCATTGACTCAAGTTGAAAAACGATCTCTGGAGGCTCCAGAGAGATTCTTATCCTCCAGTTTATTCACGGTGAGAGACGTCAAACAATCAGCCTTTTACTAGAAAGCCCCCATGAAGAGAATGACACTGACCTGACAGTAAAACAAGAAACCATGAGATGTTATGGGCGTGTGTTTTATCCCCTGCTCGTAAAATTATTTTAAACCCAGAGCATCCTGTATTCACTTATTAAATGTATTCAGCCGTGTTTAAATCTAAGCGGAAACACTATTTGTTGCAAGAGTTGGAAGAAATGAAAATTAAAATCAAGCCACAAAAGTGGATTATAACGGGTTGAAAATTAATATAATGTTATGTTCTCAAGACACATTATTTAAATAGATACGCCTTTGTAAATCGTGGCACATAACGAGTATTATTTTACACAATTAGAATTTTTTACAGTATGCTAATATTTTTGCATACATCTAAGGCGTTTTACATGGAAATCGTTAGCTTCGTGGCTAGCGATTTTTCCCACAAGAAAATCTTAAACCCACATAAAAACAAACAGTTTTCTAAGCACAAATAAATAAATAAATAAAAGTGTGTTTCATGAACATTGTTAAAACAAAAAGATTTCCAAGAAGCAGGAAGTTTTTCGGAATTTAATCTAAATGCTGAATACTGAGATTTTGAGCACACTTCTAACCACTTGAAGTTATAAAAACCCCATCTAATGCACAACAGGGGTCTAAAATGATGCCATCATTCAACTCCCATCTTATTTCCTTCTTTCCAAGGCTTTTATATTCCATTCTCCATGAATACTAAAAAGATGATGTAAATTATTTTAATATTTTTTTTCTTTCTTAACATTTGTTTAACCTTTCTGCAGATAAAAAAAAAGTTTCCCGGAAAACTACTTAGTCAGGGCACTTTGAACACTCTACAAGCTTTAAACTGGTCGGGTCCTTACCCTTGTCCCACGGAAACAAAACTTCCTGTTTGATTCTGAAAAGCAGCATCTAGTGGTTTTATGGGCCTGCAGCCGTGTAAGAAGTCAAACAGAATTCAAACTCTGTGACAAGAATCTGAAATGTTTTTATTGTTGTTTTTTCATTTATTAAAGAGAATTTCCTTACAACGTACATTTAACTGTGATTTGGATGTGGGAAAAGAGACGGTGACAAAAGCCATATCATACAAGGATTAAAAACCTCCTTTTCCGAAATCTGGAAAGAGACGGAGCCAAGGCACGAGAATCTCCGTCAATACATCCCATAATATTCAGACAGCACGCAACAACCATTAGAGGCTCAGTTCAGCCAGAAACTATAAATTACTCATCACTTACTCAACTGCTCCCAGACCTGCTTTGAGTTTCTTTGCTCTGCTGATTCACACAAGAGTCAATTTCAGATCACCCGTAGCATTCATTTCAACTCTTTAAAAGTGTATAAACCCACTCCCAACACCAAACCAGAGTCGGCTGTTAGACGTTAAAAGTCATTGTGTTGTAAATATTGGAATCAGAGTATTTGTGTGCTGTGACTAAGCTTGAACGAAGCCTCATATACAGTTTAAACGCTTTCTACAGTTCACTCAAGGATCACGCTTCCTGTTTTGCTTAAACGACGAACATTGTTCACACTAACTTACAGAAAATAAAAAGAATAGAGAACGCAGTCAATGCTAGAACCAGAAATAGCTTAAATGTAACACGTAGAACATGGAAGCAGTTGTGCAAGCAGTCGATTTTGCAGGAAACTCTTGGCAGATTTAAAAAAGTTCTGGTGAAGGAAATGAAAACCTGCTTAGTTACGACTCTTAAATCTTAAAATGATAATTTCCCTTTAAAACATACACTCTTGCCTGGCAAAAAGATGTGTGGTGTAGATCTATTCTAGACAGTTTTAGTATGAAACATTAGTTTGATTAATCAACACGTGAGATGGTACAAACTAGTACCGTCAATGTTTAAAAGGGAAGCCAATGGGATTCCAAAGTTTGGGAAATCTTGTTTATTCAACAGAAGAAAGGAACTCAAGCCAACAAAGGGAGATGATATGATGAGCTTTTATTTTTTTTGGCGAACTGTCCCTAATAGATACTTTTCTACTATTTATGACAGCTTATTCAATTTTCCCCGAGAGGTATTTGTTATTTAGTTGAAATGGGTTGCATTTACTGAAGTAAAACCCACCCAGGTTGTATTTACAGATATTTAAAGTGGTCATGAACTGAGAAACCAATAGAGCACAAGCACATATAACCATTCAAGGTAAGTTTTGTAAGTTTTACAAAAGAATTTAGTATATTTTTTTAAATAAAGAGTTTTAATTGGAGCCAGCTCCAATTGTAAAAAAGTGATATTAATACTCTGTGATGACCCACCCACATGCTCCACCAGAGTTATAATAGTTCCAAACGGTATGAGCCTCGAAACTATCAACATTTCTATTTCAGCTGGTTTTACAGCACAATGCAACTCTAAAAGAGTCAATACTGGAGGTGCACTCAGACATGAGGAATTTGGAATAAAATCAGAATTCAAAAGTCAGGGGAGAATTGCATAAAAACGTCTTAAATAGTAATGAAAAGCATCTACGGATGCGGACGGGCGTGAATTCAACATCACATTGACTAAGCAGAGATTCCTGACGATGATAGGTGTTTTAAAACCGTTAAATAACAATCGCTCAAATTACAGCACAACATCATAGAGCTAGAAAATTATATTAATGCAAATCTGTCACAAACATTGAAAACATTAATCTGCTCGCTAACGTTATCCAAGTGCATATCTACACAGGAGCCAGCCTGTATTCACTGCTTAGAAACTGTGTTTGAGCGTTCACCTTAGAAAAGGGGTGAGATTTCGTCGAGGATTCGCTCGCGTGTGTTTGTCTCTTATTGCCAGATCCACAGATACACATCAAGTCATCTACAAACAGTGTAAAACATCAGAGAAATGTACAAATAAGTCAAACGGAATACAACCAAAGTGAGCACACTCCTCCAGCAGGACGAAGGCCGACTCCACGCGTCATTGGCACGAGCACAACTCATGTGTGTTAGAAAAGTCGACAACAGCTACATTCGTCGAATACAAAGATTTTTTGTGCCTTTTTATATTGGTACACGAAACAAAAAAAATGCAATGAAACTACAACAAACAGCAAACAAACGCTTCACTACTCAAGGTGTAAGGCACGAATATACAAGTGGAGGAGGACAGGCTGGTGTGAGTGCACATCTGTGCGATTGTTCCTGTGAAAGACGTGATTTAGGACGGAAACTAATACACTAGTCTGACTGTTTCAGTTTAACTGTCCAACACCTGTTTGTGAGCCTGAAAGAAAAAAAAAAATCCAATTAGACCAGGTTTTTGCTGTGTTTTACTCTTCGGGATGCGAAACTGTGAAGATTTTGGGATGAAGATGAAAGGTTGTTTGGTGAAGAATGGTGAAGAAATATTTAAATGTCCAGCTCTGGTGGTACATCGGGCAACGGGTTCCCTCCTTGCTCACTGTATCTCCACCTGTCACTCTCTACTGTTGTAGCCAAGAAAATTACAATAATAAAACAGAAATGAAAAGGAATTCATTTATGACTAGTAAAATGCAGTTGGAGACATCTGGTAATAGGCTTCCCCCTACTGAATGTTATTTAGATATTTCTTTAATTAAAATTGCAACTAGTCAGAACTCCTTTGGACATATTTGCAGACATTTTCCGATAGAAGCCAATGGAGGAATGTGACTTGGCAAATAAACATTGTAAATAGCTGTAACGCATGTTATGATTAGTCACAATCACAGAAATCTCAGATGCATTTAATCAAATTACAGTTGAGGATTTCTGTAATTGGAATTAGGATGAGTCAACGGTGACTAGTACAGAAAGAAGACTGAATGTAAAAAAGGCTTGCCATACATATAACTCAATGTCCTCTTGTTATTCACTTTCAGAAGTAAATTCTGACCAATCGAAAAGCAGTTTTGTATTCACGTTTTCTGGTCAATGAGTGAAGTCGATGTTATGACATCTCAAGTTTGGTTAAGAGTGACCGGTTTGGTGTGAAAGGGACCCAAAATGGTAAGGAACAACAACAGTTGCCCTGTTCCACAGCAAATGTACCAAAGTGACAACAAACGATTAGAAATAAAGACAAAGGACAGAAAAACCAAGAACGACTTTGAAGATCTATAAAAGTTCTTTACCCATGTACGGTTCTGCTGGTGCTCTAGCTCTCATTGGGCAAAGGTGTGGGACACCTTGGACAGACCACCAATCCATGGGCAGGCCAGAAAACATTAATTGGAAGCTGATAATGAAGAAACTAAACCATATATGGAAGATAACAAGTATTTTAAAAAGTAAAAGTGTGTGTTGGTGTGTTTGGCATGAACATTGCAATCTGTGTTTTTAGATTTTTTGTGATTAAGTGTAAATGTGTGTGTGTGTGTGTGTGTGTGTGTGTGCAGGGGGTGGTGGGGGTGTTGAAGAATTAGCATTAATTTCATATTAAGATATAACGAAATTTAAGATAGATACCAAATTAATAATTAAAAATGAAGGTGCTAAATTTATCCAATTCTTATGTTATCACGCCATTCTGTGATCATTATCAACCCCATTCATATGGTTCAGTAGGCACCTACTCCACCTACCGACAGCCTTCAATAGGTGCAGTGGGTGCTCTTACTAATTTTTATGCAGATAAAAGTATGACGTGCTATTTAAATATGTTGCAATTACCCATCCATGTTCTGTTTGACTCTGTACCTGCTCAAGCTTCCGTTAGGTGGAGCCTGTGCCTACTGGCAGGTCCCCAATTCATCACAGAGCTGCATTCACTAATCATTCTCTCTTAATAAAAATTTAAACTTTTCAATTCAGCTACAAGCAGGCAACCTACTGGCTCATATGAATGCTTTGATCAACCTAGAAAGATGTGACGACATCTGAAACGAATGCAAAATTTTAAAACGTAGAGACAGAATCTAAAATATAAAAACAAGATGACCTTTCAAAGTAGAAGATCAGAGATGAAGTCCCGTGAGTTCCTTTTCTGTCTCCTCCAGAAAACCTATTTCCTCAAGGAGAGTTAGTGGACTGACTCCAGTTTAACGACTTTAAATAATTACACACTTGATTAATTCAAATTAAAATCACTGTCCTCGTCTCAACAGCCCACTGGATCGAGGCATTTCAGCACTTCATTAAAAATAAATACAAGCTGCTATTAGTATTAAAGGGATGCTTTAAGCCGAAGAACAAAGTCCTTTATTCCTCTCCTCCGCGTTGTTCATTCGTCCGAGTCTCAGCCTCGAAACGCTCCCAAAAGAAATGTCAAGAGAATTAGAGTCAAACCACTGGAGCCACATCTTCAATACGTTCTCAGGAGGAACCAAAGTCTCAACACGAGGGAGAGGAACAAGCAGAATTTGTTCGTTTGAGTCACCATCCCTTTAACAGTCGAAGTGTATTAACACGACAGCATGAGGAAACGTGTTGACCTCTACTGCTCCGTCGCGAAACAAGACAAGAGCTTTCACAGTTTTCCATTGTAAACGAAATTCGATAAACTTGCTCGCAAAGTCAGCAGACGAAATGAAGCCGCGTCAGCTTGAGCTTGAACAACAAAAGGAACGTAATCGTGCGCTTCTTATCCAGCACCTTCTAGTGTTCACTGGTGACCTGTGGATGGTTTCGGAGGAACCTCAGGCTCGAGTAGGTTCAGTTCCAGTACCTCCATGGATGTTCATGGTCATGATGGAGTGGTGCCAGAGCTGGAGTGGACTAACCACGAATACGGTGGAGCTTCGCTATCTTTCCCTTTGAGGCACCGGGTGAGTCAGTGACGCTCCCACTTAAGCAGTGAACCAACGTTTGTGAATCCAGAAGTTCAACCGCAACTTTGTGAAGAACTTGGAATGCTTTTTATGAACCAAGAAATCTCCTTGACAAAATTCCTTGGCACTAAAAAGCATTTCATTGACAGTTCAACAATTCTCCACTGGACTCACATGACCCAATCCAATACAGTTTGCCTTTTCACAAGCATTGAAGTGATGGAATCTCTGAATCAGAGAGACGGATTTTCACAGATTCCTGTTGTCTTCGAACCTCAGGAAGGATTAGTTCACTCCTCACTGAGGAACTGGTAGAAATCTCAATCCATCAGGACGACATCTAGTTTACGAACTCTTCAGCCTGAGCTCGACTTTCAAAGAACATACAAAGACCAACGACAAAATTGAGTTGCGCATCTGGCGCCCTCTAGTGTTTACGTGTGAATTCGAGAATGCATGGAAGGTTTCGGAGGAACCTCTGGCCTGAACCTCAGCGAGCCCAGTCCCAGCATAGTCATGGAGGAACTGGATGAATTTGGGGTTCCGATGGAGTCAGTTCGTAGGGGAGCTGGAGGCGGTGTGGACTCCATGCGGAAGCTCCGGGTCAGCGGAGAGGAGTTGGAGGAGTTGGAGTTGAGCTGTTTGAATCCCCGGGTGTAGTGGATCTCCAGCCTCTTTCCCATCTGAGGAACCAGAGTTGTAAGAGAGGCCTCCCTCTGGGGCACCTTTGGTGGTTCCAGCTCCTCGTCCTCATCAAGGCAGAACCCCTGTGGCCGAAGCTTGGGTGGGTCTTCTGGGAGGTCCCCAAAATCCTGGTTCTGGGGCAGGGGAAGAACCACCACACTGGGGATTTGCCCTGGCGATGCTCGAAGTGGGAGATCACCAATGTTGATGCGGTTCTGGTTGCGTTCCCACTGCCGACTGGATTTTCGCCGTGGCTGCAAAGGCGTGGATTCGGGAGTAGGCAGCGCCGCCAGGTCCAAGTCGGCCCGTATCAACATCTTAGAGCCACTGTGCATTAGTGGAGTGAGGCGGACATCTTTCGGCTGGGTCTCGAACAGCCCTGTCAGCTTGGTCACGCTATTCATGGAGCCTCGCCTGTGAGAAAAGCAGAAACCCCACACCGTTATTGATCTGCACTTATGTTTAAGATCCACAGCCATTTTTTAACCTGATCTCTGTGAAGCTTTTGCATGACAATTATAAAGCTTTGCACCAATTTTATTTAAATGTGCTCATTTTTAGCCCCAAAATTTCATCCATGTGCACATTTTTCAGCGTGGTACATTGGGACGTCGATTGCTTTGCTCAACAGAAGTTTATTAAATGCACACCTGGAGGGTGGAAGCTCGTGTTCTTTGCGGACGGGCATCTGGAAGTCTCTGCGACACACACAGTAGACAAGTATCCCGGAGAACACAGCTCCACTCAGAAAAGCGAAGACAACAGCGATGGCCAAGAGCGTGATGGGAACCATCCGATCGCGATCCCTCTGGAATGACTCACGGATCACACCTAAAGCGGCACAGGTTATGGTGGTGGTTATTGATTGATGCTAAAAATGTTCATTTTATTAGCAGAGTGATAGCACGTATTCTCCTCTGATGGTGAGATGCCAGCCCAGTACAGTGCAGCTGTCAACCTGCTTTGGGCACGCCTCCTTTTTATTGAAAACTACTGAGCCATTAACATAGCATTTACTCACAAAACATTAGTTTATATTTTATTACCATTTAGCATAACTTGTTATTGTGCCCTTTTTTACACTGACTTTCATTCAGTTTTGCACAGTTTATCTTATATTTGTGCACTTTCCCAATGTAAATTAGCATTACTAAGCATGACTTACAAAGCAGCAGCGCTAACAGCTATTCTCTCATCAACCTGAAGAAATGAACCGTCATTATGTTCAGCTAGCGCTGTACACACTGCTATTACCTCTGTGTGTGGCCTCCCCTGAGAAACCAGCTCACAAACGCATCATTACCTACTACACTGTCGTGATGCACCAGTTATGTAATGAGTAAATTACATTTCATGCTCAAAATATGAAAGTTTCTCTGGTGAATTGATCCGGATGACTGTCGCACACACAGATGTTCATGGGTTTCAGTGCAGGTGAGCTCCAGTTGTTACCCCAGCTGCTGTGGAGCATTGTGTAAGAGCATCAGAGAATAGGGTTCAAAAAGCATGAAATACATCAAACCACGCGCCAACCTCTTGTTGTACTACAGCAAATCATAGAGTGGCTACTAAAGAAGAATACATACAGCTGCAAGCAGTGGTCTGGGACCAAAGAACCATTGGGAAAAAGTTTCGTAAACAAGTAATTCTGCAATTTTGCAGAAACTCATTTATAAACTTTGATCATTGGTTAAAAAAAGGTTTTCAGCTTCAGGTGGTGAGGTCAATTTAAGGTAAATATGACACATCCCAAATTTGGTGCTCAATTATCAAAAAAATCCAGGGATCTTAACATGGGGGTCATTAAAGTCAGTGATTCAAGTGAAACAAAAACACATCAATTAATTTCAAATCATTGGCTTGTTGCAAGCATGGATTCTAAGGATGATCCAAGCTAAATTTGGCAAAAAAAATGTATCTCAATTTAAACAAACATGGCGGTGGTATCACTAGCCGTAAAGCTCAAAAGTCTGCTTGACAAGAACTAACATCAATTTTCTGCTTTAAAATTTTGCGACAAATCTGGTGGTTCCCTTGAAACTATTGTAGAAAAGATTTGTAAATGTGTTGTTGACGCTCGTAAGGACTGACCTAGAGGTAAACCTGGAGATGATTAGGTGACATGGCTTGAGACTCGAATTGGATTGATTTAATAACCCAAAATACCAATTTTCCTACAGAGTCTGAGTTTGATCTGGATAAAGGTCAGGCTCTCCTCTAACAGTTTACCAAGTTTCATCACATTCCTTCAACCGGACTGCCATAGACACATGCTGGAAAGGAGAGAAAGAAGAGGAGGAAGAGGTAGAAGGAAAACCAGCAGAAACAATTGGAGGGTTAGGATTAGTTTCCAAATTTGACAACTGTGAACTTTTTGACAAAGTTTCTTTCAACTGGTTCTAGGGGCCAAAGATGATGATGATGAAGAAAAAGAAGCTGAAGCAAAAATGTTGAAGTACAAAAAAAAACAAAGAAGAAGATGTTTACATAGAAGAAGATAAAGAACAAACAGAGGAAGAAGCCAAAGAAGAAGTTGAAGAAGATGAACAGGAGAACAAGAGGAACGAGAAAGAAGTTAAAGAGAAACACCAGAAACAACAGGCAGCTTTGGTACTTGGACATGTTGGACAAGAGGTTTTGAGTAAGAGCCATTTTGCCAATGGCTTTCATGAAAGAAAAAGAACAACGATGAGGAGGAAGAAAAAAGGTGCACCTTTGGTGTTTGGTCCCTAATAATAATAATAATAATAATAATAATAATAATAATAATAATAATAATAATAATAATAATAATAATAATAATTGTGTTCGTTGGTGCCTTGGCTGGCACTCAAGGACCCCAAAAACAATGCATCCATAGATTTATAAAGTTTACTTATTAATTTATCACCTCAGAGAAGAAATAAACGTGTTGAGCACTGCATACATTACTCTAAAGTAGTTTATCAATATAAATATTATTTGTGATCATCTAGGTAACTTACCAGCTCTGAACCGCATACATCTTTATTATTTTCAACACAATCTCATAACATTTTCCTGCATCGTGTAGAAGTGTAGCAGTGAACCCTGAGTTCACCGAACCTGTGTGTGTTTGTGATTGACCTATAAATTACTCTCCCGCAGCGAGAGCGAGATGAAGAGGGAGCCACAGGTCTAGAGAGCGCGCTGTAATAGATACACCTACATCGATTTGGCAATACCAATAAAGCATCTGAACTGTGTCCGTGAGAAAGAGAGAGAGAGAGAGAGTGAGAGAGAGAGAGAGAGAAGTAAATCAGATGCTGCTTTGGAGCTCCAGCCTTGGAACGAACCGTTGAGAACCTGAAGAATTAATGGCAGCAGATGGAGGGGGAGGGGGAAACACATCATCCAGACACACACCATCACACATACAAAAATACACGCTCATGAACTGTGAAGACACCAGCTCAACCCATAAAAACGAGCCCCGTTTGATCTTATCCGGTTAAATGATTCTGAAATGATATGAATTTTATAGACATTGTACAAAACCTATCTACACAAAGGTGAAAATGGAGTTATTAATTATAAATTAATAACTAAAATCTCTCTTAGCTGTAGCTCTGAGCTGGTCTTCTCCAGACCAAAGCTCCAGTAACACTTTTCTTAACTTTAATTAGTTCTCAAGCCAAGCAAATCTTATTTTGTGAGCTGCTCTTCTTCACAGTCTTTTTAATTGAAGGGGAGATGACGCTTCGTGAAGTGGATTACCATATACTGCAAATAAAGATTGAACGAACGAAATTATAGAAAGCAGGAAAAAGGAATTTAGCTGCGAGATTTTCACTCCGAAAATGCAAACAACGTAAAAAAAAATAAGCAAAGCCGTAAGCCATGCATCAAAACACAAAAGCATCATATTTAGACGATTGACAATTAATAATCCATCTGGAAATAGAGCAAATCATATTTCACATAAAAGTAGCTTTGAGGAGAAGCGGATGTGTGTGAACTGCTTCCAGCGAAAATCAGAACCATCAGCCGTTCTCAACACAGACTGATGCCGCTCTTACTGATCAGAAATCAGTATCATTTGATAAAGCAGAATCTTCCTTTGGGTGGAGGGATACTTTAAGGACAGACCTGTATCTAAAGTATGTTATTGTTATGAAGCTTGTGCCCCAGGTGGTGTCTCGAACTCCGTCTCAGGCAGAGTCTCACCTTTTTCTCAGGCCATATCTCAGATGGAATCAGAGACTAGAATCTGCCGTTTCAGTTGGTGTCTCAAACTTCAGAGTTTGAGAGTTTGTCTCAAGTGTCTTAAGATTAGTCTCAAAAAGCATCCCAAGCTCTGTCTCAGAAAACACCACGTCTCAGCTGGTGTCTCAAGCTCTGTACCTCAGAGAGTAATTTCTCACACAGTCTCTGTGTCAGTTGTTGTCTCAGACATCATCTCAACAATGTCTCGGATGGCGTCTCACACTATGTCTCAAGCTCTGTGCGTTAAACGGTCCCGAAGGCTCTGTCTCAGTTGGATTTGGTGTCTCAGTTACAAATGGATCTGTTGAAGATCTGTTTCACGAGATCCTTTTCAAACATGTCAAACAGAATTAATCGTTTCAGGTGTTTTTTCTTCTGATACTTTTTTACTTCTTTCTTTTGCCTTTGGGATGTTTGTCCAGACAATATTTTGGAGCCATTACGTTGGAAGCAGTTTTTTTAGAGCGTTTCGAAGCAGATTTTTTTTTGTTTCTGTAGTTGGTTCGTTCCAAGGCTTACCGTGGCTCTCCTGTGGCGTCTCTGAAGACTCAGACACGAAGAGCTCTCTCTGATCCTCACGGGGTTCGAACATTCTGCCTCGACCCAGAGGAACGCTGACCCCTGGAGGGGACAGAGTGGGGGCATGGCCTGATGGACACATACACAAACATCAACATCAGCACAAACAGACGTGAGAGGCAGAGCGGAAGATTCGAGATGCTAATGAAGCTAAGCACTTCAGTTTCATGTAGGTCATGCACACTCCACCGGGGAACACACACAACACCAGCGTCAATCATTCCAGTGTTTCTGTCCTGATTTTATTCATGAATAATTTCTGAAGTGTTTCTGCAGAAACCACAAGGGTTTGTTCCACTGCTGATTTGCATTCCCTGTTTCGAACACATCTACACACAAACAGGCCTCTATCTCACAATCCTCTGCTCTGAGAGCCAATTAGGGAGGTAGCTTGTCTCTAATACGCTACTGTAGAACTACACAAAGCACAAACACATTTACTGTATTTCTACTTAAAATCACAACGAATGTAAACTGACCGCCTGGTGCATTCTGGGTAAAATCACTCTCGCTCTGAAGCTCTGAGAGAAAACCCCATGAAAACATCAAAAATATACAAATAATAAATCATAAATAAATAGAAAAATAAAGAAATAAAGCTAATAAACTGTAAATATGAAAATAATTAAAATTAAGTTGGTAACGTAAATCACGTATGATTAAACAGAAAATTAATTAATTGCAATAGATTCTAAAAATAGAAATTGAGAGAAGAATGAATAGACTGAGTAGAATAGAAATAACTAAAAAATAAATGTAGTCGAATAAAGAAATAAGAAAAACAGAAGAGAATAAATTAAATAATGAAGATGTAATATGATCAAATAAATTAAGCATTACAAATAAATAGAAAGAAATAAATAAAAAATTGGCAGATTAAGCTTTTACTCACCATTCAGAGCTACGAAAGTATCTGAAAAAAAAGAAAAAGATTTTACTCAAAACACAACATTTATTAAAATCTTCATTTAATAACAGAATAAAAACCAGTGGCAGCAATATAACCCAGATCTCAAAAAACAGTCCTTACAGGTTTATAAATCCAGAGAAATCACTTTAAGTTCATACAATTATAACAAGTACCCATGATCCACTGGCTCAAAACATATGCAAGAATCAGTCTCCGCATCAGCATCACCATCCACATCACCATCCACATCAGCCTCCACATCACCATCCACATCACCATCCACATCAGCATCACCATCCAGATCAGCATCAGCCTCCACATCACCATCCACATCACCATCCACATCACTATCCACATCCGCATCAGCATCACCATCAGTATCCACATCAATGTCAGCATCCGCATTTGCCTCAGCATCAGTATTTGCATTCGCATCAGTATCAGCTGGCAGAATCTAAACAAGGATCACCTTTGTTTTAAAGTGCACCCTCTACTGGTGGAATCTGATATAATGGGTCTTTAAATAAGATTTGGTTTTAAATGCGAGGCAGAGTTAAAAGTCCCAAAAAGCTATAGGTTGTTTGTCCGATTTGTGAGACAAAAGTCAGTTTTGAACTTTGAAAGATTAATATTCTTCTTTTAACTCTGTTTTGAAAGCATCACAGCACCACCATCATCATTAGGATCTTCTGCTCTGAACATTCATCAGTTTCAGAGTGTCCAGAGTGCAGGAAACGGCTGGTGCTTACTTTGGCAGTCTCCCAATCCATCTGTGTTTCCCTGCTCCACGTCCTGCTCCAGCGCCCATCTGCACACAGACAGAGAGACACTTTATCTCCACCACTTCCCACTCCACAGCTCCAATCTGAGGAGCTTTCACACCACAACTTGAAGTATAGGCTTTGAAAAACTTGAATCCATCCAATTCAATGGATCATTTCTTCCAAACGTGAGGGTTGAACCACAGTGAGATCCGTTTGAAATGCCATGCTTCTACTCTATAGAGGTAGATGAGCCTTGCAATCGCAATAAGCAGCAGGTGAAAAGGAGAAGTTCTCTACGGCTCACTGCTGCCAGAATGAATCTAAAGAGTGGCTACGAGCTACACGCTTCGATCCTATGGATGCTGAATGCACCTCAATCATCTAAAGGAGCTCTCCTCAGAGCTTAGTTCATTTGTCATTCAGGTCGGCACACAAGCATCATACAGGAGTTATGGGCGGGGTGTGCATTAGAGGCAGGTGGATCACCCACAAAGAGGAGTGGGTTTGGAGTGAAATATGGCTTCACTGGAGTAAATTATTGAGGGGATGAATGATCGGAGGCTCTCTGAGGTCTGTGCTGTTTTCCAGCTCCATCCAGATGATGACTTCACCGCTCTCTGCTGTGGTCTCTGCAGTTTAATTACAGCCCGCTGTTAAACCACCGGACTCAGCGGTTAAACCAGAGCAGAGACGGAAAAGTGGTTTCATGCCTTTCCATCCACTGCTGGAGTTTTTAGGTTCTGTCTTTGGTTTGCTTAGATTGAGACAAGAAGAGCTGAATAATCACGAATCGTTGGCGAGTCAACCGAGGTGAGTCATTTCGAATCAGAATGAATCTGAAGGATTTGAACAGATATCTAGCTGAATCACATTGACAATTATGACAAAATGAATCACTTAGACCCAAGCTGAATCAAACAAAACTGAATCATTTTCAACTCCCGTGCATCACTTGTAAACAACGAACTGAATCATATTAAACTGAATTGACTCGGAATGTACTGAACTGAGTCACATCCAAATGTTTGACACTAAATTGATTCATACGCAACTGAATTCTAATGAAAACAATGAAGTGATTGCTAACAAACCAAAAACCATACACAACGAACTGAATCAATCTTTGAATCAAACGCAAAGACAAAGATAAGCGACGGCGAGTCAACCACTTACTTTGTGTCAGGAGTGATTTCTTTACAGGTGCCTTCCGGAGACCAGCCACAATACGGATCTCTGGAGGCTATACAGGACCTGAGGGAGACACAGAGAAAGATTTCAGGGGTTTCCAGGTCTTCTTCAGGGAAAACACGTAACGCACTCCTTAAACATACTTTTTGCAGTGTGCATGAACGTGGCAGCGGGCGAGCGGGACTTTGACGACGCAGGAGCTGAATGCGACGAACAGAGAGCGGGTGTGAGGATCGATCTGCATACTGACGATCCTCCTATCCTCCACTCCCTCACTGCTGCACCTGATCGACACCGAGAAGACCTCTGTGTTATCTCCAGATGCTACAGTTTGTTCCCAATGCTGTTATAAAGAGACACATACTTCTGGTGGTTGTAGACACTAATTTCCTCCAGGAACACGCTTTGCTTCAGACCACTGCTGCCGATCTGAGCCAGAAACTTCAGAACGATCCCTCGCTCAGAGCCCAAGAACACCACTGTCTGATTCTTGTGAGGACCGGCAAAGTTGTCCACTGTGATACGGGTCAGACGATACCTGAACACCACAAATAGTGGGATCAAACATTGTAAAATATGTACAAAAAATAACAAAAAAAAACTTCCCAGTGTCCCAATCTTTCTCGCCAGATCACTAGCATTACACACTGCCTCCAGATCCAGAAGGCCTGCTCACAATCTCCAGATAACTAGCTCCACCCACTCCTTCCTAATCATTACCTCCACCCACAATATCCAGAAAACTGGCTCCACAACTGATTCCAAATCATTAGCCCCACCCAAAATCTCAAGAAAACAAGCCACACCCACAATCTCCAGATAACAAGCTCCACCCACAGCTTCCAAATCATTCTCCCCACCCGAAATCTCAAGAAAACAAGCCACGCCCACAATCTTCAGATAACAAGCTCCACCCACAGCTTCCAAATCATTCTCCCCACCCGAAATCTCAAGAAAACAAGCCACACCCACAATCTCTAGATAACAAGCTCCACCCACAGCTTCCAAATCATTTGCTCCACCCACAATCTAACACAACAAAACCAACCCCAGTTCCTCTGTAGATCAAGAAAAGGCTCTTTAAGGGAATAAAGAGTGCTTCGTTTAAGAAGTTCATTTAGCGAGGGAGAAATGCTTCTTCAATGGCATGAAACTCTTTTTAGAGCGTTAAATTTGAGATTGCTGCGGGGTCTCAGATTCTCGCTGAAGGAATTACAGCTTAATCTGTGACCGCTGTTTCAATTATCCAGCTCATCTCGTCTTAATCAAATGAACGTTTGAGTTCCTCATCACTATGCAAATACATTTTCACAGTAATTAAAACTGGCAAGATGGAAATGAGAGGACAAACGAATTATCCTCATTTATTTCATCTCTGGAGTGTTTGATGCGCTGTAATAGCAGAGAGAAACAGCAACAGACACTTTCTCAGCAGATCTGTTTCAATCATTTCGCTTTACTTGGGGAAATAAAAGAAGTTAGTGATGAGAAATTTATCAGTCTGGAGCAGGAGATGCTTGAGAGACCTGCTCCACAAAACAATCTGCTCCTTCATTAAACTCAAACAGAGGCAAGCAATTTATTTTTGTTCCTTATCATGAAAATGTTTCATTCAAGTTTCAGCTTTCATTATATTATTTAAGTGCTCAGTCATGAAAAATTCACAGTAAATATTTTTCTGAATTATAATTCAATTTCTACCGACTTGTTTTAACAGACTTGTGTCAACAGAGATTTCAACAAACAAGCGTCTCTACGGACCGTTTTCAAATGACCGATTTCATCTGCTTGTTTTTAAAAGAAAACTTTTAGCAAGTTTATTTCAATGGCTCTTCTCCACAGACTCCCCTCTCCCGACCCATCTCCATCGCCTCTTCTCTACCGACTCTTCTCCATTGCCTCTTCTCTACCGACTCTTTCCACTTTCTCATCTCCACAGACTCATCTCTACTGACTCATCTCTACTGACTCTCTTCTACTGACTTTTCTCCACCAACACTCTTCCACTGACTCTTCACAACCTCGGCTGACTTGTTTTAACTGCTTCATTTCAACTACCTCACTTCAATGGACTCATTTCTACATGCACTTTTCAAAGAGCTTGTTCCACTCACTCCTGCGATCTCATTTCATATATTAAAAGACTTCTCTTCAACTGGAAGAAGACAATGGCATCCTTTTCAGTGGCCATACATGACATTAGATCCAACCGTCTGACACCACCTGTCCTCTAACCCCAGGTTCACTCACCTCACCATGGTCTTGAGGAAGCAAGGTCGGTGGTTTATAGCAGGCACAGCCTGGTCCATGAGTGGGTGAGCCTTAATGAAGCTCAAAGAGTCATCTGGAAACTCACTGGAAGATTTGAACTTTTGCAGAGAGGAGGCGCACACACCCGGTCTGAGGAAGAACACAGACAAACACTGAAAGGAAGCATCTCCACACAGTTAGGGGGAAGACATCTCCATTGACCGCCTCATAGAGAGCTAGGACAGGTTCCAGAAAAACTCCACCTTCCAGAACTGAAATACAGGCTTGATTCATGGTCGAATGACTGGAATTTCTTTTCCTTAAGGAGGATCAATATTCCATTCCAGCTCTTCCTAATTACCTAATGAGGGTCACAGGGGTCTTCTGTAGCTTTCGCAGCTGGTAAACACACTGGACAGAATCGAAAGCTATAAATATGAATGTGCAGCCTTAGTCTTTGGTTTTATTAAAGCAGCTGATTTATGAATATTAATCTGCAGGTGGTTTTGTGAAATCAGCATATTTATCTTTAAGTGTTTCAGACCTCTCTCTCTCTCTCTCTCTCGGAGGAACAGAATTCATTAGATCTCGTTTGGCTCTGCCTCTCTCATTAACACTCGACCTCATCTCTCTCTCTCACACAAATGTAATGAAGTGAATGTAAATCGGAATGAACGCTGACACATACACAATCTCACATCGAGAAGAGACAAGGCGATCTGCATGTGCACACAGAAAAGCGTAGGGATGTAATTCATATTGTAGTCTCGAGTCATTCACTAGAGTGATTTTTTTTTCATTCCTAATTCACAATATTTTCAAGAAACAGTTCCTTTAACAAGAACACCCAACTCGAATCACGTTCTGCTCTAATTTCTCTGTCTGCTGGTGTGAGGTGCGAGGGCTTGGGACAGATCGAGGCCGGGGGTGTGAGTGATTAACGAGAGGTACACTCCACCATAGTCTACTTGGAGGAGCTAGGGTGGGTGTGTATGCATATGTGTGTGGGGCAGGGGGTTGGGGGGTTGTTTTTTTTTTGCACGTCTTATATTGCATTGTTTTTTGTTCACATTTGGAGAATGTTTCTGGATTTGAACTTCAGTTTGAGCACTCATCAATATAAACAAAATTGTCTGCTAATACTATTTAGGATAAAATATAATCTCTTTTATAATGTGAATATTGTTGATTTGTACCGGGGGTTGGGGACCTTATCCTCTGCAACAGGTGTCCAAGTGGCATCAGGGGATTTCTGCTCCTTGAACCGTCCACTGAAGGTTTGAGAGATCTCTGCCATGTCGTACACACAGACGGCTGACCCCGGGATGCTGAAACACAGATTTATCTTTAGAAAATTTGAATAAACAAAACTCAAAATAAGCATGAAATTCAGTTGACCAATCACAGTCGTTGGACAACCAAGCCGACTAGTCAGAGATCTTGAGAAATTAGACTGGCCAATCAGAGAACTTAGGAAACAAAGCCAGATAAATGCAAAAATAGAAGAACCAAGATCTTGGGAAACCAAGTACATAGGAACAAAGTTGACCAATCAAAGATATCAAATAACCAAGCCAAGAAAACCATGCAGCGAATCAGAGATGCGGTCTGAGGAACTACAGATCCTGAGGAACCATGCTAATCGTTCAGAGATCTTAAAGAACCAGAACAACCAATCTCAAGGAAACAATCAACCGTAAACCCACCCCACTAATCTTCATGAGCAAACCAACTGAGCTCCATGTGTCAGTGTATGTGTTCACCTGTTGTAGGGGGTTGAGAAAGTTGCCATGACAACATCCCGTCCACCGATCCTCATCACCGTGGTAACAGCCTGCAAAATGTTGAAGTAGAAATGGGAGTCTCCAGGAATGGAACAATTGAGTCTTGTCTTCAAGAACGACGTCCACTGCTTCTCCAACACTCGCTGAGAGCCGCCACGGTCGTTCTTACAGATGCGCGCCACTCGAGGGAACACCACCTGAGAGAGAGAGAGAGACAGAGAGAGAGAGAGAGATAGAGAGAGAGAGAGAGAGAGACATGAGAGAAATGGTGGGAAATGGTGTTACTAAAGCAAAACTTTTTATTCAATCTATCAATATTTTATAATATCAACCAATAAAACGTTTGGGACAATGGTGACTTTATATGCAGCATATCTCTCTGCATTACATCCTCACCTGGGATTATTAGGCGAATGTCAAGGTCTTGAGATACAACAGGAGAATTCAAACAAGAAAAACCCATAAATCTGCTGTGTTTTATAGAAGAGACAATTTCCTGTCATCTACCTTATCCTGATGGAACGAAGGGAGACTGCAGTAATTACAGTAATCTAGCAGCTAAAACAAACCAAGAGTCATGCGGACTGCAATTATTCCCAGTTATCTTTGAAATAAACCCTTTGATCTCAGAACAATGCTCTTACGTGCTTCTCTTGCTCCAACAATCAGACGTAAGGAAGTGCACTCTCCGCTGGAGGCTATTTTCAGGCTCCTATCTCTCACAGTCTCTGCTGGACATTTTTCTCTCTTAAGTGTATTTTGATTCTCTTCTTTATTTTTAGTGCACGTTTGTCTGGGCGCGCCCCAATCACTTAAGCCCTTTGCAAACTTCCATAGCCCACTTCCTTTCAGCTCCTGGACACTTCCTGTGCAATCATTAGATGCTTCCTGTCTGTATATCATTCTACAACATGGCTCATGAACCTGTGTCCACTATTCAGGGCACAACGCTTGCTCAAACCAGATCCCAGCCGTGTTCTAAATGAGCTGTTCTGGGATTTCTTGGATCGATTCATCCAATAAAAACAAGCTTCTCTAGATTTTGTCCAGAAATAAATCAGTTTTCCCTACCTTCCCCATGCTGTTGTACTCCATGGCGATTTCCCGGAAGAAGAAGTAGATGAACTCTCCGTAGTCCACCGCTTGTACAAAATACGGTTCTGAAAACAAGAGAAACAGATGAAAAAAATCTGAAGAAATGAGGGTTTTTTCTAAAGGAAAGTCATTAGTTAGTGCTCGCTTTCAAATATTTTGAGATTCATAGCTCTCACTAAATCAATTGGCTCAAATTTGGGTGAGAGATTGTGTTCGTGCGAAGGGATCATGCAAAATCTGAAATCCAAGAGACACGCTGGGGTTAATCGATGAAGTTCAGATAGAGGACATCATCTGCTTTGAGTTTCTACCGTGTGTTTGTTTGTCTCGAGGCTCTGATGATTCAAACCTGAGGTTGCGTCAGGTTTCTAAGACTCTGATTGGATTAGTGATGCAACCGCGGAGGGTCGATGCTCACCCTTCAGCCACTTGGAGTCGTGTTTGACCGTCCTCAGTGTGGGACTGTCTCCGAGACTTCGGTAAATCACTGCATCAATTGCCAGGAAATCTGTGACGGTCGCCGAGTACAGCTTCCCATCTATAGAAAAACATACGATTCACTGAATCATATCGAACTGAATCATAATGAACTCATTCTCAGTGAAACCAAAAGCATTGTTTTTCTCATAGTTTATGCACTGGAAACCCTTTCTTATTCTATCTGCACATTTCCACGAGTGAGTCATGTGTTTCCCATCTCCAGAGTTATTCCTGATCCTGTATTTGAGAGGATTCCACAACATTTCCATCAGTTTCCATATGAGGCCACAAACACTCTTCCAAAACTATTTCTAACATTTTAACAATGAAATGTTTAGTTTCCATGATCACAGAGGTCTGGATAGTCCTGCTCTCAAAAGCTCAGAACCATTGATTTCATTTATTTTGAATCATATCAAACTGAATTCATTGCTATCGAACTGAGTCATTTGAACCAGAGCTTTGCTGAATAATATTGATCTGAACTGAGTCAAGCTGAATCGATCTGAATCAAACTGAGATCAAATCGATTTGAAATGAATCTTCCTAAGCATAAGCTGAATCATACTGATCTGAATCACATTAAACCAATTCAAAACTCACAAATAAACATTAAACAGAATCAAAACTCACTATAAAAAAAATCTTCATGAACCAAATCATATTCAACAAAAAGTGAATAAAAACATCTTGTTCATAATCAACATTGCTAATCGAACCACTACTAAAGCGAACTGAATCATACAGCTCTTAAATGAATCTTCATTTTCACCTAAACTGAATCATAATAAACTAAACTGAATTTGATAACTTAATTGAATCATAACCTGAACTAATATTTACCTGAACAGTCACACTGAATTAAATCGAATTAAACTGAAATAAAATGCACCGTTATGAATTAATGTGCATTGAAATGAATTTTCACATAAATTAAACTAAAATGAATCCTAGTAATGACTGTTGAATTAACTGAATCATTCTGAGTAACACTGTAATTCAGTGTTCCTTTATTAATTTAAATGAATCGCACAGCACTGAAAAGAAAGTTGAGCTTAATCAAATTAAATTACCAATACCAGTACCAACCTCAATCGAGTTTAACTAAATTGACTACCACTGAACAAATGTCACTGCAATGATTCTTCTTGTGCTGAGGTGAATCAAATTCATCATTACTGATCCAAACTGAATCATAATGCACTAAAATGATTCTCCTTAAACAAATCTGATTCTTTCTGATCAAGTGGATCTTAATCAAATGGATCCAAACTGAATCAATTCACCAAACAAATAAAAGTGAATCAAATAAGGGTTATTGTTTTCTCTCACCAGCGAACAGAGCCACATTGGCATGTTTGGAATCATACGGGCATCGAGCCATTCCGCTGATTTCCTCACCCTGAGCGTCCAGGCTGTCCATCTGAGGGAATGAAGGTCAGAGGTCAGAGGTCACATGCAGCTGTTGTGGTTAAAGCTCTTAAAATAAAACCGGTCTCAATTACAGGAGCTCTGAGACCTGCCACCGTTTATTAGGACTAAAAAAACATTAATAGTTGTTTAAAGACTCGTATGAATCTTTTTTCTGAAGTGAAACACGTCATGTGTGTGAATCGGTCTCAAACACAGGCTTCCTTCTCTTCCAGAAACATTTCAACAATGTTCCCAGATCTCCCAGTAACGCTGCTCCCAGAAGCTCAGAACAATCTCTTCTGTATATCTCGAAATAAAATCTTCCTGAGCTGAGATGAATATTTAACTAAACATTTGAAATTAAATCCACCTCTATTTAATCAAAGTGAATCAGTGAACTAAATCACATTTACCGGAATTGAATACTGCCAAACTGAACCCTATTACACTGAAACGAATCTTCCGGAGCTGAGATGAATCATAGTTCACCAAACAGAATCACATTAAACTAAATTCAATAAAAATGACCTGAATCCCAATACACTGAAATGAATCTTCTTCGTGAGCTGAATCTTATATTTAACTGAATCATATTACACTGAAACGAACGCTCTTGAGCTGAAATGAATCATATGTAACTAAATAGAATTACATTTCCCTGAACTGCTGAAGTAAACCACTTTACACTGATATGGTTCTTTTTAAGCTGAGATGAATCATAAATCACCAAACAGAATCACATTGACCTGAATTCACTTCTATTGAACCAAACTGAACCATATTCAACTGAATGGATCACTAATGGACTGAGTCATATTGCATTGAAATGAATCAGTCTCCCCTAGAAACAACTGAAGGTGGACCCTCAACATTCCTCTGGAAATGCACTTGGTACCCAGGAACCAAAGAGGATTCAACACACATTCGTGAGCGAGGGTGTAATGTAAAGGACAGGCGATAAATCCTCATCAGAGAGCACAGATGGGCTCTCGGGAGGTGGCTGTGCTCCACCACAAACCCATCCCTCCTGATGATGTCCATCACAGAAGCATTTCAGTCCCCGTCAACGGCTTCTGGCTTCCAAATACAAAGATCTCAGTTAGAATCTCAACTAGAAACTGCTCATTTTGAGCCCAAATTCAAACATTGACCGATGGTCAGAAAAAAAAAAAAAGAGATTCTCTGATTTACAGCGATGTCAGTCGACAGCAGACACAAGCAGACAGCGAATCGGCAGCATCTCTCACAGATAAACGGAGCCAGATTCTGGACACAATGTTGGCCAACAGAAACAGCTCTATTGCCTCGATCCTAAATCCCTGAGAGCAGATGAGCAGATGATGAGGTCAGAGGATGAAAAACCCTGAACGAGCTCCAAACTCTGAGGCTGAATCTGCCGCTCAGCGTGAAAACGTGTTCGGGGTTCAGAGCCAGTGAGCGGTGCCTTCTTACCAAAAATAGATCCCTGACACTGAACCAGGGCTGCGTGTGAGGAAATACACCTTCAAACCAATCGACACAATTACAAACAATGTGTTTGTGTCGGACGCAAAGGTTGGACAGTGAAACTGAAACCGTTTTAGATTAGAACAATGTAGAGCTCTTTTCAAAGGGCCATTGGAACATGAGATTGTTGCTTGTATTTTAAGATATTCGTTGAAGTCCTTGCATAGCCCATAATTCCCTGCATTCAATTATCTGTCGAAAGCCTACAGAGTGATCGAAGAATCGGATCTTTTCAGTTTTAATAATGAACCAAGTTTAGTGGAGATATCTCTTCGGGAGTGGCCCCGCCTCCAAATACTTTGTAAAACATTTTTTTAAACATACTAAATTCAACATTTTGCACTTCCGTGGTGTAGATTTGTTGGGACACGCTTGCAAACACAGTTTTAGGTACTGTACTTTAATTGAAATGTTACAAAAAGGAAAAGCATTTTGTTTCCAAAGAGCAATCATTGGGTCCACGATGGATTTGGAGTCCTGGAATTTTTTTTGCAAAACATTGTGGGCAAGAACAAGTTGGGCATATGGACCAGACACGGTACAAGCCTAGCAGGGAAAGGGTAATGGAATGGGAAAATACTTCGGGAAGTAAATGGAATCCTATGCAAAGCACTGCACTGTGAGTCTCACCTTGTATGTTCTGCAGGACGGGTTAAAGGCGTTCGTCCCGCACACAAACAGAGAGTCATCATTTTGCTGCAGAAGCACCTTGATGAAGTTATGACACTCGTCCTGGAGGAAAAGCACACATTTACTGATTTCAATCACTCGGTTTTATTTTTCTTCTTTGCATGTACTTCTGTTGTTTTTATACAATGTAAATCTCTCTCGTGTGATTATCTTTAAAAGCAACATTTCACTATTAATAAATGTGTTAAATCCAGATGTTTATCACCTTGTGCTTCCCCTTCATCCTGCAGGTGTCCACATCTCCTTGTCTGGATTTCCAGGTCAGCTTCTGCAGAAAGAAAGAGCAGTTTCGGGTCAAAACCTCCTGGTAGTTCCACGGTTCACTCAAACAGTCTGATCGATAGATGACGAACTATTCCTTGATTTCCTCGATTGAAGTAGGGTGAATGTTTGAAGGTTAAATCTGCAGCGCTGGATGGAATTGAAGTGAGCTAAGATGTGATTACCGGCGGGGGAAGTGACCTTTATTAATCAGATGTTCACAGCAGAAGCCGTATCACAATTATTCACACAGCAGCATGGGACTCGATCCCGTGGGTTGCTATTTTTTTGCTGAGAAATGCAAGAGGATGTTGTTTTCTGGAAAGCTACCATCTCGTTTGGCTGGTGGAAGATGATTGGAGGAAAGTTTGATTGCGGAATTCAATGAAGATACATTAATATCATAATTGATCTTTCTATTCTGTATTTACCCGTTAATTTTACATGTATTGAAATAGAAAACACTGAATTAACAAAGTTGAAGAGTCCTAGTGAACTAAACTGAATCATATTAAACTAAACTGAATCATATTAAACTGAACTGAAATTATATTAAACTGAACTGAATCAAATTTAATGAAGCAGACACCTACTGAACTGAACTGAATCATATTGAACTGGACGACTTTGATTTGAACTGAATCAAGCTGCTCTGAATTATATTCAATCAAGCTTTCAACCACTGAACAGAGCCACACTGAACTCCATTCAATAATATTTAACTACATTGAATTATATTTAGCAGGTCTATCGAACTGAATCATATCAAATTAAGTTGAATCATATGTAATGGTGCTGATCATTATTGACCTAAACTGAATTAAATCTTATTAAATTGAATCATATAAAAAAGCTGGCAACTTTTAAACAAACTGAATCATTTTAAACTGAACTGAATCATTTTTAATGACCACCATTAGGCTTAAGTAAATCAAACAAAATCACACTGAACTAAACTGAATCACACTGAACTGAATCATATTTGATGGAATTGTCCACCGTTGAAAAGAACCAAATCAAACTAAACTGAATCATACTGAACTGAATCAAATTGAATTGATTTGAATTATATTTGATAGAACTGACCACCATTGAATCAAATGAAACTAAACGGAATCATCTTGAGCAAAAATAATATTAAACTAAACTGAATCATAATGAACTGAACTGAATCATTTTTTTAATTCACAATGTGATCTAACTGAATTTAATCAAAATGAATTCCATCTTCCAAATCTAAGATGGATCAAAATTATGGTTAACCTAAACTTTTGAACCCACCCGAATCATTCCTTGAATTTCATTGATTCGTTTTACTATTCCAGCATTCCTTCAAACTTTTATATAGTGGCATTTAGATGGATCTCGTGTTTTATTTGGAGCAAACTTTTGGTAAATACTCCATACTTCGCCGAAGCTTGGAGTTTTCTTCTGGGGTGCATCTTTCAGGACCTTTGTTTGTGCTGCAGAGAATCACACGCACTGTGAGCGTGACGCACGAGCGGCTCCTGATGGGATCAGGCTCTTGTCGGATCACAATTGCTGCGGGGTCATTAAAGCGGCACATAAACATGAGTTCACCTCAGAGAGTGAAGGTAGAGGTTACCTTGCTGAAGTAGATCTCCTCTGTGTTGGACGTCTCGATGTCCACGGTGTAGATGTGATCCCTGCGGGGGCACAGAGGAGAACATTTCATTCTGGATCCGTGCAGTTTAAGATTAGAAGCTTGAGGACCATCCTGTAATATACATGTTCTTGTAATCCAAATTCTTGTTCATGCCCTTGCTTTGCTCGTAAAAGTTAAAATCATTAAATAATAATAATAATAATAATAATAATAATAATAATAGTACAGAGGCTTTTATAGATGCTGCTGCCAAATAAAGATGATTTCCCAGAGTGGCATTAGCTGATGAAACGCTCAGGGGGTGTTTCAGTAAACGACCCTCATTCTCCTCCTCGCTCCATCATCTGAGCGCTGGTGTCCAGACTCAATCTAATAGAAAAGCCATCAGAGGAATGATGGTCTCTGCGGGTCAGCGTTGAAGAAGGACGTTCTTCTGACGTTCTGAAGGGGATTAATCGCTGTAGACGATGAAACTGAAACATCAGCGTCAGGAGAGATTTAGCGTGTGTGTGTGTGTGTGTGTGTGCGTGTGTGTGTGCGTGCGTGTGCGTGTGTGATATTGTGCACGAGTGTTTTGTGTAAAATGGAGCGTCCAAATCAGTTTGTGAGAAAGAGAATTTCGTTTACACTGAGGTGAATCATTTTGAGTTTAATGGTATTAAGTCAAACAGAAGTTAATCAGTTTTAAGAGAAAGAAATCACACTAAACTGAACCAAAAAGAGAAATGAACTGTAAAGAGCTGAATCGTTGTGAACTGAAGTGAATCATCTTGAGCTCCACTGGATCAATATGAATAGAATCATGCTGAACTGAACTGAATCATACTGAATTAAAACATTGTGAACTAAAACTTGTACATTACATAAATAAAATTCTAAAGACAGGAACCAAACAGAGAAATAAACTGTAAGTGAATCGTAACAAAGAGAACAGAATTAAACTGAATATTTTTGACCTGAAATGAAACCAGACTATTCTAGTTCACACTGAACTGAATAAAACATGAAAAACTAAAATGTACTAAACTGAACCATCGTGAACTCAAGTGAGTCTATTTAAAGTGAATCTAATTGCACTGAATCTTACTGATCTGAATCATGCTCAACTGAATCATTCTGCATACTCTACAGAACCGTTCTGAACTGAATTACACTGAAGAGACCACTTGAGCAGAAAAATTGTAAAAATTATTTAGGAATCATTCTGAAATGAATCTCTGCTCAACTAAACAAAGCTTCTGAACTAAAGCAGGCAGCACCGAATCAAACTGATTCAAAAGTTCAGAACATGAACTTCACTTAAGGTCTGTTTGCTGTCTAAATCTGAACAAATCTATTAATAACCAAATAAAGCAATCCCAGTGTGAATCAGACTCTCGTTTGAACAGATGCTCTTTGTTCACTCGGTGCGTCTCCTTCGTTCGCCTGGTGGTCTTTTGTCAGACTCGCTGTCTCTCTCTAAGTCTTTGCAAAGAATGGAGCTCATTAGTATGCATCTAGCACCTGTCAATCACACAGATAACCATGCCCCTCCCCCAGCCATAGTACCGCCCACTTACACACACAAACGCTCCCATCGTACAAAGACTTCTCATGATGCACTTGAGCTATTAGAGCACTTTAGCAAACTAAACAACAATTAAATGGCGAAAGTTGACCTTTTCTCCTGCTCTGCTCTACATCTACCTCTTCTGCACCCGGTGCAGTGTTTTTCGTCTGCTTCACATGCATAAAAATTAATTTGAACAATAGAATTTGAAGCTAAATAGGTTGCAGTAGGCCGCCTTGAATATTTTCAGTGGAGCAACTTTGTTTTATCGGTGTAACATTAGCAGCAAGATTAAGATTAACACGCTGATTTATCATCAAACAACACTGATTGTGGGAACTAGTGGCGTGAGGATCCCACAGCGTGTTTGTTCTCATGAGGAGCACACGGAGGGTTTCTATGGCGCTCGGCTCGACGCAGGAGGAATGTGGACAATGTCCCTCACAGACACACATGCCTCAGACAGACTGACACCAGGCTGGAGAGCTCAGCTGTGTGCGAGGAACGACGGAGCTCTGAATCAACTCGCACAGACCCAAGCTTTGACTCATGTGCCGCTCTAAATCAGAGCAGGACAAAAAAGGCATATCCTTCATAGAACAAGAAAAACACACCAAAACCAAAGCAGACGGTAAAAAGCAAAATCAAGCCACAACCATAGACTAAGAAAAACTAGACGACTAAATTTGAAAGCTGCCACGTAGATTGACAGTTCCACTGTCCATCTCACTGCAGCAGCGATTGCTGAACAACCTCAGCCGAGCACCAGTTCATCCTGGGATTGGCCCTCTATGTACATAGAAGTGGGCGGAGACTAAACCTGTCAATCAACTAGAGCTTCAGCAATTTAATCAGAAAGTGGGCGGAGATTTGTCCAGCGAACCCATCAGTGTGAGGGTTTAATTTCTGAAAGTGAGCAGGTGGAGCAAGACCCATCAGTCACTAAGAGAGTGGGCGGAGCATTTGCTAATTAATTAGCCAGAGTGGGCGGAGTTTACACTAATTAATCAGTGGGCGGATACAAAGAATGCTTTTCAAAGTTTCGAAGAGAAAATCGAAATCAACTCAATGCCTGGTGTGAACAATTCTTCTAGATGCCCTTACTCTGTTTCTCTGCTCCAAACATCTGAGAGAACTAACCCCAGATGTTCTGAAGATGTAGCTTTCTCGTGTAATTCAAGACACACTAGGTGATGATGAGATCAGGGATCTTGTTCTTCTAAACGCTGACGGTAGTGTTGGTGGTCATTGTCCTACTGAAGAATAATTTGGGGCCAATCACACACTTCACTGAAGGATAGATATCTGCCTGTATTTCTCTGTTTCTTATCAATCTATCAAAGTGGGCGGGGTAAGCAAGTAGGCAGAGGCCTTTCTGCTACATTAGACGCTACCGTGCAGCAATGAAGAGCGTTCGGTTCATGACGAGGATGAGCTGAACGTCCAGTCTGTGCCTCTGTGTGCTGTTCCTGCCCGGCTTGTGTCCAACAAACACTGGGTACTGCCTGGAGTCTGATGAAGAGAGAGAGAGAGATTCGTTTAGAGTGGGAGAGAGAGAGAGAGAGAGAGAGAGAGAGAGAGAGAGAGTGAGACAGTAACTCACGGTTGCCATGGGAGATACTGATGGGCTCGGTGTCCTCTGGGAAAGCGGCTCGAGACGACTGCAGCAGTGTCACACACACACACACCATCAGTGCGCGCATGTTTCAACCTCAGCCTGCGAACACACACACACACACACACACACACACACACACACACACACGGCCAATCAGACGACTGCTGCGCTGGGGATCATGGGTAAAGAGCAGCTGTTCTCAGCCAATCACTGGAGAGAACCAGATGCAACAGCAACAGAATCATATTAAACGACTCTTAATAAAACTGATCACATCTGAAACAGAATCAAACTGAATCTCTATGGACTGAATCACATTAAAGTGAAACAGAATCATTTGAACCTAACTGGAAACACAACAGAATCAAATTCAAACAAAAAGAATCATATTGTACTGAATCAAATTAAAGCAAATAGAAACTTAATCTAAATTAAAAACTCTACTCTTCCGAGAGAATTTACTGACAATTCTTTTTTACAAAAAGATTAATCCGACCCTGTAACAAACTGCTCACGTTTGCTCCCGAACTGTGAGTCGCTTTGGAGAAAAGCGTCTGTCAAATACATAAATGTTAATGTAAATCACATCAACGTGAACACAACTATATGCACCTAAAATAAAACATACGGAACCAAACTGAATCCTACGGAATGGAACTAAAACAGAATCACATATTAAACGACTCTGAATCAAATCCCAGAATCATATGGAACTGAACCTAATTATGCTGAACTAAACTAAAATATTTGTATCAAAATGTCATACCCACCAACAGAAATACACTTTCAGCAAAACAATTATTAGAAATATTTTATAGTCTCATACGAGACAGAAATCTCTCTCTCCCTCTCTCTCTCTCGGGGAGAATGTAATTAACCAAAGCAGCTCTTTATGAGTTTCCTCTGATTGAAGCGTAAATATAAAAGGTTTGTGGACTGATTAAAAGAACACAGACCTCCGTATAAAAGAAGTTCCAGTAAAATAAAACATCTTGTAACTTTGGAGTTGGCCTCATAAACAGGTCCAGAGTAATCACTGCTGTTCAATCAGGAAAAAAATCATTCCCTCGTTCTCTCCTATATTCAAATACTAAACAGCATACCAGCTCCATACTGAAAAAGTGTTTCAGTTTCACTGTCCAAATACTGCAATACTGAACCAAAGTGTGTGAGATGAAGCTGCTTTGAGATCAGTCGTGA
Organism: Danionella cerebrum; assembly: GCA_007224835.1. Classification (NCBI taxonomy): domain Eukaryota; kingdom Metazoa; phylum Chordata; class Actinopteri; order Cypriniformes; family Danionidae; genus Danionella; species Danionella cerebrum. The sequence goes on along the minus strand of SRMA01026967.1, from coordinate 281,125 downwards.
CGTGTAATTTTTCTAATGGACGCTATGATCCATTTCTGATCTCTGCCATCAATCCCATCAGCGTTTCCCGGGGCCTGTGAAGAACAGACCGGGAGAAAGAACAGCAAACGAATTGAATTACAGCATTAACTCGATCAGAACCCAGCGCTACACAAGTCTGTGATTTCATTTCACTCTCGGAACAATCGCTGTTAACGAGAAGCGCTCAGGAGTGGGGAACTGAACGAGAAAACAACAGCAATCAGGATTCATCATTCAGAACCTCCAGTGCTTTCAGAGAAAATAACAGAGAGAGAAATCGATGAAACACAAGATTGAAATCACTCAGGGATAATAAAAACACGAAGAGACGAGAGCCTCAATGGAGCTCCGCAGGATTCTTCTGCATCTTTCAAGCCAAAGGAAGAGGAACCAGAGCGGCATCTGCACCCCGCATAGTGATGTTTCCGTTTTACCGTCCAAAATCCTGTTTGCCATCTCATTTATCTACAGCTTCCTGCAGCATTTGTGATGGAACGCCTGTGTTTTTATCTAATCGACCCTAATTGTTCTCGCACCTGAGCTATACATCTTGACGACAGACAAAAATAAGGCTTTAATCTGATGTTTCTGATTCATTAAAGCAATGTTAATTAAATTAAACTTAATGCAGTATGTGGTTGATGAAAAGCATTCAGGATGAGGAGATAAAACGAGAAAAGATAGCAAAGGTGTGATATTAAGAGAAATTAATATTCACTACTAAGTGAATCATGTCAAAAATAATAACACCAAACCTGGATTCAAATCAGACCAACTCTCAACTTGGGTGAGATCTGAATCTTTAGAAACGGACATGAAAGCTGAATCATACAGAATCATAATGAGCTGAATCATATGGAGCCATATCCTAATTTCAAAACTGATTCCTATTGAATTCCAACAGGTGAGTGAACTTGAATCATAACCAGGTGAATCATGTGAAAAAGAATCATACTAAACTTAGAGCAAAGCTTCATAAACTCCTTTTACTTTAAAACAAGATAAACTACAATGAAAAGCAGTGAAAACAAAAGTGAATCATTTCAAGCTGTACTAAACTGATTCAGATTGAAAAGAAGCTGAACTGATATAAATCAGTTTGCTCTGAATCATAACAAATCTAATCACAGCATGCTGATCTGACTAAGCTCATTTTGAATTCCAGTGAACCATAAAAAGCTGAACTGAATCATATAGAACTGAATCTCGCAGAGCCAAGTCATACTTTTTAAAATGATTCCCAATAAATTCCAGCTAAATTGAATCATAACAGAGGAAACCATGTCAAAAAGAATCATACAAACTAGGATTCACATTGGATCAAGTTAACTCACATGTGGACTGAATGCAAACCGATCTTGATAAGTCATTTTGAAATGTGTTGGATCGCATTAAACTTCATTGATTCGTATTGAAGATCACAAAAAAGGGAATCATGCCAAAAAGATTAATATTAAACCGAACTGAATCATTCAGAAATTATTTTAAATGGCCTGAGTGAAAATCAACTCTGAATGATTTGTTCTCGAGGAACAAAACTGACCTGAATGATTCAGGAATAATTTAACTTGGTCTAAATAATAATTAATAACTGAAGTGAATCATATTCAACAGAACTGAATCTCACATAAATGAATCAAATTGGTCTGAGCAAAAACAAACCTTGATGAACCATCCTTAACTGAAGTGAATCGTATTCAACTGAACTGAATCATAAGGGAATGAGCTCAGGTGTTCATTTCGAGTTGAACCTAAATCCAGATTAAATCACTGTGAGCTGATCCGAATCATATGAGGGTGTTCTGAATCTGTTTTCTGTGTGTTGAAGCCGTGGCGTGAAGCGAGTCCCTCTGCTGCTGAGGGGGGTGTGTGTTCAGTCGTGGCTTGTGTGAGAGCAGTCAGTCGCTCAGACACAAAGAGGCTTGTATGTTTCCGGATTAAGCTGTTTTCAGATTAAAACCCCGTACGGCGTAAAACACACAGCCGCGCTCTAGCAGATTACCCTCCAGACGGCAGAGAGAGAAACACAGGCTTTATCATATCAGCGGAAACCTTCGATGTGAATCCTAGACGGTGAATATACACTGACAAAGAAAAACTGAAAACCATTTGATCCTCAAACAAATGAAAAAAAAAAGTTTTTTTTGTCAGACTTAACATTTTTTTTACATTAATTTTCAAAGTTTTCATTTATCTCCTGCGAGGGCGGGATTATCAGCGGTTCGCTCTCATCAAGACTGAGATCAGTGAAAGTTAGGTCTGCAAAAAAATGTGAGTTTCATTGTTTTCTTTTACTCTTGTGACTCAAAAACAGCGCGTGGTAAAAGTGTGAATTACACCCTAAAACACTGTCACTTTTTCTACGCTAACGGTTTTCAGCGTCGTAAAATTCACTCCTCTTTATTATTATGACACTATGACAGACAGCAAAAGTTCCAAATAAAACCATTTTCCTCAATCCAGCTTCTGAAAAGCTGCACTTTTGCCTCAGCTCACTGTTTGCTTTTCATTGAAGTGTGCTCATTAGCATATGTAAATGAGATAATGAGACTGGATGGGAATTTCTGCTTTTTTATGTACGAAATCCACATTTTAATAACTGCACCAAGTCCAAAATAACGCCTCAAAGAATTTACTCCACCCATTCTACAAAGATTTTTTAAGGAGGAATCCAGGGGGAGGAGCCAAATTATAAAGTTTACAAGTCAAACTTCTTTTAGTCATTTATTCACTTTTATTGTTTATAAGTCATTTTTGGTCGATCGCTGTGAGTTGGTCTTCTAGTAAATAGGATGCTGCTCATGGAATAGAGCTGTTTATCAGCTGAACCCTCATCAGCAGGAAATGAGAATCACATCGTGCTTCTGCCGAGCATCTCAACACAACGCTCTCTGTTCTGCAATCCAATCTCTATCAGAAATAATCCGATTTCAAGCATTTAAAAGTGTGCTTGGAAATGCAGCTGATAACTTAAGAAGTTAAAGTGTGAAGGAGAGGAGGAAAGAGAGACAACTGAACAACAGAGACTGCATAATGGAACAGAAGAGCTTCTTAAGTTCAGATGCACTCAGCTAATGAAGCCGGAGGATCACCCTCACACATCCTCTCAGAGAAGAGCACAAACAACTTTCAAAAGTTACCCACATTTCATTTGAGATCTGTTTGGACAGAAAAAGCTGAAATCTCAGATCTCAGATTAGTGCAAAGAGGTTTGGACAGTGAAACTGAAACACTCGTTTGGTTCTTTGTGGAGCTTTTACTCATCTCTCTGGTTTGATTCAGTTGTTTTCAGAGATTGGCCTCGAGACTCTTCGTTTGATAACCCCAGCACCAGAGGCATTGCTGATGTGTCTCAGTGTAATCCTGAGAGGAGTTGAGAGCGCCGCAGTGCTGGAGGGACGTCTGTTCCAGCAGATAGACACGCTAATCTGCTCTAGGCAAAACCCCCAGAGTAAGAGAGAGTCTATGGGGGGGTTGGTGAGCGAATGTGTTTGAGAGAGAGCAGTGTTGCTGCTATACCGAAGAGTGTTTCAATTTCTGTGTCCAAACACAGGATAATACTTCCAACGCTGAGCTGAACAGCGTTTCAGTTTCTCTGTCCAAACCTCCAGCGCTATACTGAACAGCATTTCAGTTTCTCTGTCCAAACCTCCAGCGCTATACTGAACAGTGTTTCAGTTTCTCTGTCCAAACACAGCTTCATCCTTGGTTTCCCTGTATTTCTGTGTGTCCTGCAGTGCATTGTGGAAAATGTCAGCAGACAGACTATGCCTAGATTTGTAACTGAACATGTTCGAGGTCCTCAGGAAAAAAAAACACTTTATTTGGGACACAATCTTTAAGGTCAGCTTGGGTGGATGGAGTGTGGATGAATGAACTGATTCGTGTAGAACTGAGCCACACAGATTTGATTAGAATTGTACTGAATCATATGAAAATGAATCATTCAGAACAGAGTCATTATATTCAAAATTTGAACGAGTTTCTGAGTGTAACGATGCCGGATTAAGATTCACACACACACACACACACACACACACACACACTATCTTGAGAAACACATGCTCTTAATTGAACCCAGTACACTCCATGATAAACACATTCCATCATGCTCACTGCTGGGCGTGTGAGGCCCTCTTCACACTCGGCTGAGTTAGTGGGTCGCCGTTTGTAAAGGATGGGGTGATCTCTGTCGGACCCTCACAATGACGCCATTGTTTCACTCACACACACATATGGACACACACTTGCACACACTGGGAACCAGTAGCAATTAGAGAAGCCTGGTGGGGGGTACCGGTTGCACATAGAAAAAAAGGGGCCGTCACTAAAAACACTATCAATAAAAGCACATAGAAGGATGCAATGAGGTTATAACGTCATCACAAATAGAGCTCTGAATCACTGGAAGGTAACTTCCTCACCGAGACTGGGATCGGCGCTCGAGGGATTCGAATGAAACAGTTGCATGGAATTAGGAAAAGCACTTTTCAGGGAAGCTAATTAGCAAAACGGCTTCGGTTTATTAGAGAGAATAAAGATTGGGCTCTAGAGAAACAGAGGGAGGCCATGTGATCTGATGAGTCCGGATTGACCTTGTTTCATCGTGACGAGCAACAGAAGGATCTCAAAATAATTCAACAAACCATCAAAAAAATGTAAAAAAATTCAGGGTTCTCAAAATAACGGTTCGTTTTCTCATGGATTAAAAGTACATTCTTTTTTGTTTTGAGTTCATTTCAAAGATAATTCTCTTATTATTAATAAATATATTCTTTGTAAAGTTATTAAGTAATTTCAAGATATTTCTCAATTTATTCAAGTTTCTTTTCTCATCCATTCTGTCTCACTGTACGCTCACTTTGTTTATTTATTGTCTCGATCTCTTCGTATATCACAATGATCATTTGCTCACGTCATTTTACTTTCTTGTTTCAAGATTAATTGTCTCATTTCAATATCAGCTGTCTCACTTGAATCTCTTATGAGATGTAAAGTCTCATTTCATTTCATTTAGTTATCAATTGTAGCACGTGTTCTCATTTTTAGATCATCCTCATAATTATTCTTATTCAAGACTAATTGTCATGTCATTCTCACTTCACGATTTGAACGCTCATCAAATTATTTATTTTCTAATTTTATTATTATTTTATCTTTCTTTGTTTTCATATTTATTTCTCACTTTAAGGTTTTTGATCAAAATGCATCGTATCGATCTACTGTTATATCACTATAACTATTTCCACATTTAATCATGCCAGATATAGTTTCCCATTTCAAATTTACCATCTCGTTACTGTCTCGTTTAGTCTCATTTTCATCTCGTCTCATCTTATTTTATATCACAGTGAATGCTTTATAATCTCTTTTTATTCTCATTTCAAGAGTTATAATGATTCACAGTCTAATTCTTATTTTAGGAAGTATTGTCTATTTTTTCTCTGTTCAAGAGAATAACTGGCCTCAGTTGTTCTAATTTCTCATTTTCCTCTCAAATCCTCCAGATTTCTGCTCCAATTTTACATTCATATCAGATTTTTGAAATGTAAATTGGGCAGACAAAGACGCACACACTGGAAGAACAATCGACTTATCCACACACAGTGACAGGGGAGCTGTGTAAGATGAGTCGGTGACGCAGAGTGCACATAAGCTCATCTTCTTGTCTTACAGACTCACACACACAGCTCCGTCACCCAGAGAAACAGATGAGATTACCAGAAGACTCTGAGCTCGAGGAACAGCTCATAACACACTTTACTGTCCTCAGGTAGCAGCTCAGTTACACAAGGAACACTCGACTCCATTACCATCCACGAGCAGAACCCTGTTTCACCATCAATCCTAGAGTGCATCGTCTCATTTCTTTCTCATCGTCATAACAATAATAACTGTATGGTCATAATTTACTTTAATTTCAAGATGCATTGAGACAATCGGGCTCATTTTCAGATCTACTGACTCATTTGATTCTCATTTGAATCATTTTGGTTCCATTTAATATATCTCAGTTGATTCTCATGTAAAGATTGATTGTCTCATTTAAAGATCCACTGACTCGTTTTACTCTCATCTTAATCTTTTTGTCTTGATTTAATCTACATTGTCTCTTCTTATTCTTATTTTTGTAGGTGTTATGTCTCATTTTATCTTTAAAGTCTTGTTTTATTCTAATTTACAAAACTAATATCTCATTTTAGGATCTACCGACTCGTTTTATTCTCATTTAAATGGTTTCTGCTCAATTTATTTTGCATGTTCTTATGTAAAGATATATGTCACATTTTAGGATCCAATGACTTGTTTTATTCTGACCTAAATATCTATGTCTTAATTTAATGTACATTGTCTCATTTTATTCTCATTTACAATTTTGTCTCGTTTTAAGATCTGCAGACTCAATATTTTTTACGATTATCTATTAGATGATATTTAGGGTTGTTTAATTTTATTTTCATTTCAGCATTTGTTGTTTCTCATTTTAAAAGTAATTTTGAGACTCATCGTCTCATTTTACTGTCATTTCCAGACAGTAAAAGTGTTTTCTCTCCATATCTTTCATTTTTAGCGAAACATTTTTCGTCTGTTTCAGCCAAACACTTCTGCTTCTGAAGGACTGACCTCACTCCGACACTCTCACGTCCTTCCTGCAGCTTCTGAAAACAACATCTGAAGAACAGACATCAGACGCTGAAGCTCTGATAAAGGTCTGAGGAACAGAGGCCAGACTTTCACACACTTCCTGCGGCCTTCAGCCCGATGTGTTTGGTCTGTAACAGTCTCTCTCCATCCAGCACCCGGCAAACACGGTGGAACAAGAAAAGGGGAGACACGGGGGAAATATTTATAGCGTCACAAGATCCATTAACTAACACTCCCAGATAGAACTATGTGACGGATGTTATTAATAATAAATGCACAGCTCCCAGATCAGGTTTAAGGGTCTCCAAATACAGAACAGCACTTTCTGACGCTCGTTTAATTAACACACGGTTAAAAACATCTCATCTCTGGAGACTTCCCATTAAAGTCATGAAAATAGGAATTCTATTCGATTTCATTAACGTTGAGCACATTTCTTCCTCTGAAGTTCATTTAAAATAAAAGAAAAGTCACTATTCATTCTCTTTAATAAACGTTTGTCAGAGTTGATACGAGTTATTTTTATCTGCTTCTCCTCAGAATTTACTGCACATTAAACAAAAAAAAGCTGTTTCCCATCTCCCTGCATCTTTCCATATTAGATACATAAATCTTTCTCCTCAAAGACTCCTTGCTTCGTGCTCTGCACTGAAAATATCTTTTTTAAATCCCGTTATTTAATAAAATAAGCTTAAAAATCACAGAGCTTTAACTGATGATCGTTTAGTTTTTCGTTATACACTCTCCGCCCACTTTTATTAGGCACACCTGCTCATTAATGCAAATATCTAATCAGCCAATCGCACGGCAGCAGCTCAATGCATTACAGCATGTAGACATGAGGAAGAACGAGATTTAAGGGACTGAACATGACATTGTTGCCAGACGGGCTGGTCTGAGTATTTCAGAAACTGCTGATCTTCCAGGATTTTAATGTTTAACCCCCTCTAAGGTTTACAGTGAGCGGCAGTTCTGTGGGAACAAATTGTTGATTCCAGAGGAGAATGGCCAGACTGGTTTGAGCTGGTGGAAAGGCAGCAGTAACTCTAACAATCGAGGTCTGCAGAAGAGGATCTCTGAGTGCGCAACATTTAGTGCCACTCCTTTAACTGAGAACAGGAGACTGAGGCAAAGGGGTCCACCCCAGTACTAACAAGGTGTACCTAATAAAGTGGCCGGTGAGTGTGTGACAAAAATGCGTTTGCTCGTTGGAATTGTAAATTCGTGCACATCCAGTGGGTGATTATGTCATGAGGTGACTTTCGGGTCATCCAGTAGTTTATTTTTAACGTTTTACGACTATCTATTTGTAGCACGTGATTCATATTTTCTGTTTGTGCTTCTACGTAATGCGCAAAACTATTGTTCCTTCGTTTCTGTTTTTCTCAGAATGAATAAAAACAACCCTTTTCTATTAATTAGAACCGCTGGCACTGCCCTGGGTCACAGAGATGAAGATAACTCTTCTGAGTGATGCCCTCAGAGCCTCGCTGCTGATTCTTTGTTTCAATGTTTTTCTTTTAGTTATCTTCCTCGTGATGAGTAGGCAGAAAAAACTTCCCGAGAGCTCCTGCTCTTCAGTTCTGCTCTATGGCATTATATCTGGATATTGTTGATTACAATCTGGAAACCTGCAGATGTTCCCAGTTTTAATCAACTGGTGGCTTTTGAAAAGCATTGCTTTGAATCTTTTTACAGTATCTGCATGAATCAATCCACTGTAAGAGTTTAGAGAGAATCTTCCAGTAATTGTTCTCTCTCTCGGCGAGTGATTGAGGCCCGCTGTGTTTTACCGAGTGTGAAAGAACCCCTGTTAAGCATCATTAAGACATTAAAGACACAATGACAAGAAACCGTCTCTCACATTAACCAGCAGCCGCGGCGCTGAAGCGGACGGAACACAGTCGTTCATCAAGCTCAATTAATCTGAAAACCATCAGATTCCAGCGGCGCGAGCGGACCACGCTCCACTGACTCCATTCAAACCTGAGAACCGCCTTCACTCCAGGAGACACAACAGAAAGGAAAATATTGTGAAGATTGTTGCAAACCAGTTTCTGCTGATTCCCATTATTTTTGTACTGTATGTTGTAATTGATGCTTTTCAGAAGAACTCAGCTGAACTGAATCACATTCACATCCGACTGAACTGAGCAAATGTTGAATGAATGGATTCTTACTGTACGAGTCAATGGCACATGGAAATGAACGGCACAATTAAGAACAGATTCATACTGACCTGAGGCCTGACGACGACAAATCAAGCTCTATTGAACACAACTGAATAAAATGCATCGAAATTTAAAAGCCCGGTCTGAACTGAATCACGGTCAACAGGTCAAAACTGATTTAAAGTTAACTGGTCTGAACTGATTCACAGTGAACTTTCCGAAATGATTCAAAATCAATCACTCTAACATGAATAGGTTAAAAGTGAGTCGCACTGTAAAGATTCAAACTCTGCACTAAAAACAAGAACTCTGAATTGATTCATAGTGAACTGAATCTAGTTGAATCAAGCTTAAAATAACACAACTGAATCATTTTTGTTTCTATTTACCTAGAGCTTTTTATGCCTTTATTAGACAGGAAAGTGAAGACGAGACGGTAATGGAAACGATAGAGAGAGGCGGGGCTGGGAAATGATCTGCAAGCTCAGGACTCGTGCGCGAGATCATGTCGAGCATCCCATCCACTACACCACCGGGCTCTACATCAGAATCCATTTTAAACTGAAGATGATAAACCCTTTTTGTCATTACAGAGATGTAAAAGTTTCCAAGACCGTGAGCAGAGCCCTTTTCATCTCCTTCTCGAGCGAGTGACTGTGTCTGAGTTCGCTGCTCATTCCTGCACTAAACCAGAGCCGGCGCGGCTGACGGAACGCGTGTGTCTGAGCTCATGAATGTACCGCGAGCAGCAGCAGCGGGGTCCGTGTGCCTCAGCTGCTCGCTCTTATATCCTCACACATGCTGAAGAAGCAGGTGCTCTCTCTCTCTCTCTCTATCTGGGTCAGTTGTTGGATCTGTTGCTTCAAACCTAAATGAGTCAGATGAATGAGCCAACGTTTGCTGAACACACACTTCTGCTCGAGAGGCGGTTAAATATCCGAGTAAGCTCTGAGCAATCCAGTCTAGAATGTGGATTCAGGAGGGTTTCATCATCCATGTATCTGCCCCTGATTACTCTCCAGCGTTTACTACTTCATCTTCTCCCCAAAGATAGATGCCCTCTCTTGCATCACGGCTGTGGATGATGATGATGATGATGATGATGATAACGCAGTTCATTGTAGCCGTTCATCAATCATCAAAGATAACGATTCTATTTTAGCCAGAGGGATACAACCAGAGGCAGTCAGGATGAGTTCTTAGAGATAGGGTGAGGAGCTCAGTCACTCGGAGGAGCTCCACATTAAGAGGAGCCTGCTGAGGTGGCTCGGGCATCTGTTTCCGATATCTGGGGAGGAGTTCCAGACCTGGGAACAGCTTGGCAATGGCATCCACCTGGATGAGCTGGCCCTGGATCAGTGATGGAGGAGGGAGGGATTCTTATCTGGATGAGCTTCTAAAGGCCCTTGAAGTGACACCTTTGTATTGATCAGTGAATGGTCGGTTCTTGAATTAATTCATCTCTTACGTAAGCTTTCCAAATTTCAAATGTGTACTTGTCTGAAAAAGTGGCACAAAACTTCAGAAAAAAAGGACATTCCATGTGGCCACTAAGTGGTGCTATATCCGACAGTGCAGGTTGCTATGGAGATTTCACACTGTATCCCCGAGGAATAACTACCTCTTGCTTCATGGTGAAATTCAGCCAATCTAACGAGACGAGACTGCCAGAGTTTGATGGTAATCACATGGAATCTCTAGGAGAAAATCTTGATAGTAATACATCTTACAAGAAATGTGTAAATAACAGACATCCTGTTGGTTTTGGAAACTTGCTCCAAATGACTTTTTTGTGGGTTCTGCTCCTCTACATACGTGTTTCAACATGACCTTCAAACACGGCCTGAAATAGCAATATGAAACCTCAAAAACTGGGATATATTCCATGGTGGTGCTATAACTGTAGGAAAAGACAGAGGGTTCTTCAGACATGGATGGACTCTTATCACGCGAGGCAACTTTGAACCTGATCAGATATTTCATGACTAGCAACTTTGCATTAACATAATTCCTGTTTGTGGTGAAATTTCAAACTTTGGCGGTCAGCACGCGCACATTGTTGAACAAAGTCAAACCAGCATCGCAATTTAACATCCCATATGCCTCAAGATAAGACTGATGGAGGAACTGCTAAAATCTCAAGAGTTCTGTGACTTTTATACCCACCAAAATGCCCCCAAAATATAACTTTCTGATTTCTGAGCATTTACAATAGGGTTCTACACACCTTCGATGCTCGAGCACTGATAGATTAATCAAAAGAGGTGTGTCTGCTCATCTCTGTGTGAGGTTCACGGCAGGTGCTTTAATGCTGGCTTTTTATTGAGGTATTGATTATGAATATTTATTAAAACACAAACAATCGGGATGATCAACCACAAGTCCCAATGTTCCTGAAGAGGTCACAAAGAATTTTACAGGAAGATAATGCGAAATCAAGATTTTTGTTTATTGTAAAGATTAACTTTTTGTTCTGTTTCGTCTTACAGACTCTAACACGACGTGTTTGCTTCAAATAAACAGTATTCCCCTCTCAGCGCAGGTTTAGTGGAGCACGAGAGATGGTTGACGTTCATTGAGCCACACATTCAAATCAAAACAGATTGAGATTTGGCTTTTATCAAGGATTAGCATCCGTTAGCATTAGCACAGTGATAATCCAGGAGGTTGTGTTTTTGTTGGACTCGGCTTTGCCTCGTATAACGTCACTCCTGTCTGTGCAACACACAAATAACCTTGCATCCGTGTATTAGCATGTTTTACTGAAGGATCACGGAGGCCCCTCCGAGCGGATCCACTGCTCTGTGCCGTCCCCTGGCCCCTCACACACCAGCCGTGTTTCACACTGAAACCATGGCAACGGAAGGAAAGAGCCGTCTCCATGATTAATAGATGAGAAACGATAGAGCCGAGGGAGAAAACAGGGACGACACACACTGGCACGCACGGTTTCTCACTCGATACTAAACTCTCGCTCATCAGAACATCACACAAACAGCTTCCTCATACACTCCGAGCCTCGTCAGATCATCACTGCTGCGTTCGTGAGGTCACACCTCACTTTGAATGTTTCTCAATGAAGCATTGGGAAGAAACATTCCTGTTCTGAACCTTTATGTGTGATAACACAGAATATACACAGAAAGAAGAAACATAAAATAAACCGTTCTGGAGATCCGAACAATGAAGATCAGTCACCAAGAAAACAATTGGTACACATTACTGAAAACTGTCTAGCTTCCAGTGAACATCTGAATGATTTAGAGGAAAATCATTCAGAAGACACCAAAGTGCAGCCGTTTGGCACAACCTCAATTCAGGTTTCAAGGAGGAGGCTACAATGAACCTCAAAACACCATCTTCATCAAGCAGAAAGCTGTGCAGAAAACCCACCAAAAAATCATGAAACTGTGTACACAACACAAACATCAAAATCCAGACAGCAGGTGTTCACAGCACTTCAGATGCAAGAGAACATGCTTCAGCACAAACATTAGACTGTAAAAGAAATCAGGTTCGGAACTCATATCACCCTCTACTGGACAGGAGTGTATAGTGTGACAGCAAATTTTCTTGCTAGGTTATGAAAGAAAAAAATAAGAATACATACTTTAGTTTTCTGTAAATTGTGCATGTATTTCTATGTTTTATTAGTTCACATAAAAATTTAATGCAAAAAAAAACTATAAAATTGAAACAAAAAACAAATGTATCACAGGATACAGCTCAGATGATTTAAGAAAATGGTATTTTTGTACATTGTTCAGTTAGCATTGGCATTTTTTAGTATTGATTTTTATTAGTAAATAAAATCAAAAATACAAATCAGAAGAACTGAAAACCCTCAGAACTCTCAGGCTTTAAAAACAGTCAGGATTTTTATTTTAACTCCACCACCGATCACTAGTTAGTGATTTGGCTTTTTTTTCTCTTTAATTTTTTTCTGGTCATTATATCTGAAAAATATACTCCACTCATGATATTTTGTGTGAGGGAGAGATCTGCACATTGAAATCTAACCAAGTATGGTAAACAATTAATTATGAAACTTTCAAATTAATAATATGACACACTAAATAAAGATTTCACACGTTTTATATCCGTTAAATATTCTGTCAAACAAAGAAAAAATGCAAGCTACAAAAGAGCCAAAGTTTGTGAACATGCAGATGAGGATTTAAAGAAGAAGGTACTAAACATCTATTCTACCTACCAGCAGAACCCTATTGTGAAAAATAGAGTGGATAACGAAGAGCAAGCCAGTGTTTGGAAAAGCACATCATCTCCTTTTTACCAAAGATTTGTTTGAAAACAAGGGGAATATGTTCACTGTATTTTGTCCTGTCATAAAGGGTCGTGTGGAGCAGAAATTATATTTCTGAGCTCTGTTTTCCTTGACTATCCAGCAGAGAGAGTCAGAACTTCATACTTTGTGACTCATGTAATTGACATTTAGGCCAATTAAAAAAGTGTGCGGAAGATAGAAAACTAAGAAACAACACCCATTTCCACATTTTTTTTTCATGTAAAAATCATCATGTACAAAAAATTGTCTGTTCCATGAGCTGTAAAAATCCAGTTCATGACCCCTCAAGTCCTCTTAAGCTATGCTATTAATAATTTTTAAAAAGGAATCTCAAATAAAGAAAATTGTCAATTGCTCACTGGAGGAAGCGGACCTTCGAGCCGGAGCTGTGAGCTTCAGAGCATGTACAGACTGTGTTGTCACGTCAGCACCTAAGACCTGATCATTTTCGCCTCAAATGGCCCAATTGCATGAGGCACTGAAGAATATTGTATGGTTTGAAGGCATCAGGTCGTGCATGACTTTTCTTTATTAATAAAAGGATTCCAACATCTGTAATTTCAATTTGAAGACTTGAAAGATTAGGAGCGGTGACATCTTAGTGTAAGTAGCTGAGTTCAATTCCTGGGGAAATCGTGATTTGAGGAAATGTAGAGATTGTATGAACAGAAGAACAAGAGAGAGAGGGAGGTGCATTTCTCACGAGGCTGTGTGTGAATCAAGGATGAGGAACATGAACAGTCTCTGATTCAGATTCACACCGCAAGCATTTAACAGAATTGAGAGCCGTTCACCAGGCCTCGTCAATAATGCATTAATGATTCATGAATAAAACATTAACGATTCATCAATTATTCATCCTGAGAGAATCCTCCTGCTGAGGATGAGGAGGAATAAACACTCTGAACATCTGAGATGTAAATACTGAAGCTCAACTAGACTCAGGAATCAGCCCATGAGCCGTGCTCCTGAACCCACCTTCCTTCCCTTTCACTTGCCCATTCATCCATCCTCCTCATCTCTTAACGTTCTCCTGGGGATTGTATCTAGGGCAATGTAATTGTTCTTGTTTGTCCAATAGAAAGAGGCGGTACACTACCTCCAGATCAATAAGACCCTCATCCAAACCCCCATCAATCCATGCTTCCTCATCAAATACTGTACATATTATGCAGAGGTGAAGATTTTGATTGGTATTTGATTCCTCCAGCATCAAGACCCCCCCCCCCCCCCTCATAGAAAAAAGATAAAAAGTTGTAAAAACATGAAAAAAGTTCTATATACATGAACAATTTTGTTGAGACGGGTGTAAAAATATTTTAACATGGGTGTCAATGGCAACCTGCTCACTTTACCTCTAGTGGTCAGTCGATGAACTGCAGGATCCACCACTTCTTCGGAGGGAAAGTTGGGGGTGGCTACTTATCACCATTGTGACAAAAAAACTTGCGCAAAAGCTTGTGTTGTCTACTCCTTGTGTATGTGGTGTCTACGCGTTCCCCTGTCTACAGACGGGATATGCCCCACCCACTGAATGTTGAATTGTGATGTCACTTCCATGCTAAACAAGGTTAGGCTTAGGGAGTACAACAAATGACATGATGTGGGCGGAGCTCCACATATGCTGTCTGAATCTTACTGAACATCTCTAGAGAGATCAGAAAATGCCTGAGCATCGACCTGGTGGAGCTTGGGAGATCTTTCAAAGAGGTGAAGCTTCAAAGAAATAATGCCAAGCTTCGTGACGTGAGGCTGTAATTATAGCCAGAAGGGCATCCACAAAGTATTGTATTCAAACCAGTTTCAAAACCTTGTCAAAAGACTAATGTTCTGGATTTTCTGGGAACCTGCGAGTGCACTTGGCCAAAGGAGGTTCTGCAAAGGAGCCATGGAATTTGTTTGATGCGTTTTATTCTATATTTACTTTTGTAAAAGATTTCTGAGGAAATCAGTGCTACAGTGAGTTCATATATCTGCGAGATATTTCCTTTCGAACGATGAAACAACTAAATGCAAACAGAATTCCAATAAGGAAGATGCAATGCATTTAGCACCCCAGGAAATCATAGAAATCTGCAAAGTGTTACAAAGTATATAAAGAGCATGGAACAGAAGAGTCAAAGCTTTCAACTTTTCATTTGTAATCCAGGTCTGAGTTTGAGCAAAGTTTGCATGAATTATGAATACTGATCAGTACAAACGATCACTGGATGTTATCGTAGAGATGGGTGTCAGACTTGCACCTCACAGATGGTGCCCATGCAAGCCCAGCTCCTCCGGTAAAAATATCCTGCGCTTGCTACAAACAAATCCACTCAAACTTCCCCAGCTCTGGCCAATCACACCGCTCCGCTGGGAACAGACCGGTAAAAGCAGGACAATCAAGAAAAGATCTGACCTAGGGCACATGGATTTGGCCTCTTCGGACTGAGTTTGAATGATCGCGAGGGAATACTGATCGATAATCACGAGAATCGATCCTTCGTGAAACCAACAGCTTCCAGATACCAACACAACTCCAGACAGACACACACTTCTGTCTCAGACACCAGAAACAAACACACATCCCCTGCACGGAACACTTGCAGCTACTTAACGGTGAAGTTTACCGGAGTGACGTCACATGAAAGGCTCTGATCAAAGCCGAGGCGCGCGGTGCTATGCAACAATGTATCAATCGAGAGAGAGAGAGAGAAAAAGAGAGGAGTGGGATGCCTACCACGCTCAATCGGCCTCTTCGCTTCGATTAATAATCCATCAATAATCCCGAGAATCATCGATCAATCGATCCGTGAGAACCGGAGAGAAGCAACCGAGCGCCCGTGGTGCGAGCGAGCGAAGACTGAACAATGAGAGAGAGAGTTAGGGAGAGAGAAAGAGAGAGAGAGGAGAAAGAGAGGTGCTCATCCTATTAGAGCTGAGCCCGGAGCAGCTGTCACACACATACACACACACGCGCGCGCGCGCCCGCACTCGAAGGGAGGAGCCTCCGGGCTTTGTTTCACCGGGGAGCTGCTGTCACACTCATCCTCAGCAGAGAGAGAGGAGATGGAGAGGTCCATAATTAATCACAAACAAGCCTCACCCTCATTAACCCCAAGATAAAGTTATTTTTACACTAAAACGGGCGACTGATATTCGTAAAATTCCTCCAGTTTTATGTAATATGTTTAAAATTCAAAAGATAAATCCACTTGTATTTAGTGATCTCAAGCATCCTCTAGTGGAGAATCCAGCTCAAACTATGCTTTAGGATTCTGTTAGCTGGTTTAAACTGGTCTGAGATGATTATATCCTCAGGTAGGTTTTGGAGATATGCATCAATTCAATGGCTCCAGTTTTCAAAAGTCACTTGATTCTGAGAGCGACAGCTCACCAACAGGTCAAACATTAATTAATTAATTAAAAAGCACATATTTATAAACAAAACAATCAGAGTTCTGAGATTTATTTCATAAACTGAAACATAACCTTTTCTTTTACATTCAATTATCTTCCAAAAGCTGGCTTCTGTATGAGATGCACACATCGTTCCGGATCTATGTTCAGGAGTCAAGCTTGAATCTTTCTGATATGAAGAGCTCGTAGCAGCCGTGAAATCTTCCCATTAAAGCGGAAAGCTATTGGTTTTCTTTCATTGTTCTTCTCTAGGGCTCATCTGGGGCGTCCATGAGATCATACGCACTTGATGTTACCCCAGCTGAGCATCAGCACCCTTCAATCACTGAGTGAGGCTCCACCCACACAGGGCTGTAGGTCCTCCAACACAAGCTGGTGGATGTTTATTTAAAGATACACACACTCGGACCATTTTCACATCCGTTGACATCAAAGAAGTCGAGCACGAAAACCTTGACACGGCAGTTCCTTGAGGCTGTAAACATGTGCTAACAAAACAAATGCTAACTGTATAGCATCAAGCTAACTAAACAATTACTGTATGACATCATGCTAACTAAACTCTAGTTATATAGTCATGCTAACTAAACGGAAACACTATACCATCATGTTAAGTAAACTCTCACTCTACACAGTCATGCTAACTTTACACAATCAAGCTAACTAAACACTAACTCTATAGCATCAAGCTAAATTAAATCAAACACTACACAATCAAGCTAACGAAATGCTAACTCTACACAATCAAGCCAAAGAAATGCCTACTTTTAGCACCAAGCTAACTAAAGTCTAACTCTATACCATCAAGCTAACTGAATACTAACACTGTATTATCAGGCTAACTCAATGCTAACTCTATACAATCTAGAAAACTAAATTCTAACTCTACACAGTTGAGCTAATTACATGCTATTTCTATAGCATCAGGCTAACCTAACTCTTAACACTACACCATCAAGCGAACTAAAAGCTAAATAACTTAGCACTCAAGCTACTGAACCTTCTTAACTTAATGAATTTCTACAGTGGCAGGAATAAAAATATAAACACAAACTTAAAACAACACACACTTAAGAAAAGGGGTTTATTTTTGTTACTGTGAACTGTTTATTAGCGCCACTGCTATCCCAATACAGCTAGCGAGCAGTGTGTTTGTGAGCTGAACTGAGACGCCTGAGGCCTCTCTCTCTCTCTCTCTTTATGTGAGTGAAAGAGTCGCTGGTGGCCCCATCATCATCTGTGCTCAGTGTGTGACCCCGAAACACAGGCCCATTCACACACACCCATGCACCACTGCAAACACACAAATCACCGCATTCACAAACATAGCAGAGAAAATGCACACTATTCATCAAGAACACACACACTCCATCTACATGTGGATGCTGAAACCAGAGCAGAGGGGTGTGACGAGGACTTCCTGTGCTGTGTTTATACGCCGTCACTCACTCGTCATCAGTAATTGCGGTCGAGAACTGAACACAACGACAGTTCACTTCTGCTCGAGGGTCACAAGTACGGTATATGTTCAACACGTTTCCAAGAGGCTCAGGAGTCTCCTGCCATCTACTGGGGGATTAAAACAAAGTGATGCTTTGAAATCTGCATCACATCAGTAGGAATCTGATTTTGGACAGAGAAACTGAAACACTGTTCAGCACAGCGCTGGAGGTTTCAATGAAAGAAACGCTGTTGGATAGAAAACTCCTGTCGTTTACCCGTATCATATCACTCCCATACGTTTCTAGAGTAGGTTCTTCATTGACTCACTCTCTCAGACTCTCATGCTCGGCCGCTCAGTAACTGTGAGGCTGGGGTTGAAATATTGATGGGTTCTAGAGCCTCTCTGTGTGATTATTAATTCAGTGGAGGCTCTGAACGAACGGAAGAGTGTTACCTGGGCACAGCGGAACACTCCGTCCTCGACATCTCCATCCATTACATCTTCAGACGTAACGGTTTGGTTTATTTATTCGAGTTTTACGTGTAGGTCACAAAAATAAGAGAGTAGAAGCTCGTGTCACTACCTAGAATTCTTTTATTTTCAAACCCTGCACATAAAGGCAGACGTAGGGTAGATTGGTTTAGGCTACGACAGTGTTTCAGAAGGTTTCACCATCGCTCACTCCTCCTAAAAGTCACACCCCTCCACCAAAAGCTGTGGCAAGTGTGTTCCAGTGATCTGAGAAAGAAGCACAGCTCCGGAGGGAAACGTGTTTATTAAACTGTAGAAGATTAGGAATCTACATCACACACACACACACAACTCAAAACACCCCCCCCCCCTCTCTCTCTCTCTCAGGTGAGTGAATCCAGCTGAGTCTGGATCTTCTCCATCTGCAAACATACACAAGTTTCAAAATAACATTAATTGTTTTTTTTTAATTCCACTTTGAAACTTTGTTTAAATATTTACATTGAGACTCAATTCCTCTATTCTTACTTTAACTTGAAGACCTTTCTATAAACAAGGCTAATCTAATTATTTGAACTTTTTCAAATTATTTTTTAAAATTAATAATTTAATTATTTATTTTTATTATAAGGAATTTTAACTTAATTCCAGAATTCAGACTATAATACCATTATTAAGAGTTTAAATCTGAGAATTCAGATGTAATAACCATATTCAAAAAAATTATTCACACATTTCAGACTCGGAAAAATGTTATTTTAGAATGTATTCTTGGGATCCTAATGATCCACAACAAACGCCAATAGTTCATCAGATTTTACATTTAAGAATTTATTAAATTTAAATCTAAGACTAATTCCATATCTTATTATTTAGGTATGAGAATTCTGACTATATAATTTTAATATAATTCCCATTTGTAATCTATATCTTAGACTTTAGACTTTAAATCTAAGAATATGACTTTAATCTTTGAATTTTTATGCCAATCCCATTTTTTTTAAATATATGAATTTATATTTAAATTTACAATTCCAACCCATAAACTCTGATTATGATCTCATAATGTATACTTTAAATGTAAGTATTCTGCTTTTAATTAAATATTTCTGTACTTAAATATGAGATTTTTGACAAACATTCAGATAATCTAATTTTGATCCCATATCGAAGTTTAATCTCTGAATTTTTATACGTTTGAATCTCATTTACACGTCGATTTCAGCTGTTTGTTGAAAGTGCGAGAGAAAGTTAAATGAAAAGATAAAATAATGACTTTTTGAATTGAAACTAACGAACACTCCGCACACCCACCCACACGCACGCACGCACACACACACACACCTGGTTGTATAACTCCAGCAGCTCCTGATGGTTGAACTCCAGGAACACGTCCTGCGGCGTCTGAAACACAGGATATAAATACACAGCCGCTCACTTCTTTGTCCATGTTATATATAAAAGTGTGTGAGAGTGTATTTATTTATTTATTATTAATATTAAAAGCTCCGTCTGATGTGAAGATTCTGACTACCTGGAGCTTAGCTGGACAGTGAAACTGAAACAGTGTTTAGCAGAGAGCTTGAGGTTTGGACAGTGAAACTGAAACCTTTTGAGCCCAGTGTTGAGTGTCTGATGGCTGTATCTGATCTGAACATCTCCTCCACATGATGAATATTCAGGAGGATGATGATGATGATGATGTTTGTGCTTGTGGGAAGAGTGAATGTCGGTCACTGAAGATGATTCAGACGTGTGTGAAGAGCTTTTCTGTGTTTCTGAATCATCAGCACACATCCATCATCCATCCCCAAACAGAAAACGTGTGAGAGCTCGGCCGTTAGCGTTAGCCTAGAAACGTCAAAACACTCCCTCAAACTGAAGCCCACTCTCACAGTTTGTTGCCGAGCTGTGATGAGTGCTCCTGGACCTCCCTCATGACTTCAAGTGTGCTCCAGATTTCTCCTGAACCTCCAGCGGCTCTGCTCGAGACCACACACTGGCCTGTGTTAATTATGGATGATGATGATGATGCTGTGTTTAATTAATGTCCTCCTCATTAATGCGTCCTGACACACTCCTGCCTACAGAGACCCTCACACACATGCCGTCTCTGAGGAGCTTCTGGATGTTCTTCAATCGAAACGGACAGTTCGTTTCCACAAGTCATTACCAGTGAACCCTGCCGCACGTCACCAGAGAATCCTCCACGTGAAAAGATCGAGCACTGGTTTCTTAATCACAATATTTTATACTTCATATTTAGTAAAGATGCATTCTGGAAGAGAAACCGAAAATGGCTTCATTAAAAAACATGTTTAAAATATTTTCTTTTTGTTTGTATTAAAAAAAATAAAATAAAAATGAATTAGGCAGTCAACCTTTATTGATAAAAATAACAGTAATGAGGCTGTTTAACAATAACAAACTAAATAAAATTTCTTTCTGTCACAAAATTGTGCAAAAAAAAATTCTAGCTTCTTTTTTTACTTAAATTTACCAAACAGAGCACAAGCAGAAGAAAAACTGTCCTCGTCCTTGCTGTCCTCGTCTAAAACTGATGCGTAATGACAGTGCGAACGAGTCGGGAGGATGGGAGAGGCTTGGCGACAATTTCAGCTTTTATTTTCAACGCTTTCTTGCGATTTCGGCCAAAACTGATAATGCTATTTTGGCCAAAGATTTTGGTGCATCCCTAATATTTAGTTCTGAATTCTGATGAGTTCCTCACAAAGCTGCCTCTTTTGGAAGGGTGTATGATAAATAAGAAAATAATGTGCCTGTCGTTCAGTCCACAGATCATTTATAATCAAATCAGACTCACCGCAGACACGCACACGTCTGCTCACGAATAAATTATAATCAGAAGCATGCAGCGCATCGAACATAAAAACTATTGTTATCGACAGCATTCTATGACACTATGTGCATGAATGTCCTGAAGCCCTTTTATGGAAATGCTGTGGGTGGGCTTTATGCAAATGAGTAACCTTAATCTCATTAACATAAGAATGAGGCTCAGAGCGGATTGACGGGCGTCTGAGGGAGTTTCACGGGCAGAACCCAAAGAAAACCTTTGCCAAAGAAAATGAGTCTCTCACTGAACTGAATCAAATCAATATGAACTGAATCTTACTGAGTCAAACCGAGCTTAACCGAAACATCGCACAACATTCTATTCAGAATTTAATAAAATATTATTTCGTTTACAAAGGCCAGCAGCTTCTGTGAAGGTGTCAATATCTGAAATAAGAACTGAATCATGCGGAAACAAATATATGAACCACACTGAACTGAAACAAAGATCTCGAAATGAATTATCCCGACATTATTAATCCAGAAATGAATACTGAACTGAATTCTACTGAAACTAATCAAACTGAACAGATTCTGAACAAACTGAAAATGCATTTAATTATTTAACTAATTTATACTGAAACTAAACGTACAGAGCTGACTAATCGAACTGAAACAATGCCTAAAATTAATAATCCCGAAACGAATAATACTGGACTCCCTTAACTTAAAATTAATAATCCTGAAACGAATAGTGAGAGAACAGAACTGATTCATTCTGAACTTTATCACAAGGAAACTAAAAATACTCAAATGATTCGTTTTGAACTTGAAATGAATAATCATGAAACGAATCGTTCTGAACCGATTCACACAGAACTGAACTGACTCACTGATTGGGAAAATAATTCATTCTGAACGGAATCATTCACTCTGCTCCGGATGATTAATAAATCAGAGGAAATAAAAATAAAAACCCAACAGAACTATGACGGTAACTATCGAACAGCATCGTCTGGAGCTCTGTGACTCAGTGAGTGGAGACAGTAATGGAGATTAAACAAAAACACACTCATTTGTTTGGTAAAGATGTGGTGAGTGTTTCCTGTGCCAACTTACACCACATCCCCCGCTTTACATGGCTCACCAGCAGCAGTGTGTTTGTGTGGAGTGTATTTGTTGTTGAAGAGTCTGTGTTTCCTGAAGCTCCTGAACGAATGAGGATTTTAACATACTGTACGGGAGAGAGGGGGCGGGGGGGCGGGGGGTTACTGTGGGAATCACTGCTGGAGTGAAATGTTCACACACTGAATGAGGCTCAGCATCATCGAGTTCAAAGACACAATAAAAGCTCATTCAGATTCAAACCTCCCTCACAGCGATTCTAGGGATAACGCACTCGATTATTATTAAAGTCATTTCAGTTGAAGCCACAAACCGAGGAATGGAAAGGTTTTATTGAGTAAAAATAATTGAAAATATGAACAAATTGAGGCACTTTTTGGAGCTCAAAAGCGTGAGTCAGAACTTGGTGAGAATCGATGGAAGATGAAGCAGCAAGGATCCTGGAGGAAAACGTGCTTCATCAGACGGAAGCTGCTCACAGGACGTTACTGAACATTCCAAACACTCCACTCGTGATGGAGTCACCATCTCAGTCTCCTGACCTCTCTGGGGAGAACTCAAACGAAGAATTTACCAGAGCTTTTGCAAAGAAGAACGTGCTGCTCAACCAACAGAGAAGATAAAGAACCTCATCGACAACTACCTCAAGAGACTTCAGCCTGGCATCGATGTTAAAGAGGGAGATCAAATATTAAAAACTAAAATAGTAAACTATTGATCAAGGAAGGTTTCTGTTGTCGAAATGCTTTGTGCTTCACCCAACCACTGGAGTGGAAAAATGCTTTTGTGTTATCCTCCAAATTTTCAGAAAAATGGCCAAGAAATCATCCAGAAACACAGAATGTGCTACAGAAGATCTCAAAGGTACAGAGAAATAACTGCAGTGAATCACAGTCGAGAGAGAGAGAGAGAGAGAGAGAGAGAAGGAAGAACAACGCTCAAAGAGACAGAAGACTGTACGTCACCAGGAGACTTCTATTTACTCCTCAAGCATGAGAAAACACTCTCTCCGTCTCTCACAGGATCCAGTGGGAGTGTGTTTGATGCATGATGTCATCGTTCAACACACTCCACAGCGTTTCCCAGCATTCCCGGCGTTCCCACCAAACACGAAAGGAACAAAAGAGTTTCCATTGACTGAATGCGAGAGAGAGAGAGAGAGGCCCCACTCGATCAGAAGCAGGTTCACCCAGCGAGGCCGTAGATGATCTGGATCAACAGTGGAAAGTGTCCATGGATTCCCACTCACTGTGCAGCAACAGTGCCACCCTCAGAGAGCTGGAGGTACTGCAGTTATGCTGGAGAGATTCACAGAAAATGGAACGCAGCTGAAGAACCAGCATCCATCTACGCAAGAAGTGCTTTTCAGCTGCAGCTGTCTTGTCAAGCCACTCTTGAGCAAGGGACTGCATCAGAAGCATCTCCCCTGGGATGAAGACAGAAAGGACCGGACTGCTGCTGAGAGCTCAAATCTTTGCCTTTCCTTTGGAATTCCCAAACAAAGGAGGCATGGAATTCTTGTTTTTTAAGTTCAGCGTCAAGTTTCTACAGTCAGTGCTGGTGTTGGTCCACTGTGTTTTCTAATGTCATATATTCCTATATTATATTTTTGCCTGAAAATGTTTATTGCTATTTATTTTTAGTGGCATCTTTAATTTTGTTACTTTATCAGAAAGGACAGTAGAGAGTGACAGGGAGCCAAGAGGTCATGATCACAAATGGTATCTATGATAATATACTCTAGATAATTCCACACAAACAAACACTGATTTGTCGGGTGAAAGAGCATTTTTGGGCTGAGAGGGTTTGAAAGAGTTATTCAGTAAAAGATTGAAAGAATTTCTGACATCTGAAAGCCCCCTGAAGCAGCGCTAGAACACAGGGGTCTCTGGGGTGGGGGTAGGGGTAGGCGGTACCTGCGAGAGCTCCTCTTTGCTCAGTCTCAGGTTGATGATGGCACTTGGAGATTTGAGTCGAATCTGATCTGAACGAGCCATCTGGAGATTCATCGACCAACTCATGCACTCCAGCTGCAGGAAGAAAGAAAGTCACTTTTAAAATCAAATCAAAAATGTTTTCCAAAGGTTTCCCTAGTTGCTAGGCAGAATATGCAAATAATTCCTAAATCATCCAATGGAATCCCTCAATGTTCGTTTCTGTGAGATTTTAATTAACGACCAAAAGATGGACGTGTTTTACGACGAGTTCTTTAGAATAAGGCCAGTTTGAAACTGGGACTGTGTCAGACGATGAGCCTTGAATTCAAGGGGCACTTGAAACAGTCACATTGCTTTCCACTCAGATATTCCTCCAGAATCTAAATTCTAGAAACACATCTGAATGAGGTTTAATTATGAGCGTGATATTCAGCTGCTGTGTGAGCGTCGTGTCCGAATCAAACGATGCTTCATGCTTATTTAAGCATTTGAACATGTTCATGAAACCACACAGAGCGTGATACAGGGACAAACTGAGCCAAAACCTGACAAAATAGTTCTTTGTTTTAAATTAAAGTAAATAATTCATGTTACAGTCTTCAGCAGACAAAGATTAATGTACTGGTCTGAAAAGGGTTTTGGGGTGTTGCTGCCCTTTACATTAGGTACTCTTCATGATTAATATCCACATATCTGTGTGAGGTATATAAAACATTGAAGGAAAATTGCAAATCCTTGAGGTTACGCATATGTGATGACTCGGACCTTGCTGGGGGTGAATATGTTGTGTCTGATCTCCTGGAGAGTGTGTGGAGCTGCTGAAGCCCAGAGCTGACTGAAGATCTCAGCTTTCTCAGAATCGATGCCGATCTGCTCTAGAAGGATCCGCAGAGCGCCCGGCTTCACCCCATGATACACCGCCTCGACACACACACACACACACACACACACACACACACACACACACAAACATGTTACCACCGCTCAGAAAACACAAAACCTTTCTACCAAACTCAATCTGGACTGTCTGAATCAAAGTGAACTGAATCGTTTCTAAACATTACCTGAATCATACTGAGCTGATGTCTGAACCATACCCTCCTAAGTGAACTGAATCATATTGGAAGAATCCGAATCTTAATGAATTAAAGTCAATTTAGCCAAAAAAAGGCAATCTATATTTTTAATAAACTCATTAATTAAATTATTACTGATGTTATTGACTCAGTTATTCAGAGTTAAAAGATTTGATTCATATTGACCACACTAATCTTACTCATAAACATGAAGGACACAAACCCTCACCTGCTCGAGGATGAAGGACAGAGCCTCCAGCAGCAGGCGAAGAGTGTGTGTGTCCAGAGACAGAGCCGCTCCAAGCTTCTGCTCCTCTTCCTCAGTGAAAGAGCGCTCCTGAACGCACATCATCTTCATGTGTACTGAGCATTCAGTCTAGTAATAAAACCTTATAGAGGTGCTGGTCAAGTAATTAGAAAATCATGGAAAAAGGTAAATGCAATAATTTTATAGAAATTATTAAATTAAATCTTCTGATGCTGCCTCTTGTTCAAAGATGCGACAGCTGACGTACATGTCTTGTATACGTCTGTGCATGGTGGTCCTTGAAGCTCTCCAGTTGCAGCACACTCTTAGTGAATCGCCCCCACGTTTTGGAATGGGTTTTGTTTTACAATCCTTTCTAGGATGCAGTTATCCATATTGCATGCACACTGTTTTTCTACCACATCCTTTACCACCTTCTCTTTGTCTACTTATTAATGTTTTTGGATCCATGCTCTTTTGCAATGACATTTTGTCTTGCCCTACTATGTAAGGTGTCAATGGTGGTCTTCAATCAGTTAGCAGATTAAAGTTTGGTACCATGTGTCCTTGAATACTTGGAATACATCATTCTGAGTTAAATGAGAGTATACTTCATGTAAGTTTCACTTGTTGGACGGATTGAACTTTTTCCACGAGATTCTAATTTTTGGAGCAGCACATGTAGTTGGAAAGTCTCTAGCTGGTCTTAGAAAAACACAAATCTCACAAACACAGCCCCAAACCTTCAGGTGCAGCCTCTGCAGGATTCTGCTCAGTAATTTGCTCAATCTGCTGCCCTCGATAGAGTTGATTTGTAACACTGCAGATTTAATGCTGACAATAAAACAGACGTTTACATTTATGTATTTATTTATTTAGTTAAAGTCGTACGTTTAACTGAAAGTTAATTGATAAAACATTCATGAATAAATCACCCAATAAAATCGTTTTAGATGTCAAGATAAAGCATTTTAATCAAACACCTTTGTAGTGACTATAAGCACAATCAAATTAAATCGAAGAGTGTTCCTTTGTACCTGTCTGTTTCTGGAATTACTGCACTCATCTTCTGTTTACCAGCGTTAGGTTTGTTACCCGCTACTTCCTACTTCCGCTCAGTCACATGACGCGTAACCGCATAACGTTAAATGTGGATTCATTATTTAATTATTTTTTTTCTTTTTCACTTATAGCATGACAAGCAAATATGTCGATATAAAACGTCGAAAGCAATCGATAAAATAAGTTTGAAAATTATATTAAATCGAATGCTCGTCATGCATTCATTGCAGTTACATTACGATAATACAAAGTGTAACCTTTGTTTTTGTGTGATTTAGAAACTAAAATGATTGTAGCGAGAAATTAATTTCACGACTAGATATTAATTTTTAAATAATTGTCTGGGTCTAAACGGTTATAGCTGCGTTCCCGCCAAAAATTCCGGCTTCCTCTTCTGATTTACCCTCAGAAACTCGGCGAATTGTAAACAAGTGAATGTTTATACTAAAGTCCAAATATTGTATAATAGACAAAAAATGTTATGATCATTTTATTATGAAAATTCTAAACGTAGACAATTGGAATTTGAGAAACCTCACAAACAAAAGTAACATTCATCTTTTTCCTTACTAAGAAGTACAAAAACAAACAAGTAAAATCAAGTGTATAATTTAAAATAAAAAGAGATTTTCTACATTATCACTGGTATAATTGTTACACATTTTTTGCTTTGGTGTGTTAGCAATTAAATAAAAATAACAACTACATGATTATTCGTCTCCAGTTCAGTTATTCATTATTTTGGGGAAATAACACAACTCGTTTAAATGGTTATCTGCCCATACACATGTAGATTATAAATGTGCCACTTGTTAGAAAAGCATACTCAAGCACCAGACGCAAGATTTAGAGAAGAAAATAACTTTATACTTTATTTGTATAGCAAAACAAAGAAGACACTGCACTTAAAACCAGATCAGAACAATGTTCAATTAATGAACAGATCAGATCTACATCAAAAACAGAGAGCAATAATATAGAAATATACTCTGAATGCATACAATTATAACATAGGAAGAAAGACAGAGAGAAATACACTGTGGAATGTTCGACAGGTTTGATAGAGATAAATACTTCATAGAGCATGACACCGTACCTTCATAATCACCATCAATCAGTGATCAGTAACAAATAATCTGCTTTTCTTCAGCTTTAAAGGGTTTGGTCAAATCAAGATTACATCATTAGCCACCATCACACGGTTGGATCCACCGAATGCTAGAGCTATGAGAGATTTCCTCTCCTCCGGTGATGGCTGTGATGACTGAATCATAGCACCACAAAGAGGGGAAAAAGAACACGTGACTCTCGCGGTTCAACCGTAGTTTGATGCTAGAATCTTCATCTTCATCTGTTTGACCACTATTTGAAGGAGGGCAGGTTTGGCACTTTGATGCTGATGTCACCGATGTTTATGTTCTTAGGCATCTCCGGGAGGTTCATGTTCTTCACGGCGGAGACGGCACGAGCCGGAGCACCCGCGATACCCGCCTGCGAGGGCACACACAGGATTACACACTCTGTACAGACTTGCATGATCACAATATTACACCCCAAGAGTGAATGGTACGGGGCCCATCACGTGCAGGTTTACTAAAATGATATCGTATTCTGATGCATAACAATATTTACAAAAAAATATTAAGTTAAAATCAGAGAGAGCAAGCACAGATTGTTATTTTCAATTATTTCTAGCAAATACTCATTTTAATTAAAGCATGATTTATTTTTATTTCATTGTATATTATTCTTTCTTTAAAAAATCCTTTGTTAACATTTCAAATACTTGTAAAACGGCAAACTTTATTTATTTTTATTTTTTTTACCAAATTACAACTCTTATTTAATGTACAGGAGAGGGAAAAACACTCCCAAAAAATGTTGGATCCCTTTTTGAATTTTTTTTTCCAAAAACAGCCTTTTCACACCTTGTGTATATACGTGTATTAAATATAAATGAGACTTATTGACTTAGTTTCTAAATTGCACTGTTGTAAAAGGTTTGTTTTCATGTTCCTGGTGTGTTTTCTGCAAATTGTGCATTTCATTCCATTTAGTATGCAAGTTATTACTCAAAATTACTTTACTGTGGTATGAAAGAATTTTGGCACTTTCTTCAGTGAGTTCTCCAAAATTACTTTCCTCATTAGTTTTGTTAAGGGATGTATTGATGTTAGGCAAGTAAAAAATTAAATTGGGCAGCACTGCATGGAAAAACAGAACCCTTTGCCTTATGCGAACGTGGCTCTATGGCAGGTCACTAGGGGATAACGTGTGGGGCCCCGGACACTCGCAGCTAAATGTAGAGCATGCTGTGGTGACAAGGTCACATGCACCGGGCTCACAGCAGAGATCAGGAAGCGTGATGTGGAGCAGGAGCATTACTCTCACTGGAAGCTCATGCAGGAATGAGACGAAGCAAAGACAGGAAACAGAAACCTCACACACTAGAGCTGAACGACTGATTGCTTTCATTCCTCGAGGTTTGTTTTAGGTGAAGTGAAGTCAGTCATTCTGCCCTCACACTCTTCCTCACTCTCAGACTGATACACACTGATCAGTAGGTTAATTATCTTTCCGTTATTCTGTGAACCCTTACGGTCAGTGTGAGCGGGAAATAGACACCATTGGAACCCAGCAGCCCTTACTGGGATAACCCAGTGGCTTAGAAGAAAATCAAAGCATAAAACACATATTAATCATGCAAGTAACACTTAAAAACATCAAGTAACTAATAAATATACATTTACTTAATACCAAAATAAATACAAAGTAATTCAGTATTTAAATGATTGGTTTAATGAAAGTTAAAAAAACAAACAAATACAGAAAAAAACAGTGTACTTACAAACTAAAATACATGAATTAACTAAACTAAATTAACAAATATTGTGAATTAATAATATTTGTTAGACATAATAATACAGACAAAATAAAAAATAAAAAAATCAATACATCTTATTTTAATTTAAATTGTTGTGTGAATAAACTCAGTCGTTCAGTCTTTATTGCTGAGCCGGTGCAAAGCATCATGGGAGAGAACAGACAAGAACACGGCTCAGCATCTCTCTGTGTGTCTACGGGGAGGAGGGGAACCACTCTACTCTACTGGGATCCTGAGGAACATCACTAGCATCAGCTACCGAACAGAGAAGAAGAGCGTTCCAGCAGTACCTGAGCGTGAGAGTGTGACTACCTTTCCTGTCTGGGACACTGAAAGATAAAGGTCTGCAGAGAGAGAGAGAAAGAGAAAGAGAGAGAGAAAGAGCGAGAGAAAGATGCACAGAGCTGCAAACCGTCAGAAAGAGAAAAGTTATTCAATCACCGACCAGCACTTCACACCTCCCCAACTCTCAAAACCTGCTCCTCATTCCTCGTTAAACCTAACTTGACCTCAGTGAAACCCCTTTGATTAGATTCTGGAGCAGGGAAACTTTCTTTAGTCAATAACTAGCTTAACCTTGTTTATAGGTGCACTAGGCGCGCAGTGAAATATCTATAAAGGGTGTGCACATGACCTCGAGGTATACCCAGAGGTCACGGTCTGCAGAAGAGCGTCGCTGTACCCACTACATGCCCAACCTTGAAGCGGACGGGTTTTTCAAGAGATAGATCGATATTTAACAGATATTTCTTACTTGAGCACCTCATCTCACCCTGCCTGTCCCGAGCTCCAGAACCTGATCATTCTCTCCTGTTTCTACGATCTCCAGAGCGCAAGAGAGGCGGATTTGATCATTCACCACGAGGCACCTCCTCTCAGACAGACTGAAGTAGAAGAGCGGCAGCAGACGTTCAGAACGCAGGCGAGGCATTCTGGGACATGCACACAGACACACACAGACAGACACAGACCTCAGACTTCTCCATCTTGCTCTGCGCCTCCGCCTGCGTGATGATCTCACTCATGTTGGTCTCCAGCACCATTCCTCCCATCACCATCTCCGCCAGGATGTTGTGCACCTGCTCACATGCAAACATCCGTGACCAAAGACGAACGTGAGATGTTCACCATCTTCACCTCCTGACAAATAATGAGAGTTGTTCACCTTGTCCATGTGGAAGATCAGGTCGAGTTCACAGACGTTCTCAAAGCACTTGTCCAGCGTCTCCACGAACACCTGCCGGACACAACGACGCACGCACACACACGCACACACGCACACACACACACACACACACACACACGTCTAAAGCATAACGCCATCGTACACTTAAACTATACTCTTCATTATTTGTATAGGAATAATACGTTCTGTAAAAACTTAGCAGTCCTATTTTTCTGGTTGAACAGATGTTTTATTAAAGTGTATTCCATCTGTGTGTAAAACAAAAGAAGTTAAGTGTTAGCATGTAGCCAATTAGCAGACGCCATCTTTAACCACAGGTTCATCTCAATGAATCAGCCCATTTCTCCCATGTTTCTGTATATAGCTACTGTTCTTTTCTTGTAAACACACGGTATTTCGCTTGTAATGGGTTTAAAACTGACAGAGAATTTGTTTTTGTTGGGGTAATTTAATTTTTTCCCGCTGGGAAAAAAACAAAACAAACAAAATCAAACAAAAAAAAAAGCTAGCCACAATGCTAACACTGTCAATGTAAAACGCCATAGACGTTTGCTAAACATATTAGCATGTTTAATAATAAAGTGTCGTAAGTATATATCGTAAGTAATATTTCTTTATGGTCAAACAGTTACCAAGAAAGGTTTGTTTTAACGATTGTTTGGTGACTGACCATCTGTCTGTGAAAAGAGGAACGCGTACATGTAAACACGAAAAGAAAACTAAGCTTTCTAAGTTAGCTTAGTTGTAAAAAATTACAAATTCAATATTTGAGTGTGATGCATTGAAGTTTAACCGCTGTCTTTAAAAAAAATGAGGAAGAGGTTAGTATTTTTATACAGTGCTGTCGTTCTATTAAATAAATATTACACAACTGTATTTACCAGTCCACTTCTCATTTTGGTTTTTGCTAAATTATTAATCCAGGGAATCCCAGAATAAAAAAAAAACCCACTAATACTAATCCTAAATGCTTGATTAGCTTAATTTAATTACCGGTAATCATGCAAATAATATTGATCATAGCAGCTTTTTATTTGTGTTTATTTACTATAAGAACTATAGTTCCTGCAAGAAAAACATGCCTGACCCTCAATGCTGATGCACCCTGGACCAAGACTTGATCTCTCCTGGGAAACATGAGTTCACATCAAAGCTGCTTGAGTAATTTCACACCAGTGTTCCAGAGTCAAGCCTCGGTGTGAATCCTCATCCTCTCACCTGGATGAGGTCGAGGATGCCCAGCTCACTCTCTGACGAGTCGACACAGAACACGAAGAACAGCGTGGCATAGTGTCTGTAAATCAGCTTATTGTCTGAGCCGCCAATCAACCTGCACAGAGCCAGATGATAGCCGTCACTGAATCATGCTAGCGCCCCTTTTGTACCATTGAAGAAAATACACATGATCAGAACACCATTGCAGGGCACATCAAGATTATCTACTGAAATATGTATAATGTAGTGTGGGTCGTACAGTCCTCCCTCCAGGAAGTTGCAGACGTTCTCGTCTCGTTTGGACACCAGGTGGAACGTCTCCCTGATGATCTGTTGCTCGGTGTCCTCCGTCTGAAAGAGAGACATATAATAAACAAGCGGCCTCAGAAAGTTCATCGACTAACCACTAGAGGCTCTCCACAAAATGTTGTGGATCCCATAGACTCCTCATGATAAAATGTTTACAGCTCATTAAAGTTTTCTTTTTTTAGAGTTTGGTCACTCGAATGACTGCGTTAGATGTGTACATTCTAGCGTTGTTTTAGCGATACGTATATGAAATAAGTCACAGATGAAGCCATAGAAAAGAAATAATAAATAAAAATAATAATCATGGAAAATAAATGGTTATGATTGAAAGGTTAAGATCCCATTGCGTAGACAAACGAATTGTTGTGGACCACAGGCGATTTTGATTTAAGTGAAAAATAAGTTTAAGCAATTGTTTTGTGACCTGCAACCACAGTCACGTGACCACATATATCAGCTGATTACCCTCAAACAAAACTTAGCACAAACGCATCTCTTATTAATATTCATCGTCAGCTGTCAATCAATAAATAATAAACCCAGACTGACAGAAACTTGACCTCCCACCCAAACCAGATCGCCAGCTTGCACAGAATAATCAATAATTAATAATCAGCAGCATCCACGACTCACATAATGCTCGTAGAACTTGGAGAGCCGCGGTTTCCCGTGATTGTTGAAGATCAGGATGGCTTTGATCATCTTCTCTGAACGCCTCGCGGACACTAATCGATATTATATTTAAAATCGATCAATGACGGAACGAATGTAACGCGAGCGCACAGTAAACTGTCAACGAGGCACGGTGTCGGGTGCAGCGTGAGTTCCGCTACAATCAGAACCTCTAAGCGCGCATAGCGTGTCAAAATAAAAGTCTCATGGAAAAAAATTATATTAAAACGTATATTCTTAACCCCTACAAACCCTTTGTTTAAAACAAAATTATTTCACCCATAGGTTTAAGGTTGTTTTTAAATATGTATATTTAAATTAATGTACGCTTCATTACAAACTTTATGTTCATATTAGCGGTTTCATAGCCATATTATTTTTACTCTAAAACTAGATTCCTGAAATGAACCTGAATTTTATTTCTACATTTAAAAATACCATTAACCCCCTTCTTTATATGCACTGTTATTGTTCTCTATTCTACAAATATCCTGTAATAATGTTTATTATTATTAACACGTAATAATAATACTTAAGTTAATTCCATTATGTAAACTCTAAGTTATTGAACAGTCATTTAACTCTACATTATAATAAATATAAGAAATATTCCCACATAATAGAATAAATAACTGTAAGTTCTGGGTGAGCGAACATGTCTGAAACACCATCCTTAGCCAAATCTGACGGAAAAGGCCCTCACTTCCGACTTGAACAATAAAAATGAATTTAATGTTCTAACTCAACTGCAAAAAAATCGACAGATTATACAAATACTTTGCCTGCATGAGGTCTACAGCTAGTGGTGGTTGAACCAAGGAATCATTATGGTTTAGAAAAGACACCTTGAGATTTCACAAAAGCAAAAACCACACAAATACCATCGTTTGCTACTAATCCGTCTTTATTTGGAGTACAAGAAAGATGAATTAGAGTGTGTGCGTGTGGGAGTGTGTGTGTGTTTGTGTTGTCTTTGGTCCAGACAGTAGAAGGGAGGGAGAAGCGCAGCACTGAAGGCACTTGATCTCACTCACACACTCGGTCGAGGGATCGAGACTCTGTACATGAACTTTACATATCTACAGAATGCAGCGAGAGAAAGAGAGAGAGAGGGGGGGGGGGTGAGCAGCAGTCTGAGGTGTGTGCTAGTGAGCATGTGTTCTGGGCGGTCGCTGCGGAAGCCCTGTCGTCGTGTTCTGCATCCCTCGCTCTCCTCGAGGGCCAGAAGGGTGCGTATGAGAGGAAGAGTGTGTGTGAGAGCGGTCGCCCATCTGCCGGAAGCCTCCGCGGCTACCCTGAGCGGTTCCATTGTAGCGCTGGTTGCCTTGGTAACCTTGGATGATGCGCCGGTTGCCATGGAAAATCTGTATGAGAGAGAGACAGAATAGCAGTGGGAAAGTATTGAGGCAGCATGATCTTTGCATTCATTTCAGAATATTGATCCATCACAAGTTTGTATTTTGATGATTATAACCTGAATATTTCCAGGTGTTCCACATCCAAATCATGAAAATCTGCTGCGGAGTCCAAACCTTTGCATACTACTGTACATTTAAATTAAGCCAAATGCGACTCGCTAAAACATCCCTTCTGTTCCATTGAAGTAAACTTGCCGTTAGATTACAACAGTATAAAGCAAGTGCAGCCCTAACACACCTTTATTTCTCATGTTAGTTTTATTTGTAAGATCTATACGCCTGGGGTCAGTTGTAAAGATAACTTCACATGTAAATCAATTCAGTTCAGCTTTCAAGCTCTCATCTATTCTGCTCCTCACCCCTAGATGGCGCAAAACACTCACTTTCAGAGTCTGAAATGAACCGGCGTAGCGATGTGCAGTAAATGCAACAAGTCTGCTGTAACGTATAGAAATATATTGAAACATTTGATCAGAAATCTGTTTTAGCACAGACTCTAACTGAATAAAAACAATAACGTGTTTCTGAGAATGTGCACCATACCAGGAAAGGGAACTCAGGGGCTGTACCTGTTTGTGTGGCACTCGGTTCTGAGGCGGAGGCTCTTCTCTGGCTGAGACCGGAGCAGCGATGGAGGAGGAGGATGCGGAGGAACTGCAGCGAGAGCCGGAGGAGAAGTTCACCTGAGGATGGTGCACTGGAGGAGGAGAGAGATGTGGGTGAAGGTGCTTTGAAAACCGGCTGTGCTAAAGATCTCCAGCGGCTGCTCAGTCGAACCACATGTGAATGAGCTAAGCATCTGGATTTAATTCCACGAGCATCTTCTGACCTGATCCGAAGAGTGTGATGGAGTTCTTGAGCGGCTCCAGCTCGTCTGTGAACTTCCCTGCTCGACCAAGCTCCTCGTCAAACTTGCGCTCGCTTACAAAATGCTGCGAAGACACAGAAGAGCACAAATCTGGTTTACAATATATATATATATATATATTATAGAACTTCTCATAAATCCTAGTTTAGATGCGCATCCAGTCACTAAAAGTCAGTACAAA
Source organism: Danionella cerebrum (assembly GCA_007224835.1). NCBI lineage: Eukaryota > Metazoa > Chordata > Actinopteri > Cypriniformes > Danionidae > Danionella > Danionella cerebrum. The sequence goes on along the minus strand of SRMA01026967.1, from coordinate 245,692 downwards.
TTTTATTTCTAGAGATGCTGTATTATCTTGCGGCCACCTGGTGGCACTATTACTGACGCTGTAGCTTGCTATAGTGATGTGTTCGAGCATGGACTTGATCGCTACTTCCTTAAAATGTATGTAAAATATACTTTCATTATAACGTTCTTTTTCAATGGCGGCACGGTACACAATTTAACAAAATCAAAAAGCTTCACAATTTAACATCTCATATTCCTTGAGATACGACTGGTGGAGATTGGAGATGAACAGATTAAATCTACAAGAAGAGCTTGTTGAAGAACGAAACAAACAAAACATTTTAGCCGACTTATAACGACTTTACTATTGCAGATATTAAAAAAATTATAAAAGGAAAATAAAACATGGCCTAAAACAGATCCCTGAGGGACGCCACAGCCATTTGAAACACTAGCAGACGCCTCTCTCTTATCCTACAAAAATAATGAAAACTACATAATGAACATATTTTGTGCAGCTCACCTTGATGTCTGCTCTGAGTTGGGTCAGCTGATCTTCTGAGAGTTTCTCTGATTGGTCGGCCAGTCTCTTCAGCTCCTCAGCTCGGTTCTGACGCCAGTCGAGGAGAGACACTGATGCACAGACAGAGGATCAAGGGCAGGAAGAACCAGGGACCGTTCACAGAAACATGGGATTTGAACTCACAAGCTTCAGCTTTGGCTTTGTCCATGTCTGCGAGCAGCGTCACCTCACGATCGATCAGGCTGAAACACAGGCAGCAAAGCTTAGGCACGGTGCCTTTCCAGGTCTGCAGATGTGTATTGATCGAACAAAGCTATACAGCCCTCTAGAGCCTTGTAAGAAACCGAGAGTCTGGATCATTTCAAAAAGAGGATTTATTCTGAACCCTGATCTATTTATTCAGACACTCACAGCTCTTTGTCCGACAGCGATCTCTGGATTTCGGCTGGTGTTATTTTGGAAACAGACACATAATTCGGACCGGACCCGGTTAAATCTAAAAGCCTGTACCTGGTCTGCAGCTCCGCGAAGGACTGCTTGATCCTCCGAACGGTCGAGTTGCTCTCCTCTCTGATCAGCGCTCTGTATCGAGAGAGCGACGCCGCGCATCTCTGCAAGTCTTTCAGCGATCGATCGACGCTTGGTGCTGCTCCGGAAACACAAACAGCACCGTCACACCAGTGCCCTCGTCAGACCGTGATCGATTTTATGATGAGGTAAACACTGTGCCAGGGGCTAATCTCAGCCCTTACCTCCTCTCCTGGCATCCACGGAACGTCCTGGATCTTCTCCAGACTGCGAGCCACACACTGATCGCGGCCGAGCTTGAGCAGCAGTATCTGCAGGAGAGAGGAGAAGACTGCGGTTACACACTCGCCGCGGCCCGACCCTTACCACACTCCCAGACCTTCAGCATGCGTCTCTTCCTGTTCCTCTAGTGACGCTGACTCCAGGGGTTCGCTCAGAGAATCCACGGAGTCCCCGTCGACCGCCGCCGAGCCGTTAGCATGAAGAAACCCATTGACGCTCTCTGATGCTCCTCTCACCGGCACCTCGACCGCGATCACACTCGCTCCGTCTGGAGCAGGGTCTGGTTTACTCTGGGCTTTCGGCTTCTTCTTCTTTTTGGGCTGCAAGAGAGAATACCTTTATAATGAAATCCAGGACGGATGCAAACGAATCCAGGGACTCATCACCTTCTTCTTCCCGGAGACGCTCCACTCCTTCAGGATCTCCACCGCACTGCCTGCACACAGAAGGAGAACCTACTCATCCGTGATCTGTTTTTGTTTGTTTGCTAGTCGTGTTTTCCTCTGCGAGGCACATCTTTCTTTGTGAACGTGGCACACGTTTGGTACCTTCCACGAAGGCCTGCACAGCACAGTCCACGCTGTTCTCGAAGTGCTGCAGCACCAGAGCGATCTCGTTGTTGCTCTTGTTGGGAACTACAGCACGCACCGCGGTGATCTGAACACACACAAAGTACACAAACAGGTCCAGCTCGATCCGGAGCTTCTGCTGCGTTTGCTCGCTGAAGAGGAAGAGTGTGTACCTTCTCTTTCATCTTCTCAAAGGTTCCTCCTTGAGACATCACAACCTTCGAGTGTGTGTCATACACCACGCCGTCTGCAAACACAAACACGCCGTTACCAGGAGTCGCTCAGCATCCTGGAGCTGCGGTGAGCAACCCTCCCCAAAAAAGAGAAACCCTCCCCAAACAGACAATTGTGAGAGAAATCAGCTGCGATTACAAAATGACAGGAATGCGACGCTGCAGCTGTGGCCTGCTTTTACTGCTTTTCATTTTCACTTCTGCTTTATGAAGCTCCAGCATTTCAGCTGGAAATGTTGACGCCAGAGAGTTTTATTCGAGTGCTTCTTTTTGTTCAAGAGAGAGAGCTACAGCTTCAGATCTTCATCAGATGTCCTTCAGTTCTTGTTCCTATGCATCAGCACGGCCGGCCTAAAAGAAACTTTCATCTAGTTTAAAATGGTTTGATAAATTGTGGTTGAACTCTAAAAAGGCAAAGAGTCCGGCAGTGGATCTAAACCGAGCAGAAGAAGCTGCGGCTGATCAGAGAACAGGAGAAACATGAATCAGCATAACAGCGAGCTCCGAGAGAGAGAGAGAGGAGGGCACTTGATCCGGTCAAAGGTGGGTTGTAAAGAATGTTCTGGAAGGGTTTAGAGTTCACCCCGTGATTCCTGCTCTGTGTTTATGAAACCTGTAACAAGAGCCGCTCTGATTGTTTACTGAACAGGTCTCAGCGGAGGCGCCGCAGGCCGCTGCGCATCACTGTCTAAAAACACGCTCTGTTCTGAATCTTCACGAGTTTTACTGCTATTGCCATTGATCAGAGTTCAGAAGAGCGTTTAAGGTTTATTCGTAACTTCGGCTGTAAACTGATATCTGCAGAAATATCTACAGCTTCACTGGCGTCTCTTTCTAACTCACTACCAGCTTCTGCAGATATTTCCAGGGAGAAAACGTTTAGAGCATCACTCTAGATAAGGTAAATAAATTAAATCGTTCTGATCAAATATTCTGGATTGTTCTTTCATCTCCCTCCAGTCACCAAGAGTTGGTTGCATCTGATCCAGCATTAGTTTTTTTTGCACCTGGACTCGCAAACACAACACGGTCTTCTCTGCACGAGAATTCTGTCTTTCGTTCCATGAGAATAGATCTCGGTTCTCCAGCTCTCATACGCTCTAGAAACTGAATTAAGGTGTGATTAACTGAACCAGTTCAAGTACGCTCCCAGAGAGAATTCCATTCTTTTTTTTCAGGGTTCTTTTTTTTCTGGAGCACGAAACGGAAATGTCGAGCTTTGTTCTGCTGCTCCTTCAGGGAGACACCGTAGAACCCAGTTTAGATTGTCCAACTCATAATTATTCAAGCTCGGCTGCATGTTTTCAACAAGGCCCACGGGGAGCTCTTGGTAATGGCACAGCCCTGAGGGCATTCCATTGTTTGTCACTTGTACAAATAATAAACATTATCTTTAATCCGTTCCCTCCTCGCATCCGCTTTGTGTAAACCTCAAGTGTTTAGGTTGAGTTTAAAACTAAATTATCATAAATCTGGGAAGGTGCATCTGGGCTGCGACAGAATCGTTGAGGAGGCGAAAAGAGAAAGTGTTTGCTACGAGGAGATTGATAAACTGTATTCCATTTGAGGAAAAGAATTTACTGCGTTCAAAATTCTCCATTTTGTGGATTTCCAAAAGAAAGTGAGAACGATGCGCAAAAAAGAATGAGCACCTCTAGCGAAAGCTTTTAAACTCTATGCTGCTTCGTATTCTATAGCTATGGCAGTAAAACGGTTTGCTTACGTTATTCACAGGTCACAACTGTTAGCTTAGCATCGAACAGCCAACAAGACACTATTCATTTCCTTTCTTTTAGTTAAGCTTAGCAATAGATTTGTAATGTTGCACCATGATCAAGGTTAGTTCATAGCCGTGCAGCGAAACACTCATTTAGCTGCTGCAAACTTTATTTCACCTCGAAAATAAATAAATAAATAAAATATCCTCGTCAGAGCAGCAAAACTCTGCAATCCTCTACTGTGCTGTCACTCTTCTAACTGCTCCCTCGACTTTTAACAGAAACCATGTCTAATGAGGACTGCTCCGTCACATCTTCCAGATGGATGGAAACAGAAGGCTGTGTGAAGGTGGTCCTTGTGGATTTGGCTCAGGCCTTCTGAAAAGCACCTACACCACTGTAATTCAACGTGGCTTTAGGTTTCGGTTCTCCTGAAGATACAATATCACGGCTGTGTCCTTGCTGATAGATTAACCGTTGCTCCAGGTGAAGAGCGCTCAGAGTAGGTTTGACTCTGTACATCGTTGTCTGACTAGACTCCAGTTCTAGTTGAAGAACATCTCCAGACCCAGCTTCACCGTAGCAACACTACTGCTCAGGTGATGAGCATCTGATGGCTGCCGTGGGCTCTTATTCGATCCACTCTTCACAGAAGAACCCTGGAGCTCTGAGCGAGACAGAGCAACGCCTCTGAACGCAGTAGTTTGGTAGTTCTGAACGTCTTCTGTTTAATGATGGAGGACACGGAGCTTCAAAGAAGCAGAATCTGAACCCTGCACCTTTAATCCTGTCCCAGAGGACTAAAGATGCTTTCTTTTCGGATGTAGAAACATCTCAAGAATGACCAGAAGAAACTCAAAACTTAATTAGGAAAGGATTTCAAAGTTATTGTGATTTTTGAAACATTTAAAGAAAGTTTTTCTTAAAAAAAAAAAAGACTCAAGACGAGAAATAAAGCAAGGATACCATGCCAACTGAATTGTTTCTGAATTGAAAGATCAAAATATTGATCTGATTATAAGTGAAACACTAAAATAATCAAAGAAAGAGTTATCTGGAGATCAATCAGACCGGTAATCAATGAGCTGGTATTGATCGTAGACACTGATTTAACAACACCACCTCTCCCGCACAAATCTAGGTTCATTTGAATATTTGTGAATAATGTAAAAGTGACCTTTGCTCGCGTTCTTCTTTGCCATCCTCCTGCTCCTCTGGACTCACAGCTGATCTGAGGAACACAGCGAGAAGCTCAGTCAACACTCCCTCGTATGCTGGGACTCCCTCCCCGTCTCTCTCTCAGGAAACAGAAACCTAAGGTATGCAAACACGTACACACTCTGATTAGGAGCGCACGCAGCCGTACGTCACTGCACCTGTGCGTCACTTACTCAAACACACCTGTGTCAAACAGGTGAAGCTGCATTCAGCGCCTAATTATAAACCGCAGGAGAAGAGCCTCTGCGCTGCTCAACCTCAGGCTACAGAAGCGTGCTCCTGAAATTAACAAGGTGTTCCACCACACACTTCCTGAGTGCCAGAGCATTCAGCCCCAACCTCAATGCACCACACAACTGCTTGGAACTACTGGTAAACGTTCTGAAGCAGGGTTGGAACTACATCCTGCAGAACATCGGCTCTCCAGGAACAGAGCTGCCTAGCCCTGCAGGGCGTTCTGAACCCTTGCAGAGGTCACCTCGGATAAAAAGAGTCCATCACGGGATTCTCGTGAGTGGAACTCAGATGAGACAAACACGGTCCAAACCAAACGTTTTGATTCAAGTTCTAGGGGAGCACCTCCTTTTTAATCAAAAGTGACGGCTCTGATCGTTACGGTAGTTATTTAATGGACGCAAGAAGGGATTGACAAATTGAATGAGAGTTTGGCAAACGAAACTTCTTTAGAATTCCAGTCATTAGCTTCATGAATGTGAAAAAACAAGCCAATTATCAGAAGAAAGTTAAGGATTAGACGGTCAAGAATCAAAAGAAAGGAGGCACCAAGAAAACAAAAATGAGCTCGGAGCGGTTTGTCAGAAGTGTTACGATCTTTTACAAGACTTTGATCACTTGGTAAATCTGAAGAGCCTTATTTTCAAAGGGAAAACTGATAACCAGCAGCTCGCACCAGTCTGCCGTTAGCACAAGCCTGCCTTCATACGGGGCTCAATAAGGGCACTTCACAATGTCTAAAAAAATACATAAATAAAAAAAGGTCAATTGGACACTCTTCAGTCTGGAACTAGATATTATATCCATAACACAGGTGTTCTCCTGCTCTCGGAAATCAAGCATTGACTGTGCAGAGCAGCAGTGATGTCACCCATACGTTTCCCACTTGCCAGCCATTTTGGAAGTGTGTCTCTTCAGAATAATGGGCAAAGGATGCAGAGAGGCAGACACCAAATTGTCTGAAAGTTTCAAACAGTAATATAAAGTCAAGAAACCACATCCTGAATTTAGTACAAATGTACAGTTTTTTTAAGTTTACATCAAGCAATAGACACTGAAAAACAAGGGTAGACATGTAGCTGTAAAGTTGGGAACTATAACATGGTCATCAATGTGGACCTGCTCACTCCTGGAGTCAGCCTCTAGTGGTCAATCGATGACCTGCAGGAGCAGTCACTTCCTGTTATGCAGCACAAGGAAAAGCAGGGGGTTGCTGCTTGAGTACAAGAGACATTTTCTAGTTTAGCATTACAAACACAATAACAGAGATGTTACCACTGCCCCATAGTGGATGGAGGATGTTACAAGCTCTAATGCAAATCAAATTAGACCCTGGTGTTCTTAGCTTCACAGTCTAGAATGTTCACAATTAGATTTTTCAAACGTTTTAACGCTTATGCCTACATTTCAATTATGTAAAAAACAAGGAAAACGGTCAAACGCATATTGGTTCCTCAGTTCATGACCACTATAACATAATAAACCCATCCAAACTCAGACAAGCCTAGACAGTTGTTATGACCCCAGGGGCTGTGATGTGGCATATCGCAGAATAAACACGTTAGGTCCTTACTTTCACTATTCAGTAATTAATGCAAACTTTAAAGCAGATAAACACACAGACAGCTGTGATGAGGAACACGGCTTTCTACACAATGAACTCTGGCTCTCCAGCTGCCCCCGGGTGATTGGCAGGAGTCAGTCAATAACCACGACAGCTCCAACTCTCTAACAAATGTCTGTCACAGCTCTAGTGTGTCTCTACGTAATCTCAGTACCAATATACGTGTGCAATCTATTCATCGTCACTGATAAAACTACCTCTCCTCTCGGTTTCAGAAGAGCTGTGATGTGGCAGTCTCTTAGCAACGCCTCCGCTAGCCTAGCCGCCTGATCGCGGGAACTGCGAACGAGGATAAAACACCGGAAACGGTTAAAGAAAGCCCTCACCTGTGTTTTTCTATCGGAAATTTTGGCTGGCGATGCTTTGAAATACGTCTGATGGACTTTGTTCACTCGAAGATGCAAAAACGCCTTTCTTTTCTTTCAGTCGTTCACACGTCACTTCCGCTCTAGCAGACCCGCGGAGAGAGCGCTTCCGCTGCTTTTATGTATGCGCGCTCCCCAGTGTCGTTTTTTATGTATGTATGAAAATATAGATTTAAAACGTGTAAAAATGTCCAAAACAAAATTTACCATTTCAAAATATATACAAAATGATTAAAATTAACGGAATAATTAGCTTTTAGCCAATCCATGGTTTATAAAATCAATCATGTAAATAATAACTGAAAAGAAAGGCTGTAACTTAAAGCATTTGCAAATTAATATATTAATAAATAAAAAAATAATAATTTTCTTAAATCAATAAAAACAATCACTGGGCGCTGCCCCAAAACTTGCGGGTTTATTTATATAGAACATTTCATGCACATTGGTAATTGCTTTTAGGCAAATGTATTTAAAATATTTGTGTTATTGCACCATGTGTATCAAATCCATTTAGGTGGAAAAGGATGATTCGCTGTGGCGACCCCTAAACTGGGAACAGCCGAAAGTAAAAGAAGAAGTGTATCAAATCCATTGAAATATTTATCTGGTACTTTGATAGTATTTCAAATTAGCTTGATTATCCCATGCTGTCTATACTTTGAATTATACTTCAAAATAAGTACAAAATTACGAAGTTTCCCCTGACTATAATTACAAACTGACAGTCAGTGTATGGGATACATATTTATAACAGTACTTTAGAAGTAACTGGATATTTATACATTTGTTGTGAAACACAGTAATAAATAAAATATAAGTAAATAAACTTATATGTTAAAAATATACTTATATTTACTTATATATACAAAAAAAATAATAAACGAAATTTATCTGTTTAATAAACAAACTCTCTTTCTCCAAATGTAATCAAATCAATTTATTGTTTCCCACAGACTGCTTTAAATTTGAGAATGGACAATATCTAGAATCCATGAAAAACCCTTGCACATATTAAATTCTGGAAGAACTTTTCGACTCTTTCAAGAAGTTGTGAAATTTCAGAATGTTATAGATATATGTTTAATTCAAAATTGAAGCATCATAATACATTTTTGTAATAGTCTAATTAGTTCCTAGTGTGTTTGTTTATTTATTTGTCTTTTTGTGTGTTGTTACCGTACTGAGATTGTGTATTTTATCGTGTCCGTGGGTGAATTTATCCAACTTAGACGGTTCATCTCAGCTTTAAAATCAAGGAGGGTCGGTTTCTGCACTTATTTGCGTTTTCATAATAACAGATAATATTTGTAAGGCTCAAACTTGAAAATAAAAAAGACATTTAAACGACTTTCACGTCGACACTCCAAATCTCGCGAGAGTTGATGAGGCGGAAACGGAAGCTCGCCTTTGTTAAAGATGGCCACCCCCTATGTGACGGATGAATCCGGTAAAGGGTTTCACTTATCTTCTGTTATTTCTGACCATTCCCTTCCGTCGAGCGTCTGCGGGAGTGTTTTTCTGAATGATCGAGCGAAACGCTCTCTGTCTGCGTCTGCTCTGTTTATAAACACGAGCTGCTGAGAGAGATCGGCTCCAAGTAGCTCTGTGTGGGGTTTAGATCAGGACTGGTGTGAATCTAGAAGAGCTCCACGGTCATCCTTTTACAAATACACTATTTTATTTCATCAGTGCCTGCAAGAGAGCTTGTTTACTCGGTGTGTGGCATCGTTTTACATCCTTTGGTGTGAATCGGCATGAAATAAAATTCACACGTACATGATATGGTTTATATTTTGTCTCGTGTAAATATTCATAATATTCATATGTTTACTCACACCGAGAACCTTTGAGTTACACAATAAAGGTCTAGGAAATGATAACAAGAAAGTATTAAAGATAGCACATATTTATTTTACCTAATACTTGCACAATTTCCATATATCATACACTGTATTTCACTTCTCAAATATCACAGCGTTCATCTCTTATATGATATGCATATTATAATTTTTTTTTATCCAGATAATCAATGATTTATAAAGAATAATCATGAACATATACAGCAAAGCCCAAACTTTTACATAAAATTGTCCTGAAATAAATTTAAATTGCTATATTCTCTGCAGGTAAGTACATTGCGGCAACGCAGAGACCAGACGGCTCCTGGAGGAAACCACGGCGGGTTAAGGAGGGATACGTTCCACAGGAGGAAGTTCCAGTGTATGTATAATTCTCTCAACACCCGTAGAGTTGACAGTTTGCTACTCATCTTTGAATCAGTGTGGATGGCTTGGCGAGGAAGAGGAATTATTGACAGATTTTTTAATTTTACTATGAACATGTGATCTCTGTGTTTGCAGGTACGAGAACAAGTTTGTGAAGTTCTTCAAGAGCAAATCGGACCTGCCACCAGGAATGAGCCCTGAGCAGGTGTCTGCAAAGACAGCCACCAGCTCTAATGCCAACACTCCTGCCAGCACTGACGGGCTCTCTAAAAACGCCAAACGCAACCTGAAGCGCAAAGAGAAGCGCAAACAGCAGCAGACAACAGCAGACCTGAGCGAACGAGTGCAGGAGATGCAAATATGTCCAGGCGCGGAGGAGGAGGAGAAGATGGCAGATGCTGAGGAAGCATACGCAGATAAAGTTGAGAGGAGAAAGAACAGGAACGCAGAAGCGGCTCAGAGCAAGAAGAATGCCGATCAGACGGAAGCAGGAACAGATAGCGCAGACGCTACATCAGAAAAAGCCCGGCGGTTGAAAGGTCTGCGGAAGAAACTGCGGCAAGTGGAGCAACTGCAGCTCAAGTTGGATTCGGGAGAGTTGAGCAAACCCAGTGCAGAGCAGTTGGAAAAACTGGGGCGGGGCCAAGCTCTGAGGGCAGAGATACAGGAGCTGGAGGAAGAGTTGGAATGACCGGAGGCGGAGTTATACTGTTCATTTGAGTATGATTGACTGTATGTATGCGCAATCCCATTCAGGAGCAGCTAGGGAAAGGGTGGGACTACAGCAACCGGACACTGAGCACAAATCCTGGGGCGGGGCAGGTGTTTAAATGACGGCATCTATTTCACACCATCCTGTAAGCGTTAGGTAAAAAGGCGGAGCATCAACAACCAGAGTGTTAGGGGTGGAGCTAGTATAGCTGGAGAGCAGTGAGGTATGATTGATAGCATGGATGAGTGACCCAATCCAAGAGGAGTTTATGAAATGGGCGGGACTAAGGGAGGGCTAGAGGTGGAGCTAATATTCCTGTGACCTTGGGGGCGGAGCTATATAACCGGATGGCATGTGTGAGTGAATGATTGACAGCTTGTATGGGTGACCACATCCAATGAATTTGTGCAGGCCTGTGGGTAGGGTCCACAGCAACTGGAGGAGGAGCTACTGGTACCAGTCCCTGAACTGTGCTGTCCATCAGCCATCTTTCAATCCAACAGCAGCCGGAAACCCGTCTTTCATCCCGTGTTCGTCCTGGACTCTGACGTACATTCTCATCAGTGTTGGTCGCTACTTCCAATGCTAGTGGACTCCTGTAGAGTAGGTCCTCATCAGTGTGGGTCCTCACCTCGACTCTGATGATCTGTGTTTTACACCAGCGTAGAGTAAAAGCATGTTTTTATAACGATGTGATGTTTAACCGTTGAGGTATTAAAGAGTATCAAACACACCGTTACCTTTGTGTCCGTCAGACCTGCCCCAAACATTACCATATCCTTTACATTGGTGCACACCTGGAAAATTAAATCATAATGTGCAAGAACATGACTAATATTTATTAACGTTCTTTGAAACTATTAAAAAGGAAAAAGGGTAACATGAGTAACAAGGTGGCATAACAGGTTCTACCACTAGAGGGAAACAAAGCTCAGGAGCACAAATTTAAACACCCTGATGGTAAAGCTGCCACTATTTGTGGGCAAAGGTGTTTTTCTCCAGAGCTGAATAAAATCCTTCAGCCCCTGCTCTATTTTGGAGCAGAAGAGTTGGTTTGGTTTAATTTGTTCTGACAATCTTAAACCAGCTTCATGTTTAACAACTTGAGATTGTTATCCAAGGTTATACATCTGATTTCATGGAGGGGTTTACAACTTTCTGCATTTCTTCCTTAATACAATATCTTAGAAAAACACTGATTTCACATACTGTGATTTGTCAACAATTGGTGTGTAAATTACTGGATCAACAAATATTTGATCATCGGCCAGACTTCTGACCTCTTAGAGCAGGAGTGTCAATCTCAGATCCTGGAGACCGAAGCCCTGCAGTTTACTTCCAACCTCTGCTCAGAGACCTTATGAACAGCCTACAAAGACGTGTTTAGTTGAGGTTGAAGATTAACTGTGCAGGGCTGTGGCCCTCCAGGAACTGAGTTTGACACCCCTGCCTAAGACACTGCTTTTAAATAGTCCAGCTACGCTCAGTTCTAGGCCCAAACACCCATTACACCACCACCAGCCTGAACCGTTGATGCAAGGCAGCATGGATCCATGCGCTCATGTTGTTGACACCACGTTCTATATTGAGTTGCTGCTGTGTGATTGATGGCAGATTAGAAATTTAAGTTTACGAGCAGTTGCACAGGTGTACCTAATAAAGTGGCCCATGAGTTAAAAACTTTCATAACAAAACAGATTTCTAATATTATATATTTTGTACTCAATAAGAAAGAAAATGCAGCAAACAAAAGTTAAAACTACATTCATTTATTTATTTCATTACAAAAAGCAACATGATACATTGAAAATAACCCATTGATGTCAGCAAAACACCGACCGCAGACGCGCTACAGCATTTTAGGCGAATACTGCACCATCCGTCTGTGGTCGAACATGCTATAAAGTGCTCGAAGACTTCCACACACTCCGTAGTGAACAGCAGACAGACAGACAGACAGACACATTGTCAGTAGTGCACAGAGAAACATTTGGTAGTGAACGTCACAGTCATACACTTAGTAGTGAACACAGCAACATCGAGAACAACTGATTATCACAGACAAGCGATTGGTTATACCCATTAAAACACAGCTTGAAATCTTTCATTTTCACTTCCCTTAAAAAGAATAAAAGCTAGCAAACGGCAGTGCTGGATGTCAGCCACCGGTACACACCGCTAAAATAAAAATACACCGACTCACGCTGGGTAATCGTGTTTGAGTAGAATGAGATTCTACCGAAGGGATAATCAGGCAAACACTAATCAGGCGATTCATCCGCCTCCCGAGGTTTACATCCTCAATCATGAAACGCCTCGAGAGCAACCAGTGGAGATGATTCAGCAGGAGAAGAACTGCAGCTGGGTTCATGCCTCAAAAACGAGGAACTTTTTAGTGCAAACACAACCGATGAGCTACACACTCGCGAGGTAGAGAATCGCTCGAAGATTTAACCCTCCATCTGAGTCAAGTCACATCCTTCAGAACTTCAAGATATTAGCTATTGATTTCTGGAGCTTTGATCAAACGAATCCAACTCTGAGCGAGAGAAACACTTTCAGGCGAGGGCTCTAATTTTTCCGGTTGCTCGATAAGGCAGAGCGATGCTCATGACATTCGCCTCGTCGTCGACAGTGCTGTTAGAGGTGTTCAGCGTATAGTGAGAACGTGTAGATCGTGTCGAACCCATGCTACATTCAAGTATTCTGGAAGCACCAGTGAACGTAGGTAAAACTAAACGATGTGGAGCTCAGAGTGTGAGTAGAGTGGATGGAACTTCATTGATGACAAAAACACGATTATTGGTGTGCAGACGTTAAAACGAAACCGTTGTGGCGTGTAACTTGAGTGTCTAAATTAAAGGTTGCAGGGGATTCCCAGCCCCAGTTCCAGTCCTTTAGAAACGTATTCTGAAGATGTTTTAGTTAATAATCTCCCGTTAACGGCCTACTGTTAAATTAGATTAGGGATGACAAGATGTTTCTTAAGGTGGTGGCGACCGTGTAACTCAAGGCACTGGAAACCACGCACTGTGTGCCTCTCCAGAGATCAACATGTGAAAGCTTCGTGGAGAGTCCGGCTGCGATGGATAAAAACTCTAGAGAATCAAACAAACCTTGAATCTGTTGGACAGAAATAAAAGGAGTGCTGTATGCGACTTTGCATCTCAGGAGTTAGCATATTAGCCTGGTGTTATAGGGCACATAGGTGGACAGAACTCTAGAGACTCTGATCTTTTCTCAGGAGTTGGTGCATCAGGCCGATGGTGGAACAGCGTTAGCATCTCTTCTGCTCAGAGTTAGCTAATCGGGTAATTAGAATCTTGATTGGTTTTCATCTCGAACGTTGAGTCTTTATGATTTCTTCAATGGTCACGTACCGAAAAACCTCAAGTCTTGTACGTCTACGATTGTTTAGCATTTAGTGTGCCTTCGACTGCACCGTGATCAGGTATCCGAGTGGTCAGTAAAATTGTAGTTTTCCGGAGCTGACCGGCTCCTCGAGACGTACCGAGCCCCCACCCAGCAGCCCGAAGGCTGGGTACATGGTGCCCGTGCATTCCACCGGCCGCTGACACAAGCAGCGCATGCAGTCCGCATCATAGAACGAGACACACCCCGCCTCGTAGTCAAGCAGCACACCGATGCGGTGTGGCATGGAAATTACGCGGCTCTGATCGGCCCCAGATCCGGCAGAAGGTAGAACCCGGCCCTGATCCGGCCCAGCACCGGCATGGGGCTTGGGGATGATAATTCGGCCCATGCCAACAGTCAGCAGCGTGTAGGGCTGAGAAACCTCAAAGCTGGCGTCCTCACTGCCCGAATCGTGCCCGCTGTCATGATCATACCTGTTGAGGAAACCGATACGATCAGGAAACCACTACTCCACTGCTTCACCTACCACAAGTGTGCCAGTACCGGGGGCTGCTGGAGTCTCTTGGGTTGTGGTGCCACTCTGCGATCTTGCTGTCGGAAGCCACTCCCACTTTCACCATGAAGGAATCTGATTGGACGCCGAAAGCCCAAAAGTGCCGTCCCCCTGTGACACCTGTATCTCCGACAATGAACTCCATGGAAATGAAGCTCCCGGTCTGCACACGCTCAGAAGAGAGCAGCTGGTTTACCCCGGCTACGCTCTGAACAGAGTCCCGTCGCTTAGCGACCAGGAGACGCTCTGAATCGAACCCTCGCTCGCTGAAGAGGAAACACAACACTACACACAAACACACAGTTAAGGGGAGGAGCCGGAGGAGTTTCTGGTGATCATAGCGAGGAGGTACCTGTGGCTGGAGGAGTGTGTAGCCTAACGCTGGGGCTGTAGGGGCTGTGCAGACTGTGAGCGTGTGTGTCTCTGCAGCTCTTGACTCTGAAGCTGTAGAAGGTGTCCGGTTCGAGTCCGGAGACCACGGTGCTGGATCCACGCAGGCCCTCAATCGTCCTCCATTGATGCTCTTCATTAAGCTCCACCTCTTCAGTCTCTCGTTCTTCTTCCCCAGGACAGAGAGGGCGGAACTGAAGGGTGTGTGTGTCACCGGGGTGCAAGTCCTCACACACGCTCCAGTGAACCGCAGCCTCGTTATAAATCCGACTTCGAGTGAGGTCCAGTACTGGAGATGGAGGAGCTGAGGAGGAGGAGAGGTTATGGACTCACACTGTTTCCCTTACCTTACACAGTGAGCTCGATAAAAATTTGATCCCCCTGCGATTAAGGAAGTTCTCCTACTTAGAATTATAAGGATCATCCCAATAATACCACGCCTCCTTGATTTTTAAGTAGGAGAACTTGCAAAAATCACCAGGTGATCAAATACTTCAGCTTCCTGTGGTTTACAACTCTGATCTTGATGAGGAGGATCATCGAAACATTGAGCGAAGGAAGGAACGAGAAGAGCAAGATAAACATCTCAACAAGTGAAGGACGATGCAGCATAAAACTGCGCCTCCCTGAGTTCAGCCTCAATCACACTCTGAATGAAAGAGCTTTACTGGCAGCGACGCATCCTTCCAGATCCCATTAGAGACAGAGAGAGAGAGAGTGTGTGTGTGTGTGTGTGTGTGGGGGGGGGGTCACATCGATCGATGCTCTTCCTCAGGAGAAAGGCTCTACTCCTACAATCCCTCCTGGTGTCTGATTCTGAATCAGGAGAAACTCTGACATGTTCACCTCTAGTGATCTTCAGATCTGCTTAAAGTGCTCTGAGATCAGCACTTCTTATGATTACGCAACACTCCGCGGGGGATTAGAGCGTTAAACAGCATCTGCTCGCGCTAGGTGATGGTGCAATGGAAACAATGGATGAATAACGATGGCGGTGTTCATCATTTCTATTCTACTAAAATAAACAAATCAATGCTAAAAGCCTCCTCCTCCTCCTCATCATCATCATCATCATCATCATCATACCGCCTTTGAGCACATCTAGAGAAGTTATATAGTGCTGGTCTCACCTGTGCTGAAGTCGATCTCTCGCACCAGCGCCTCTTCTCTCGCCGTGTCCACAGTGAACTCGTGGAAGCTAGCGCTCGCCGCCGGCTGGAACGTCCGCAGAGACTCCGTAGCCTTCTGGATCCTGCACACAGTTCATGTTAGGCTCAGGTGCAGGTGCAGGGAAAACTAACACAAATCTGATGTTATCCCTGAACACCAGGGGAGGTTTGAGGACAAATTAAGATTTTTAGACCAGCTAGCTTTACCAAAGGTCATTGAAAAAGAGACGGGCTGTTCATACGTCTCTTTTCCTTTTGATTTGTGCCATTCATTTACTCCAAAAATCCTATACATCATGAATATTATTTTTTTTATCAATGTAATGAAAGGAGTTGTTTATGTAAAGCCATTCAACTCGAAGCGCAAGGAATGGTCCAATGATCTCCAGGGTTTCATGTGGGCTGAAAAACATGGCTGTAGGACATTAGGACGCCCGGACAGCCTGAAATGAGCTCCGGAATCCACGCAGACACCACAAGCCCCGGCTCTCTCTCAACAGTGGCTATTCTTTCTGAGAGTGAGAGTGAATATAAAGCCGCTCTGAGGCCCAGCAGGATCAGGATTACTGCGGTTATACCCTGGTGAGCTCTGAGAACTCACATGTCTGAGTCTGATGCTAGGTCAGTACTCCCAGCTCAGAGCAGTCCAATCAGAACAGATCATTTGTAACCCCGGCCCTCTTCCATGTAATGAAAACCATCAGGAGATGGCCACACCCTCAGACACGGACCTGAGATGCAGCAGCTTGGCCGTCTGCAGGAAGCAGCTCTGCTCAGGCTCCTTCAGCACCTCCTGAGCGAATCCCACCAATCCACTGCTCTCTAGCAAACCCTGGTACTGCTCCCGCTGCGCCTGCAACCTCTGCAGCCGAGACGCCCGCTCCTGTGACAGCACAGCCAGGATTGAACCCTGGCGCTCTGAGAGCGCAGAAGAAATGCGTTCAAACTGCTCCTGCACTCCCCGCTCGGCAAGCGCAGCGTTCTCCTGAGGAAACAACACAATAATGAGAGTTGTGATCGCAGCCGGATCTGCAAAACCTAAATATTAGACTTCTTAACATATTTTAAGAACATGAGGTGCATTTTAACTAGATAAAATTAGTAAAGAACAGACAATGTGTAAATTAGAAAAAAAAATCCTATATCCTATATGAACACAGAATCAAATAAAATGCAAATGGAGGATAGAGAGTTGCAGGATAGAGAGTGAAACTGCTGGGAATGAAAAAAAAAAGTGTTTATTTTTCCCCTCTAAGCACTTCTTTGTTCTGCTAATAGCTGCAATCTCTTCTCTGAGCACTTCTGAGATATTGCTTGCATTTGTAATCCAATCTTTAAAACGCTTTAGATGAAAGCATACAGTAAATGCACATAATAAGATTCAGAAACGAACAGCAATAACTTCATCACTGTGTGACAGTTTACAATGCAAGAGTCATATTGGCCAATCAGAAGCCTCTTTTTTTTATGACAGACAAGGCACGCTTCCAAGACCCTGGAAAACCCTGTTGGGGTCCACAAGTCAATGCTGTGCTTATCAAAACAACACACCTATTCGATCACTAAAAAAAACTATAAAGAAAAATCCCAAATAAATCCTTGTTTGGACAAGGTCTGAGATGGACCCTGAAACCTCAGCTCTGCCATTTGAGGCCAATAAATTTGGGAGACCTGCACCACCATGTCAATATGGAGCAAACTCTGAGGAATGTAGCAGCTAGGTGTACCTAATAAAGTGGCCAGGGACTGTTTCGTTAATTAGAAATGTTCCCGAATGCTCAGTTCGCGGCTCGTACAGGAATAACAACAGCTGTGATGTAGTTTCACCTCAGTCAGTCGAATGCGCTCCTCGAGCTCGGAGATCTGCGTCCTGACTTGATCTTCTTTGCTGATTAAATAACTGATGCTCTTGGAAAGCTTCTCCTGCCAGGATTAGAGCATGGGCATTAGCACAGTGGAAAAATCCACCGCGCCATTATTACCTGCAGCACCAGACACTCAATACAGCTCAGCTCACACAGACAGCAATAATCAGATGAATACTGCCGGAGTCCGGCGCAGGGGCTCGTGTTTCTCACTGCAAGGAGGGAGCTTTGGTATCAGAGCTAGCTTTTATGCATAAAAGCTAAATCTGTTCCACAGACACATGAGACCCAAGCTTCGGGTCAAAACAAAGGCTCAGGGAGTGACCTGTTCAATGTTAGCACCCCTAGTTTTTTTTATAATTATAAGAATTTCAAATGTCATCTTGATGATTGTAGTTTTAAAATTCAATTAGGCATCTCGATTAAGTATTAGCATCAGTATCTTACTCAAGCTAATGATGCTAAAAGCTAGCTCTCGTAGATTTATTCTCTCATTAGAAGCACCATTAGCATCTTGTATTAGTATTAGCTTGAGTCACTAGCATTAGCTTGAGAAAGGGAATTAGTTTAATGTTATCTTTAAAGCATTAGAATGTTTTCCTCTTATTATGCTGGCTGAGAATAACTTTGTAAAACTGTAACTCAAACTGAGAATCTCCATCTAATGACAATTGCTTTATTAAAAAGTTTGTCGTAAAATAACAAACATGAGTAAGAACTTTAGGTTGTTTACCTTGAGAATCTTGTACGCACTGCTCATGCTAGTGACCCGATGGTTAGCATGAACACCTCCAAGTTTACAGAGGTGACACACGGGCCGGCGACACACCTCACAGTACATGTTGACCTTCTCCATCTCGTGCTCTGGACACATGAGCACCTGAACACATCAACCCAATTCTGTATTAATCATTTAAGATTCTAAAAGCCATTTCCTCCCTTTCTCCACGCGAGCCGTAAACTGGTTCACTTACACGGGGTCTGAATGAGGTAGTGGGCCCCAGGGCCTCGTGTGTGGCTTTCGGGGTGCCCCAGGGGTGGTTGAGTTTGAAGCAGTGGTTGCAGAAGCTCGTCTGGCAGTCCATGCAGCTCTTCGTAGCGTCTCGTGGGGGGAGCGTGCCTTGGCTCACACACACGCTACAGGGCACCGCGGCGGCTGACCGGGCCGCCTGACGGAAACGCTCCACGATGCTCTCCAGAGTGAAGTTGCGGAACAAGAGGCTGAGCCCTCGATCGCCAAGCTCTACATCTCTCTCGCAGCTGGGGCAGCGCAGGGAGGAGGTACGGGCGGGTATGGAGGTGCGCCGCCAGCCAGGGGATGAAGAAAACGAGCCTGGAGACACATGCAGCATACAGTCACACAGTAAAGGGCTGAGCAGACGTTCTCCACTTTAGAAGTCACTTCTAGAGCAGCAAGGGCATCACAAGGTGCAACACAGTTGTAGAAACACTGCATGCAGAGGAGCAGGGGAATCAGGGCACAATCGCTCACCAGATTTTATTGCCAGCAATGATTTTAATCCATTTCTTTTTTTTGAACATCGATAACATTTTATATATTTCACAGTCTTGTTCAAAACTGCATTGTAGAAACAAAATGAACAAAGCTTCTCTTAAAAAAAAAAACATTCTTGTGGCATCTGTGCAACAGTGGGGTGCCAAAATTATCTTCACTACGAGTTTGTTGATCTCAGATTTGAGGTTCCCGTAGCCCGTAATGTCATTTCCTGTTTGCAGCAAATTAATGCACAAAGCACTTTCTCATTTCAGTCTTTACAGTACACCGAGCCCCCGGTAAATCCTCTGTACATAAAACTGTGTTTACACGAGACTCGCGCTTCATGCACTCTTCTAGATGCAAGACGCGTGTCCGTAGTGAGCGCTCGTATTCAGTATTCATTACACTTGTGGACAATAATGAAAACAGAACCCGTTAAAGTCCAGGAATTGAGTTCGAGATCACCGGAGTGCGTCATTCGTCAAGTGATTAGCGGCTATTGAACACAGAGAGCTGAACTGGGTGATCTTGTACTTTTGGGAAAAAAACTGGTGTTTGAAAATTGAAACAAATAAAAAGGTTGAAATGGTAAGTTTCTTTTTTTTGACTTTCCTCTTGATATTCTAATTGTTTGGCACTGCAGCAGTTTTTCGGTGGCTCTTGTGATTCTTGATGACCTAAACATCTGGAGATGTGGTGAAACACTGAACAGATGGAAGTTTCCTTCTAGAGACGCTCAGTAGAAGTATTGATGTCTTCTGCTGAGCTCACTGCAGCTGCATCGATCCACGAGTGGAGTGCGTTTGAGCTCTCCGGGTCTCTGCAGTGTTTGAACCGCATGAGACCAGGGCTCTGGATTCTAGCTCTGGATTAACTGATAAGAGTTTAGGCTGGTTACCCATTGATGGTATGTCCCAGTGAGTACCACAGTGGTAAAATACACAGGAAAAAAAGGTTGCTGTGGTGGTTGTAAGAACTTCTGGAACCATTGTGTGCGCAAGAACATGCATCATTCACTGGAACACATACATTAAAAGAACTTCCTCACGGTTGCTTTTTTGTGACCCGTAGCTTCTCCTCATCAGAAACACGGAAGAGCAAACACACACACACACACACAGCTCTACACACGCCAACACACTGCTCTACACAAACACACTCAAAGGTTGTGCATGACTCCAGATCTACCTCGGTGTCCCAGCGCCATCCTGAGCGAAGCTGCTCCACGGAGAGAACACACAAACACACACACATGAAGACGATGCAGCAGCCACGGCGAGAACACACACTTACGACAAAGCAGTGATCACACAAACACTGCAGTGAAAGCAGACGTGATGCAGTGCAACACACACTCACACACTCACGGACACAAACCCCGCTCCTGCACAGACACAACAGCGCAGTTACAAACACAACTATATTAAGAAATAAGTATTTGACCCCCTTCACAGAACATGATGTGATATCGGTTTTGTTTTTGGAAGGACTTGGTCCCACTTTTCTTCGCAGACCCTCTCCATCAGGAGCCTGAAGCTCCTTCCAAACATGTCCATTGGCCATGTGTTTCACAGAATTGTCCTACTGGAACCAGCACATTTCAGGTTCTAGTCCAGGATTTGGCAGTCCATTACATCTCTGATGCTGTGAAGCGGTCCAGTCGCCTTGGAAGAAAAGCATCCCTAATCACAAAGCTTTCAGCTCCATGTTTGACCGTTTTGGGGGTTCATAGGCTGCCTTTTGCCTCCTAATTTCAGATTTTCATCAAAATTTGAAAGAAAATTAATCCTGACCAAATCTCCAGCTCCATTTGCAGAAATGCAACTCCAAACCATGCTTCACTGTTGCTGCAAACACTCGTTATTGCACTGCTAGAACAACCATATACACACACACGCACGCTCTGAACATTTTTTTAATTTTGAAGAGTAATTAGCAAATTTGAGGAATGATTAGTAGAAAGATAACTAGAGGGTCAAGTACTTATTTTTTTTTTTTATTTTAGTTCCCTACCATCAGTGGAGCATAATGTTGTTGATCTCTAATAGATCTGTGAAGCTGTAGATATTAGCAGCAGGACACAGGGCCCCATGTTGGCACAGAGTAGACAGGAGCCTGACGATGCAGATCTGTGTGTATGTACCTGCTCGTGTCAGCCGGTCACTCCCAGGCGAGGGCACTCGAGTTCGTGGACTGCCGGGGCCAGAGCTGTCGGAGCCAGTGTACATGTCTCCGGAGCCGGAGCGGCAGTACATGAGAGAGTGTGTGGGGGTGTTGTCTGGCTCCTCTGAGCCAGGCATCAGAAGCTCCTTCACACAACGGTGGCACACACTGTGCTGGCACGGAAGCACCAGCGGGTGCGTGAACAACTCCTTACACACCGGGCACAGCAGCTCCCGCTCTATGTTCCTCATGGGGACCTGCACACAGGAGCATCATTCACTGAAAAAAAAAGACTCGCTCCAATGGCAAACCAGAACATATCCCACGGCACACTGGTTGTAAAGCACTGGTTTAAAGAATGCAATTCTTCAAAAAACTGCAAAAATAGTCAAAACTTTAGAGATGGGCCTCTTTTGACCCAGATTTTAAACTTACAAAGATTGATGAAAGATTTTGATTTTTGGCACAGAATAGGCATTGCTTCTTTTAGCTCAATTTCTTCAAAAGGAAACTGGTTTTAGGGGCTCTCAGAAAGGTATGGAAACCGTAATGTCTTAAGGAATGGAAAACACTATTTGTGAAATTAAATAAATATTCAGATTTGTGTTTGTAGACACATGTTGTGATCTATAACAGTTTGAAACAGATATTAACAGATGTTTTTGAGTAAACTCTCATAAGGAAGAGTCAATTCAGTGGATTTATAGCATTTCAGAACCAAATCCTTGATTTTTTTTATATTTTACGCCAATCATTTAACTCTTAATGTTTTAAACCTTGCTATATAGTTATGAATTACACGCTACTCTGTTATTTAGTTAAATAATTTGTAAATAGTCACAAATGCTGTAACTAGCTATGAGAAGCATGGGACACTAGTGTGGAGCACAAAATGAATTTAAATGAGTTACTTTCAGATTTTATCACTCTCTGAATTGGGGAAGTGAATCTTTTCGGTTTCCGCTTCGCATTCTCTCAAACAAGTAATCAAACACCGTTAAACGGCTGTAACGGAAAAGGATTACAATAAAATAAGCCGTTAACGGCTTTCAATCAGTCGGTGAGGTGGACACTCGACTGTAGTTGCGAATTTTAACGTTTTAAAAATCAAAAGGTCGAGAGACTCATCAACTCACCCCAAGCGAGCTCCGGCGGGACATCCTGAGCGCAGCAGTCAATCAATAATCGATAAAAACTCGTCAATAAATCACAAACTCTTCGCTAACTCTCCGTTACACTGTGCTGTCTGCTCAGAAATGAACAAACAGCGGTTACGCGGCGTTAATGTGCTGCACCGGGCGATGGGGGGCGGGGTCTCCACCGTATCGTAGCAACCCCGCGGCGAAACCATTCGGAATTTGAATAAGGGGCGTGGCCCGCAAAGAGTGGATTATATTAAACATGATGTGAACACGAACACGTTCGCGAAGCTTTAAATTAATTACTCGACTAATTATCAGTGAGAGCGTGCGTTTAGCGCGTGCTGACGTCATACCAACCGTCCCTGGCGTTAGATAAAGCGAACGAGGGAGAAACATCTTTCAGCATCTTTGAGTTTTGAATAACGGGGCTAAGAATGAAAACGCGGATCATAATAATATGACATTATTGACGTGAATCAGAATCAGACGTATAAGGTTATCTCTCACTCTCTCTGTCTCTCACCTCTCCTCTCTCGATCCGCTCCACGATGCTGGCGAACTCCGACATCTCCGAGTCCGACATGATGAAGATGAGGAGGAAGATGGAGGTGATTTATGATGGATGTGATGATGGAGACGGTGATCGCCCGTGACGGCTCAAGCTGTTTGTTTTCGCTGCTTCACGCTACCGAAGACTCATTCAGAGCGAAACCCCGCCCACTCTGCGCTCCGGGGGCGCGGCTTCGGGTGATTGACAGCTCTTTGTGCAAGTCATAAAAGTTTCATTATATCAGGCCAATTCAGAGCACCAACCAGAGCCAGTGGTGGAGACATTTACTTAAATAGACACTTATTAAATAACAGGCTGAAGATGCTTTATTAATGCACTCACATGACTATTATATTTAATTTAGGGTTTGTGTACATTTTGGCTTGTGTACAAATGCATCTATGAGTGGACCTAGCACCTCTGTGTCAGCTGTCGGGGTAAACTCACCTGCCTAAAACAGGTGTCCTGTGTCCTGCCCAGGTCACTTGTGTGTTCTCTCCCTGCACCTTTCATTCATTATTCACTGAGAGGGAGCGTGTCCATGAGCATCAGGTGTCCAGTCCTGCTCCTCTGAGCTTCCTGCCTTCTATTTCATTTTTTTTAACTTGAAAGAAAAATATACAATACTTGAGGGTACTGAGACTGCTAAGTGTTGATTGGTTGTACAAAAAAAGCAAGTGAAACATCCCAGCATTTTATTGTGCTTGGCTGCTGATTGTCAAACATGAAAAGTGAAAGATTTTAGAGGTTTATTTGGGCAAAACTAAAGAAAATTAAGGTTTGCCATTAACTGCAGGAAAGTGTGGTTGTTAAAACACCCACCTCCCCAGCAGTTGCAACAGGAATGCATCCCCGTCTTGTGAACATAGTGATGAAGCAAGAAGCTTTGATTGTGTGTGAAAATCCCAGTAGATCAGCAGTTTCTGAAAGACTCAGACCAGCCTGTCTGGCACCAACAACCTCGCCACGCTCAGTCCCTTAACTCACATTTCTTCCTCATGTCTGATACACTGAGCTGCTGCCGTGTGATCGGCTGATTTGAAATTTGCGTCAACGAGCAGTTGGACAGGTGTACCTAATAAAGTGGCCACGGAGCTTATTTGAATTTTACATCCCCTCATTTAATTGATATGTAATTAATGTAGATAATTTTGTAAAAATGTGGTTAAAAATTCATACGGGGTGGAGTTTAAATATACTGCACGCATCCTCAGGGAGGCGATCTTGACACTGTGGTGTCTTCAGTCAGCAGCCCATGGGAGACACTCGGACGGAATGTGATGCAGCAAATTTCTGAGTGAGTCACGTGACCACAGCAGCTGCAGAGGAAACCGGAGCTCGAAGAACCAGACACTTCCAAAGGGATGAAAAAAAGAAATCATTGGTTTATTGATCTGTTTAAAATACAGGAGTTTGAGGCACGTCTCTCTCAACCTTCACTCATCACCAAAGCTCTTCTTTCACTCATCACTCACTCGTTCACAAATGATGACTCACTGCCTAGAAAAATAATTTCATCATCTGAAGCAGAAACACACAGCGGAGCGTCTTCAGAGGAGCAGCTGATCAATATTCAGATTAATAATCATTGTAGTCTAATTTGAATATTCATTGCAACCATTTCTTTTATTCAAATCCTCATTCTGATCACTACGACATCTGTCTCACTTTTGTTGTCTAATTCTGCTGAGATATGTCTATTATTTAGACAATCGTGATGATTATTGATCAGAATATTGATCAGGATGTGACTTAATTCAGTAACTCCCAGCAGGTCTGAAGACAGAGGCACGATCAGTAAAAGAAATGCTGCACAAAAACATGATTTACAGGAACTGGATTTGGGTTCACGTCCAGTTCTTCCTTTATATTGCGTTCAATGTTCAGGTTCTTGTCCGACTCTCTCTTTAGAACGGGTTCTGTGTTCCAGTCTAGTTCTCAGTTCTATTTAGGTCCGGGTTCAGATCTAACTTTAGTTTCACATTGGGTTCAGTTCATTCGAGGGCTGTGTTCAGGTCTAGTTCTGCGATCAGGTGTGTTTCTGTGTTTAGATTTGGTTCTACGCTTCAGTCCGGTACTACCTTCGAATCTGGTTGTGTTCAGGTCTGTTTCGGGATTTTGTTTGGTTTATGTTCCAGCCCTGCCTTTAATAAAGGTTCTATGTTTGGGTCTGTTTCGGTCTTTGGATTGAGTTCTATATTTTAGTTCAGTTCTGCCTTCATACTGGGTTCTGTTTCTAGGGGTCTTTGTGCCTTTAGATTAGGTTCTATGTCCTGGTCCCGCTTTGCCTTTAATGTAGGTTCCAAGTTCAAGTCTGATTAGGTTCTATGTTCTGTATAGGTTCCGTCTTTAAAATGGGTTCTGTTTCATTCTGGTTCTGCTGTTAAATTGTGTTCCATGTTCAAGTTTTGCTCTGTACATTACGTACAGTTCTGTGTTCAGTTCAGATTCTGGTTTACATCGGGTTCTGTGCTGAAGTCTGGTCCTGACTTCAAATTGTGTTCTGCATTCAGGTCCATTTCTGCTTTTAGACAACATTCCATGTTCTGCCTTTACAATGGGTTCTATGTACACATCGGGTTCTGTGTTCAGGGGTTGTGTTGTTAGGTCAAGCCAAGTTCAGGTCTCGTTTGCATCCAGAACCAGTTCTGACCACACTACACCAGACTATTGTGGTTCAGCAGGGTTTCTTCATGCTTCTGACAGTTTCTAGTTCTCGGTTACTCTCTAACTGTTTCGGTTATGTTAGGCACCGGTCGCTGGTTTTGTCTGGTTCTCTCTGCTGGATCTGTTCCATCTTATTCTGTGGTGTGTCTGGTACTACATTGCAATTAGGTTTGTGGGACCAGTTTGGACCAGTGGGATTCTTTCTCCAGACTCTATGGAGCTCCTGAAGGTGGTCAAAAGCTCGTTCACTGATGTTCAGAGCCGGATGAACCCGGAGCAGACCTGGTTCCCCCATCAGAGACAGACCACACAGACCGAAGTATGTGTGTAGTGGGTCTGGAGAGAGAGAGAGAGAGATGAACGTCTAGAAATTACATTGAACGTCTAGAAATTCTAGCTAATTAATACATATTTAATACAGAGTATATATATATAATACAGAATATATAAACATTAAACACAGAAAATTGTTTAAGAGCTCATGAATAATTCAAACATAAACATACTTCACCTTTAACAGTTAATCATAATTAAGTTTCATCGCCTTTAGAGCTCAACAGTAATTAATGTAAAATTTGTGTCTATAAGACCTCATTAATTTAGAAACAGACTTCATTTTTAAGAGTTCTAGAACAATTAATGGCGTTACTACACCTTTATGAATTATTCATATTTAAACAGACCTCCCCTTTCAATTGTTTAAAAATATTTTTGTTGTTACTGTATCTTTAAGAGCTCATGAATAAGTAATATATAAACAGACCCATAAAGAGTTACTAACTACAATAAATGTGCCTTTAAGAGCTCATGAATAATTAATGACAAACCCATTAGAACCCGCCCAAGCTGCAACATCTGAGCCCTTTTAATTTTTTTATTTAATTTTAAAAGATTTGTCTTTAAGAGCTCATTTATTTATTAACAGACTTCAACTTTAAGAATAATGAATGGAGTTACTACACCTTTACGAATTATTCATATATACACAGACCTCCCCTTTCGATTGCTCAAGAATATTTTTGTTGTTACTGTATCTTTAAGAGCTCATGAATAAGTAATAAATAAAAAGCTCCAGAGTAATTAATGTAGAATAAATGTGCTCATGAATAATTAATGACGGGCCCACCAGGCTGTGACATCTGAACTCTTCATTTCTTTGTTTAAATATAATTAAAAGATCAATAAAACAACATTTCTTCATTGTGTTGCTGCTGTTATATTCCTCATGAGACACTGACTCCGGCACTGGGGCATATTTTACACCACTCCCTTCAACTGCGAGCTCCATCAGGTCAGAATGATCGTTCCAACCCAAAAGAACAAAAGAAACCTGAGCCTTTTCCAAACACACCCCTCATCTCAGCCCCACTGGATTGGGTTACACCGTGGTTTCACCGGAAGAACGGATCATTTATATCCCGGAACACAGAGTGTGGATCCTTAAATCAGATCCTCCACTGAGCAATGCTGATTTTATCTGGTGCCTTTCTCACAAACTCACCCCCACCCTCACCTGGATGGCTGTCTGGCCATTTGGCAAAGCCTCCCACCAGGCGGTCCTGAGTGGACAGTATGTAGTTCCGGTTCTTGTCAAAGTGTGTGAACTCAAACATATCCAACAACTGCACGGGAGAGACAACGTCCAATACTCGTTAACCTCAAATAGAAACTTGCCTGAGCTTCGCTAATGAACGAAGCGTTTCACTGCGAGCGTACCTTAAGAGTGGCCCCCACCCAGAAGGAGTAGCAGGTATCCACGGGTTTATTCGGTCGCCCCTGGTACCCGCTCTGCTGCCGGAACATGCACCAGCGCTGAACGCGGCGGATCTCACGCAGACAGAACACACTGCGCAGGTTTCCCAGCATGCTCAGCGAGGCCAGGGCACAGAAGGTGGAGCCACCTACAAAGAGAACACAGACTGAACTCTCACGCTCTCCATCGATCACTTTCAGCTCAGCTCCTACCATCATATCGAAAGACGGGGAACCCTTGCAGGTTCTATCTATGATTGTAATGTACCACCAAATATATCTGACATTCTCACCGTCCAGTCGCTTACAGGAACACAGACTCACCATGAGACTCCAGTCCAGCTCCCTGAGCGATGCCACCATCATACGACTGGGAGAAGAACAGAGGATTCACTCAAGACTGCAACATCACGCTCCACCGTAATTACGGGATGGTGGAGTATGTTACTGCGTGTGAGTTTAATACCATGCTCCTCCGGATGTACTGGATTGCAGAGTGTGTATTGATGCCACTCCAGTCGTCCAGCATGAAGCTGATGCAGACGGCGCAGTAGACGAAGCGCATGTCGTTCTCGCTGCCCTCGGGCACTGCCGGAAAACTGAGAGAGCGTAAAAACTTATGCCAAGACTCCACATCTGCAACCCTGCTCCTTCTAAACCCAAGTTAACTGAACATTGAATCTCCATTTTGAGTTAAAACGGTCACTCCGCTCTGTAACAGAGCTTTATACGCCTGCGGTTCAACCAGTTTTCCCTCAACTTTACGGCTTTCAAAACAGTGCTAACTTAATTGTAATTGCACAAAAAAACACGATCAAGCCAGGAACGCACACACACACACACACCTGCCGTCAGGAAGCTGCAGCGCTCGGAGACCACACACGCATGCACTGCGGTCGACGCGGCTCAAGTCGTCTCCAAGGATGAGGAGGCAGGCCAGCCCAGTGTAGCTCATCGTGATATGTGCAGAGTCATAGGGATGAGGTGGAGGAGGTGCCTGCTCGGGGATAACACACACTCATGAAAATAACCTGAACCGCTCGAGCCACAAGATTCGTTTGCATCAGTTAAGAATACTGATCAGAGTCACACGAGTCTCCCGGAGCCTGTCCTAGTCGTATAAGGGGAAAGGCACGCATGCACGCACTCTGGATAGTACAAACTCATATATTTGCACTAACTTGACAAAATTAAACAATAATTATTTTTATATTTTTTTTGCGAGGCATTTTTGCACAGTATCATATATATATTTCCCATAAGACATTTAGGAATTGGTTAAAGTATGACACGCTTTTGTATAGTTTACAACTAATGTTACTAAACTCTCAACTGATGAATGAGTGAGCGGTGCCATCTACAGGTCAAAAGATCCCCTCCCAACAGCTCATCCGTGTCACCGCCATCATCCCCTCTACATCAATCACATCACCTGTGAGGCGCTGTATGGAACACCGATGTGTGACGATCCCCGGAAACCACAACGACCCAGATTTGACCCTGATGAGGAAAGAACACACTCTTACAAGGAATACCTCACTACTTCATGCTTTATGGAGGCCTGAAGTCAAGAAGTTAAAGTAATATTGAAGAGGAACCAGGGTGTGCGACTCACTGTCCGGAGTGGGCAGCACCTGCAGCGAATAAATCCACTCAATTAGAGCTGGTTTATCCACAGAGTCCAGAGCGTCCAGAACATCCAGCCCAGAGAGAGCGAAGAACGCCACCGTGAGCCTCACAACACAAAGCAGCACCAGTGAGACGGGGAGCTGAAGCTTCAGATGAGTTTCAAAGGAGTACTTTAAACCCCAGGAAATACTTCCACATCAAGCCTAAGTCATAACCCT
The DNA here is from genome assembly GCA_007224835.1 of Danionella cerebrum. Classification (NCBI taxonomy): domain Eukaryota; kingdom Metazoa; phylum Chordata; class Actinopteri; order Cypriniformes; family Danionidae; genus Danionella; species Danionella cerebrum. The sequence continues at coordinate 216,527 of SRMA01026967.1, read as the reverse complement.
TGCACAGACACCCATACTGGAGCCTGGAGGATAAATTGGTGATGCCCCTGTCTGCAGATGGGTCAAGCTCCACCCACTGAATGTGCAGCCCCACCCACGTGGCGTCTCATTGGTTGAAGACTTTAAGTCCTCTTTAAAGTTCTTTGAAGATTTATCTTTGATAAATTTACAAGAATAACTTGAGTAGCAGTTAATCCTCTCACCTATTCCTGCAACCAAAAACAGCTTTTAACGCCTTAAAAACAATTATATATGCAAATTTCGTAACGCAAATCAAATAAAAAAAAGTGTACCCTTTTTGGGGTCACTGGGGTCTGCCGGTGCCAGGGTGCATTGGGCGAAAGACAGATGAACCGCCAACCTTCTAATCCACTGCACCACCGTGCCGCCCAGCATTAGTATATTTGTTTTAAAAATGAAAATAATCATGCACTAAGCGCTCTTGTATGAAAATGTCAAGGATAATAGCGTTGATGAATCTGAATATATAACTTTGTCTAGTTTTCCATCATTTATACTCACTGAGCCTTAATTTGACTCCCAACAAAACGCCTACACATATAGATAATCTCAAACATATACAAATCGATTCTGATCACGAGAACATAAACGCAACGTAAAACAAAAATATCAACAGCAGCTTTCTGACTAATTTCCGGTGCTCGTTCCGGTCAAGCCCTGCTATCTCTTTCGCTGAGGTTCACCGGTCCGATTCAGTTTAATCAAGTGAGGTACCTGCTGGTCTCATAAGGAGCATATCTCTCCGGCAGGACCTGCAAGCAGCGCTGGAAAAACCGCACATGCCGCTCGCGAAGAAATTCCTCCTGCTCCAAATCCGCCATCATCATCAGCGAGGCCACTTCCGGTGAGCGTTCGCCAAAATAAGAGTCATGGCTCGATTGGTTGGTACATGTTTCAAAAGGCATTTCTCGCATTTGAAAATTTAAATCCATGTACAATTATATTCACCGTTTGGATGTTTATTACTTTTATGGAATATGAACTCTTTAAAATGTCAAAAGGCAAGGACCAAAATATAAGCCTGTATCCATACACAGAGAAAGCGCGAGCTCTGCAGGTCACAGGTGGAATATTTCAACAGTTCTACGAAATTAGAATAGAAATAGGTTAAAGGAGTCATCGTTTTTGATGGTAAACTGCTATGGTTACATGATAAGGGGAAAAGTCTCTGAAGTAAACATGATCCAGCTTTTATAAACAGCCCATAGTATTAGCAGAAGCAGTGACAACAATAAAATACAATGCTAAAGTTTTATTAGCACATGATAAAAAGTTCAATAGAGTCAATAAAGCATATGTTTTTTAAACATGCTTAAAATTGTATAGCTTATAGACTGGACTGTATCTCCTCTCACAAATCCCGCCTCCAGGATGGCACAGCCCTGGGGGACAAACGGCAGAATTAAGATCATGTATAGACCCCAGGCCTAAAACACAGATGATAAGTTCTGCAGCTAACCTGCGGTAGGTTTGTGAGAGTGGGATGGCTCCAGATGTGTCACTTGGGCCAATGAGCTTCATACGCTCCTGCCAGACGGCAGTGCGTTTCAGAATCCTGGAGGAGTCACGGCTCACCTGTACCTCCACCTAAATCAAACGAGGAACAGGGGTGTTTTGCGACAGATGAACTACCGGTACTTCTGTTATAACCAAACCCTGCTGGTGGACCTTGCTCTTGATGCGCTGGAGTCTCTGCTGCTGCTCAAGCTGCTGCTGCTCTCGGTTCTGCTGCTGCTGTCGCTTCTGATTCAGCAGAGTGCGGTCCTGCATACAGATAAAAAAATGGTAAATTGCACAATTTGACATTGATATGGATATTTTTGTTGAGCTCTGAAGGGCAATGGATAGTCAGAGAGATCGATGAGGCTGAAACACCAATTTATGGACAAAAAAAAAAACTAAGCAACAGAATGTTTATGCATTTCTTCATGCAAGTCTCTCACTCTGTCCTGAAAGCGCGGTATGTTCTCCTCCGCCAGTCTCCTTCGTTCCTCTCTTTCTTTCCGCTGCTCCTCCTCCACTCTCCTCTTCTCTTCTTCCTCCTTAATCTTCTTTCGTGTCACTTGTTCCTGGTGCTTCAGCTTCTGCTCCTCTCTCCTCCGCTGCTCTTCTCTGTTTCTGCGGTGCTGCTGGGTGATCAAGCGAATGTGCATCTGCCGCTTCTCCTGCTGCTCCTGGTTCCTCTGGTTCCTCCAGGCTTGTAACGCCTCCTTCTCTTCTTTGCGACGGAGCTCTGATTCCAGCTGCAAGCGCTCTAGACAGCCCTGACGTTCCTGGAGCTCTTGATTCTCGAACTGTTGTTGTTGATTGAGCTCAGCCTGCTGCTGCTGAACCCTTAAAGTGCGCCACTTCTTGATCGCCTGAGAGAGAAAGGAGAGAGTTTGAATAATGGATTCATTCAGAAAAAAATGATTTGGTGTGAGCCTTTGATAAAAGATCTCATGCAATGGTCTAACTGAAAATCGACCTTTGGGGAAAATCTGCCTTCTTGTAGTAGACCTTCAAGTAAAGGCCTTTCAGGAAAATACTTTTGAGAACATGCCTTTGGTAAAAGATCTCCAGGAAAAGCTTTGAGAAAGCACCTTCTGTTCCTAGTCTTTGGTCAATGACCTTTGTGAAAAACCATTGACAATGAGATTTCTGGAGAAAGACCTTCAAAAACGAGTCTTTGGAAATCAACTTTAAGGAAAAGACAAATATCAAATCAAAAACACAAAGTCTTTATAAAAAGGAGGAAGAGGACCTTAGAGAAGTGACATTCAGGAAAAGTCCTTTTGTGAGCATGAACTGGAGTTTTAGGAAAACGGCATACCTCCCGCTGTCCCTGTTGCAGTCTATTCAGTGTGTCAGTCCAAAGCCAGTGCTCCTTTAGCTCCTCTTGGCTCCTTCCAGGCAGATTCTGTTGCAGATCACTCAAGTTCCAGGCTTTGCCTGTACATTTTCTATATATCCTGAGGAATCGCTGGTGTTCCTGTTCCTCCCAGCCTCCACAGCGCCCCCCACTGGCCTGGAGGAAACTCTGCAGCGCCCGTACCTCCTTCGGGAACGTGTGCATTTGCGAAAGCGAGTGTGTTTGTGTGACTGGGCAAACGGCAGCCTGAGGGAGACTCCATAGCTCCAGCTGCTGGTCACAAATACTGATTTCCTGCTGAAGCAGGCACTCGTCCCGGAGTAGCTGCTCGAACCTACATAGAGGCACACAGAGGGTCAATAGTTTAACCCCGGTTCCTTTGAAAAACAGATTTTTACAACTTTTTTTTGTTTTTGTGCTGATACTTTTGTAAGAAGTACTTGGTGAACGTCATAAGAGCTCCTCTTTCCAGGAGAAGCTACCTATGGCCAACTTTAAGCTCCATTACGCCCTGCACAATTTTGTGACTGCATTGACAACACTTCCCAAAAGCAGGAACTCCTGCAAATTCATTTTTATAAAAGTGTCAGGTGAGTTGCTTAAAATTCTAGATTAGCTCAGGGTAAGACTTCCAAGAGAGAAGTCTTTCATTCAGATAAGTCTCCCCGTACCCTTTTCCACCAGACCTCGTACCTCTGATGCTGCATGTCTTTGAAAGCACCAATTGAGCTCTCGATGCTAATCATGGTTTCTTTTAACTTCTCGAAAGCTGAAACAAACAAGGATAGAAATTCAGACTGTGAAGAACTATCACTCTGTAACGGAGCATATGGAAGACACAATCACCATCTGGAGATGGTCTTAGGTCCATCAGCTGCTCCTGGAATCTGAAGACCTCATTCCTGAGACTCGTAAGCTGCTGTTGAACTTTAAAAGCTATGCAACAAACACATTATTATGTTAAGTTTAGAATGTAAACAGACAAGCAAGCTTTCAATAAATTTCTAAAAGTTCCCTTCTAAAATTGAGGTGTGTGTGGTTTATTTGGTTAGTTTATTTAAGACTACCCGGACCATCATCTTTTCTCTCTTGATTCATCTGCTCCCATGTCTCTTTGAACAGCTCCCTCACTCCATGTCTTCTGATTGTCTCTCTCTCTTCTTTGTCTACACTGCATGGCAAGACGACATTATTGGTCAAACTAATAATCTCATGAAAACTTTGTCGTATTTGTCAGACTTGAACGGAAAATTGAAACAAAGATTAAACGTAAAAAGAAATAATGAGAAGGTAATGACAATTTACTGAACTCACTGTCTCCGGAGCACTTCCGCCTCCCGAAGGAAGTTCGATGCACTCATTTTCCCAACAAATCACAAACCATGAGCGTGAGATAAGAGATATATAATTACCACGAGTATAAATAGATAATATAAATGAACCCCAGAAATAATGACTAAAATCGTACAAAGTTATAATCCTGATAACCATCGCCTCATTGCTGCACGAGGCGGTTGCTGTTTTGAACTGTTGTCATGGTAACAAGCTTCGAACAACGATAGCTAAAGAAAAAAATAGGGTTATAAAAGATAGCTGTTATTGGAAAATGTGCTTGATTTTCAGTTGTTTCGCCAAGAACCCTTTAATTTAGAATTAACCTAGCGACGTGATTCGTTCCGGTGAAAAACACGGAGATAAAAAATTGGATTCGCGCCAAAACTTTTATTTTGTGAAATAATTAAAATGTAATTGTTCATTTGATTTACTTTCCCAATACCTTATTTGTAATTTAACTTCTTTGTAATGTATTTAAAGTAAATACCTTTTGTATATACATTTTTTCATAATGATACAAGAATGTTGATTTTATCCTTATCTTGAATATCAACTTTTTTTAACTTGCCCAAAATATAACTATTTTTGTTTGTAGATTAGTTCAGCTAATTGTGAACGTTTTTCCAATACAACTACCAGTTATCAATTACAACCAGGAGAAAAAAAAAAAAAGATTAGTCAGTTACTAGCATTTTCTTTGGTTATGAAGGACAGATTTGAATAAAAAACAAGAGTAATGAGGATGATGAAGTCCGGTTGTAAGTTAATTTAAAACAAAATTTCCACTTTTGCCACTGTTAATTGTTAAGATGCCTAGCAGGTACGGTTTGAGGATTTTGAGAGCTTTTTGTGTTGTCATGTTTACAGCACTAAATGATCAATGTTACAGGGGATTTAACCAGGAACCTGAGAGACACTCTAAAGAAACACTTGCTAAAGATGTAGGGCACGCTCAGTCACATTCATTGCTTGTTATTTTAGGAGCCTTTAGAAGTAGGACACTAGTCACATGCAACCCCCGAAAGAGACAAATTTAAAAATGATGAAATGAGTCCAGCAGAGCATAGAGCTACTTAGAGATCTGTGAGGGTTTATGAGAGTGTGTTGACATCTCTGCAACAGATGCAATAATGAGGAGACAACTGTGAAACAGGGGGGAGGGGGTTACTGTATAAATGAGGGCTTTGAGGACAGTGAACACCTCAGGTTTCCATCAGTCAGTTGAAGCTGAGGTACACGTAGAGGTCTATAATGTTGGGTTAAGAACTGTAGCTCATTATTCAGGGGTACAATCTCAATGCATAAAGCAAGGCCATTACTGTGGGAACTGTGGTTCGGACCAAGCAAGAGAACCAACTGGTCCATAAAGCAGAAGCTCGAACGCCCATCTGTGAAGGTGGTGTAGAAGACGCCTAGTCAAATATGACAGGCAGTAAATCAGAGGTTCAAACGGTGGACTAAAAAGGCCAGATCTGAATTGTGGCCACTATTCGTGATCTGTAAATTTGGGGTACGGAGGTCTACACAGGCTTATTTTAAGACAATGTTGGATCTTACGGATAGCATTCCTCCCCTGTGCCATCCTGAATTTCCAGTCAAACAGAGAGCAGAGCCATGACGAGCAGAGCAGGCTACACCAACTAACAACAGCGAGCCAGAGGCTAAATTTAACACACAGAAGCATTTGTCACAATGCCATCAGATTCACTGAGTGTTCAACTGAGTCAGTTTCACTCTGAACTACACACGACTGAGATGAGGAGCTGATTGGAAAACAAAAGATCTCAGAGGAAAAGATTTATTAAAACCAAACTGGTTTTTTAACAGATATAGGGAGAAACCTGTAATTAATTCAATACAACTTGAACATCCTTTTAGAACGATTAATAAGTCAGTTCGTACATTTGTCCACCTCCTCCAGTGGCAAAATTGGGTACTGCCAATACTAATATTGGCTGAATGCATATTTAGAACTACAGACTTGAACAAGACCATCATCCGTTCGGACAGGAACCCCATGAAAACGTTCTTTTTTCTCAAGTCACCTGTAACAGTGAAAGATTTACCCCTCATGTTTTTTAAGATTATTTTTCATTTTACAAGCAACAAAGAGGCTGTTGGTAAACAAAATATAGTTACAAATACAGCGACTTCGTAGCAGTTAAACATTTTTTTTAGTTTAGACCTCCATAGAGGTGAAGAGATGAGGCTCCTAGGTTAAAACCCTGGAGACAGAAATTGCTAAAAAAAACTTGTCTGCAGATGTTTAACCCAGCCAATTCATGGACTGGTTGTTAAAAATCACAATATAAATAAAACACTGTATAACCTGCTCCATCAATAGGTCATGGAGTGGCAAACAAGTCATTTTGGATGTGCACTGGAGGTTCAACTGTACTTTGGAGCTCGATCAAAAGCAGAGTCTGAGATTTCTGAGTCAACGTTATATTTAACACTAATAAATCTCTAAACCAAAAAGGCTCATCCAAACGATAGCAACACATGCGTCTGTTGAAAGCATTTTTTGAAGATAAGTGGGCAGCCAAAGTAAACTTTGTAAACTGTGGAGGACATGCTCCTAGTCCAAAGATGACTACCCAAGCATTTGCTTCAGGTCACCATCTCGATTCTGAAACTTCCTTTCAAATATTCTTTTCTAAAAAAAAAAGTTTTTGGGTTCAGTTCCAACAGGTGCAGCCTACCGGTAATACAAGGACAACACTGTAGTGCAACAGAGGTTTATTGTCAGCTCTAAGAACATCAGCAAGCGTTCTGCTAAGGTAATATCATCAGTATCAAACTCACTGCAATAAAGTGCAAGTCCCACTGCGCACTCAGTTTCTAGTGTTTACCGCGCCCGAGGGAAGAGCAAAGGAGCCCTTAAGTCAGACTGCACAACTGAGCTGAGGACTCCATCATCATCATCATTATCATCTTCATCATCACAGAAGTAGGTTTTACACAGAGCTGTTCAATTGCTGTCCGTCTGATCAGCTCTGAAGAATAAACATAAACATGCCGCAAGCAGAGATGCAGAAGATTTGCTTCCACAAAGTGTAGCCCAAGTCCGAAGAGACATGTTCAGCCTCACTGCAACGAGGCCCGAGCGGTAAGTAAATCGACAGAAATGATACACATTAAAAATAAAGTAAAGAATACCCCACCAGCTTCATGAGCACGAGGCACGATCACAACACAGAGCAGTCCAGGAGTCAGCCTGTGCATAGACGAGTCAAAGCACTTATGGTATCAGCAAACATCTGCGGAGCGCCCGCAACGCTCCTTCCTCTGCGCATACTTCAGTAGAGAAGACCCAGGGACTTCCACTGGTATAAGAATGGGACTTTGGCTTGTGCAGAAATACACTAGCAAGCTTGCACTGGAACAGAAGACTTCTACTGGTAAGGAAAGAGCGCATCTTATCCCAGTTCAGATCTATACGAGTATACTTCCCATTGTACGTGAGGAAACTGGAAGAGTAGCACACCAGTATACTAGTACTAAAGTACCATGTACACGTTAGAACTGTTCCAGTACACAAGAGCACTTCCGGTGCGCAATATCAGTTCAAGTACACCGGTCTGGTATACTAGCGCCATTGTAGTAAACTGGACAGTGAATTTTGGTACTACCAGTATGTTAGAACAGTTCTAGTACACTAGAGCGCATCCAGTCTACGGGAATAGTTCTAGAATACCAGTTCAGTTCGAGCACACTAAAACATTTCCAGTCAACAACTACTAGAGTACTGAAAAATGGTAGATTGGTTGTAGTGAACCTGTTCAGTCCCGGTTCCAGTATTTACTAGTTCCAGTATATTAGCTTACTTCCAGTACTCTAGAGGGCTTGACTGACTGTACCAGTATAGTAGAGCATATCTGGACCGTAAGTTGAGTAGTTCCAGTTAACTACATGGACACCAATTCAGTTCTAGCAGGTTCAAGAACTCAAGGTTGGTTTTAGTAAACAAAAAAGCTTCAAGTATACCAATTATTTCCCAGTACACTAGAGTGGTTCTAGTATACTACGTCAGTACCAGTATGCACCGGCTGTACACTGGGACAGTTCCCGTACTTCTAGAACGATAGATCAGTTCTAATATCCGGGACCACTCCCAAAATGCTAGTGAAGTTCTGTTCTAATGCACCAAGCCATTGACTACTGAGCCCTTGCATAGAGAGAAGCAAAGCAAACCAGTGTTAAAATCAGAGCAGAGCTCAGAGGGATCAATCGTTTCATTGATCATTGTTATTGATAATGGATTCTCTGCTGAGCAAGGCAAAGACCTTGAGTTGTTCTGGGTTGTCATTGATCATGGATTATCTGTGGAGCAAGACGAAAGCCTCCAGTCGCTCAGGGATGTTCCCTCTGTAGGCGAGCCGGTGGTGTACAATGGCCCGAGCAGCGAGGCACTGCAGGGTGGTGTGGTTGATGGGCAGGATGAGGCTGTGTGCCCGCTGCGAGCGCTCCAGCAGGTCCAGGGCAGTCTGACGCAGGCGGTTCGTGCTATCGAAATGTGTTCCACTGGAAATCAGCAGTCGCATGATCTCGGGGTGGTTGTTCGATGCTGCCACGTGAAGAGGGCTGTTATCATCCTGGTCACGGCTGTTCACATCGGCTCCGCACTCCAACAGCACCGCTGCAACCGGGAGCGAGGGGAATCGGCAGAGGGGGTATCTCCCCACAGCACCAGTGCCACGGTCCACAGCCAGATGCAGCGGGGTGAATCCATTGCGTCCGCGTGGCTGCAACTTGAGCAGGCGGTAGATGGTCTCCTTTTTGTCTTGATCTTCCTCCGGGGAGCAGGGAACACGCTCCAGTAGACAGATCAACTGCAGCGTGATTGAGAGCAGCTTACTGAGCGGTGCCGGGTCCGGCGGGGAGTCAGGTCGTACAGGGGCCTGTAGCGCCCTCTCAACCTCCAGCACGGCTCGACGCAGAACTTCCATCAGCTCGGGGAAGGCTGGTGCAGGTCCCGGGAGGCCCTTGGGACGCTCTTGCAGCATGAAGGAAAAGAGCTCAGCAAAGGAAAGCAGACTGCTAGCCGTCAGAGGACTGAGTGGCTCCAGGCTGCGCTGTTGCAGCTCCAGCGCATACCGCCACAGACACACACATCGCCCAAAATCCCCAGCATCCGCATATACAGCACCTCGGTATCGGATATAATAGGAGGTATCTGGGTGTGCAGGGCCCAGGATGCGTTCACGCAGCAACAGTGCTTGCATTCGTACAGCGTCTGGCTCAGATGCCAGTGCCTCAAGCTCTGCTGCCGTCTCTGCTTCCACTGCACCCTCATAGGCCTTCACGGGTGGCCGTGGTGCAGATCCAGCCAGGGCATCACTACCCGCCTCCTCTTGCAGCTCCATGGCTCTTCTCCAGAAGCACAGTGCACCCAGGAGGTCACGCTTCTTATCCACAAAAGTAGCCCCCAGTAACTGGAAGGCGCTGATGCGCTCAGTCCGGCTTGTAAGAGCTGCCTGGGTCAGGAACTCTACGATGTGCGTGTGCCCAGTGGCACTAGCCGACAGCAGAGGAGTCATACCATAGCCGTCACGCTCCATGCTAGCCCCATACTGTAGTAGCAGCTTCATTATCTCTAGGCTGCCGGACTCTGCGCAGTCGTGCAGCGCTGTGTTACCTGAATAGAGAAAGACATTAAACTGTGAATGACTGGCTCAGAGCCACCTTCAGCAGAAAACTTCTGAAAACTCAGAGAAGGAAGTCCAGCTCTACGCTGAAAAGTTGTCTATGGTTTCTGAATTGTATTCATTTATTTACCACCTTAAACAATATCTAGCTTTTGGTCCTACATATTTGTTATGGAGTACCCTACAGATCTTGTTCTTACAGAGCTGAGATTTTGGGTGTTGCGTACCCTTGACACTTTTCCGGTTGACATCAGCTCCCCTCTCAAGCAGGTACTGAGCAATCTCTCTATGGCCCTTATAGCAGGCAATCATCAGGCAGGTGTGCCCATGCCGGTTAGCCAGCTCCAAGTCCGCCTGGTGCTCCACCAGGTACCTGTGAGGCATCACCAGTTATTCTGTGGTTCAGGTGGTACAAGTTGCATGTGGGTAGGTACAGGTACAATAAGTGGTTACCTTACGATATCAAGGTGCCCATCGAAGCAGGCAGCCCTGAGGGGTGTGGAGCGAGTGTGCGTGGTGCTGTTCACACAAGCTCCATGCCGTACTAACGCCTGTACTAGCTGTAAGTGTCCAGCGGCGGCGGCAGCCCAAAGTGGCGGGGCCCCTTCTATTCGCTCTCCATCGAAGCTTACAGCACCGCCCGCTTCTACCGCAGCACCGCAAGCCTCCAGCAAGAACTGTGCCAGCTCGAGATGACCATAGCGCGCTGCCATCAGCAGTGGGGTGGCTCCATTGGTACGCTCCGCCATTAGTGCGGACACTTCAGAATCGCTCTTCTTCTCAAGCAGCTTCTGCAGCAGCCGCAGCTTCCCATCGCGAGCCGCATTAAACACCGCTGTCTTTAGGTCCAGCGCCATCTGAGTCCAAATGAAAAAAAAAAGCGAAAAAGAACACAGACTCAGTTATGAAGAGCCTGTGCGAGAGAAAATATCTGGTTATAACTGTCTCTCTACCTCTACCTCTCAAACTCACTTCCTGTCTTTCGTTACAGCCATTTTGTTCCAGTAAATATGTGGTAGCATTGTGGCCCATAATCATCACCATCTTTTATTTAGCTAATCTTTTCTTGTTGCAGGTGATTTGTGCTTTCTTACCACCTCTGGATAAACTTATTGCAGTTTATTTTCTTGCTGTTGTTGCCACTCCTCTCATCCTTCTTTTGGTGAGACATTGACATTTCCAGTTCAGAAAATGGCTTTTTGGATTGCAGCAATACTGCTTTTACGAGATATAGGTTATGCATGTTTGGTGTAAACGATCCATTAATATTACTATGTGATCTAGGGAGGTGCAAGGCAAAATTAAGTGACGTTTGAAATGAAATCACATGTTAATACAGAGAGGTCGGGCATAATTATGAGATTTCATTTACGTGTTTGTCATACTGCTGTGTTGTTATTGATATTTTATCATCGAAAATTCAATTTATGCGTATGAAAATTATAATATGTATGAGGTACTGGCGTTAATCGCAAATCCGCGATGATCATGAATCTATGAGGTATCAGTGACATTACAAACATGAAACAGGTGCTTTTTGTAGGTTAAAACATAATAATTAATATTTTCCGATAACTAAACTCGAATAAAAAACAGTGCATGATTCGGTGGAGGCACCGTAATTTTCCACAATATTTGCCGTATTTACGAGTAATGATCCTAACGTTAATCGTTTCCCCTTCAGTCTCTCGGTCTGATAACTTCCTCAAGCAACGTTACCGGAGCTGTTTACCGATGGTGTTTGCTCTCGTGACTTCAGTAACGCTATTCGTTCGTGTCTGTGTGTGAGTGTTTGTGAGGCCTCACCGTTCGCTCCGTATCCGGTAACGGACCACGGACTCACGCTGAAAGCTGTCCGATGTAGCGCGTCTCTTACTCGGTTAGGGTTATTAGATCATCTCGGTCTTTCTCAGTAAGCGTTGTTTAACATTAGATCATGTTGGGACCGAAAACAGCCAGAGATATAAATAGAAACGGCTCTTCTCCTCGACTCTTCCCGCCCGCGCTTCCTGGAAGATCGACCCAAATCCTCCTAGTTCAACACACAAAGGTTGTTGAAGTCCCAATCCAGCTTGAGCCGCGAGGTATCGCCGTTTTTTGTTCTTTTATTAATATAAAGTCCACGATCCAGTTGCGAATTGTCGAAGGTTGTCGTCGATGTTTCCAGTTTGAGGCTAGGACTATTGGGTCAGCCTCCCCGCAGATGATTGACTGAAAGATTGGCCAATCAACGTCGAGAATGCGTGCTCTCAATTTTAACGAACTCCACAAGAGTGATTGACAGCCAAAGGAGCAAATCGGCATTCTTCTTAAGCGTTGGCCATTTAAAGGAAAACCAAAACAGTCACGACGCCACTGACGACGACTCACTTTACATCCTCCAGTACAGCAGGTGGCGATGAGCGCAGACCTCGACCATAAATACGAAGAAGGCAGCACTACCGTGATCCGTACTTGTGAGGGAGTGAAATTTCTGATACGAGTCACACATGCGTAGCGTAAGTGAGTGTTTTGATTATTTAGTTTACTTGTGTACAACCAATGGCTGATTTAGACATGGATCCAGAGGTGGCCCTGGGCTTGTTTGAAGAGGGAGCCACGCTGGTTCTACTGGGTGTCCCAGAAGGAATGGAGTTGGGACTGGACTATAAGACATGGACACTGGGTCCACGTTTCCGGGGTGTGAAGATGATCCCGCCAGGACTCCACTTCCTCCACTACTGCTCGATAAACACAGCAGCAGGCTGTGGAGAAATCTCTCCTAAAACAGGGCTGTTCCTGAACCTGAAGTCCCGAGAGGTTTTGGTGGCGCACTGGAACCAGAGCGAGGAGGATTTGGAGATCTCCCAGGATCCTGAAGAGGTAGAGCGCATGAGGTCCAACCTCAAAGAGCTGGACCGCTATCTGGGACCCTACCCCTATGACACTTTGCGTAAGTGGGTGTCTTTGACAGACCGGCTCCGGGCAGATGTGGCACTGATGCTTCAGCCTCTCAACGGCCGGGTGTGTTCCTTTAGCGAGGTGTTACCTGAACAGCAGATGACCTACACTAGTGACCGGGCTTCCCAGAGTCTCTGCCACGAGGAGTGCAAGAGCCTGAAAGAGGGCATGGAGCGACTGCCCCGCATGAAGCAGAGAGAGGGAACAGAGCTGCGGTTCTCAAACATACCCAAGCAGAGCTTTCCTCCTGGAGCTACCCCAGCCCAAATCACCCAGTGCAGCATGGACCGAAGCTACACCCTCGACTGCCTCATCCAGAGCCGCTACAGCGCACATCCACTGGATGTTCTGGGCGAGCTTCAGTTTGCTTTTGTGTGCTTCCTCCTCGGTAATGTTTATGAAGGTTTCGAGCACTGGCAGAAGCTCCTAGCACTGCTGTGCCGTTGTGAAGATGCCCTGCAGCGCCAGCCTCAGCTCTTCCTGGGTCTGATCGGTGTGCTCTTCCACCAGCTGCCTGAGATACCGCAGGACTTCTTCATCGACATCGTCTCCAAAAACAACTTCCTCACCTCCACACTCCAGGAGTTCTTCCAGGTTGCCAGCGCTCCTGGTGTCGACAGCACTTTAAAGAAGAGAGCGGAGAAGTTTAAAGTGTATCTCACCAGGACGTTCCGCTGGGACTTTGAAGCTGATCAGGATGATTGTGCTCCAGTGGTGGTGGAGCTCCCTGAGGGCATCAACTTTGACTGAATTTCTTCCACACAATCAATGTATAGAGCTGCAGGCCTCATATCTTTCACATGCAGATTCCCTAAAATACAGTGTCTGCTTAGTCTTCTGTCAAAATGCTACAATGAAATACATTCCTCAACAGAATCAAACAAAAATAAACTTTCTGCCTGCATTCATCATTTCTGGTTCAAAATGAAACTTGACAAATTGAAGATGAACATGATTTTTCTTAAATGTTTGTGAAAAACAATAAAGAAATCTGAAGAATATTTGATGACTGTAACAGTTGAATCCAAACTTTTTTTGTTCACATTTATTGTTCAAAGAACAAAACCAATTCAACATGTCAGAATTAAACAAACACTTTACAGTTTACAGCAAATAAACAGAACACAAGCCCATACAAGTCCTAAATCAGCAAGGGAGGGGCTATGCTAATTAGGAAGGTGAATATTAATAAAGCTAATGCAAATCTTAATTATGCCAGGAGGAAGTGGTTAGTGGTTTGTCCAATCAGCATCTGAATGTGCATGGAGGGTGGGACTAGGCTAATCATGATGACCGTTTTTAATCGAGCTACCATGAGTTATGCGAATAAGGGTTAATAATATTAGCTATCTGAGCTTGGAAGCTAGGAATCTGTTGCAATGATAATGATGAATATTCATGAAGTGCTGTTTATTACCTGTACAGCCGTTATTAATTGCAGCGATAATAATAACAACATTAAAGAAGATGATTCTTCCTCACAATAAATACATCAGACACTCCCCACAGGTTGAGGACCTCCTTCAGTCAGAATTTCACTGAACTCCTTCACCCCTCCATCAAGCTTAACTAAACAAGAATTACTTTTTCTAAAACAAAACACCAGGAAAACATGAAGACATCTTTTGCTTCCATCCACTGCAGAGGCTCTTTTCCTCTTCCGTCAAACTCAGAGGAGGAATGAATGGAACTTGATTATTTCTGGGTGAAGGCCATCTCCAGTGCAGATCATGATCCTCATCAGCAGAGTTTCTGTAGGACTTAAGTGTGCGAGTGCGTGCTCCGGCGGTCACTGAAGAAGCTTCGCAGCAGGAGGATCTGACTCACACTCACAATCATCAAAATCAGAGCTTCTCCACTAGACCAGAAAGACACACGTGTGTTCAGGTCCTCAGCACGACTGCGACCCTGCGCTTCACGGAGACGGAAATGCGTCTGATGATCGATGACTGAACGCAATGCCTCGTGGATCGAGACACATGCCGACTCCATCTGAAACAGAGGCACACAGTTCGGTCAGTGTGTCCTCATTCACATTCTTGTCCGATGAACCGATGCAATGGACAGAACCGGTGTAACCTCATTCTGCCTCACAGCACGCACCTTTGCAACTTCACACACACACACCACAGACTCAACCTCACACCTCAGAAATAGCAGCCGTATGCAACCTCTATGTCATATAGAAAGAATGTGTGTAACCTCAAACAGCACAACCTGAACCTGTGCAATCACTCTACCTCGCATAAAGGTGCAACCTCTATTTATCGTACACATCACAAACAGCAAACTCACACACGACAGCCTGCATCTGCGTGATATACAGAATCTGTGCACACACAAGACAGCACGGCGCAACATCACATACCAAAGAGAGCACTTTTGTTACCTCACACACATACACAATCAGGCCACACTCTACCTCACGCAACATGTGTGATTTACATTTACATTAAATGTATGCGTTTGGCCAACGCTTTTATCCAAAGTGACTTATAATTGATCATTTGAGCGATTTATTGGTCAGTTCTTGCCATTCCTGGGATTTGAACCCATGACCTTTACGACCTTCACATCAAGACAGCCTGCTTGACGTCTTCACGTTGTACCCACCTGAGTCAGTGCAGTCACCCGGTTCTCACTGGGGAAGAGAGGGGGCTCATCGCCCACCTGGAAGTCGAAGTAGACCGTTTTGTGTGTAAAAGTGGAAAACTCGTTGCTGAAACAGAAGGTGTGCGTGCCATTTCGCGTCGCAGTGAAGGTGAAGCTGTCGTACTGTTTCTTCATTTCCTTATAGAGAACCATTCCCTCTGGGTCTTCCAGCCTGCAGTCAACGTCATAGTGTCCTCCAGTCACAACCTGCACACAGTTACTTTCGTCATCCACTTGAACGGTACTGTGTGACATCATGCACATTGATGTCTGACTTAAATATGAAGCGTCTATGGTACGTCCAAATAACTGAAAATTTTAGACCGTTCCTTGGAGATCAATGGCCTTCCTCTACTTGCTGCCTCAATGACTGCTTTTACAAAGAGATGCATCTCATGTGTAAATACACAACCTCGCTTTACCTCAATCATATTTGGTTCATTTATTCGTAACACTGGTTTGCTTGACATTTCGAGCTAAATTTATTTAAGATAAAACATTTATAATCGAAAATACACATCCCCAGAAGAATATGAGCTTCAGTGTGAATGCACCCAGACCAGTACCTGGAATTCCAGGGTGCACTTGGTACCGGAAACGATCTCCTCGTGAAAACACTGCTTGGCGTTGTCCGGAAGCTCGAACGTGAGCTCCGAGCCTTTCACGAAACACACACTCAGCAGCGAACACAACAGCACCGGCCACATGATTAAGATCAGTGATGAGACGGAAGATCCCTCTGTAATTATGGTCAGAGCAGCTGAGGAAAGAGGAGCAGGTGTTATTTCATCAGCATCTCATTCATCTCGATCACACTGTCAATCATCTCGCGGTGAAACCGTGCGGTTACAAACCGGATCAATGACCGAAAGCCTCACACACTCGCTGAAACTCCGATATACGCGACATAAAATAAACAGCAAAGATTAGCCATCAACTCAGCTTACCTCTGACGCCAACCGGAAGCAGGATGTCGTTTGAATGATGACGCGGCACGTACTTGCGTACTTACGTCACTGAGTTTTTCGAGTTTTTCTGTTCAGGTTAAATTTGTGCTTTGTAAGACCAAATTTTTTTATGTCATATTCGAAACACAAAATAAATCAAGGTGTTTGATTAATTCATAAATAGATAACAATAAGACGCAGGGCGAAAAACTAAAATTTTTTGTATACAAATGTAGGAATTTAAAATAGAACGTATTTTTAGTTTCTTATCAATGACTTATGGTCCTGAAGATTATGAAAACAAAGTGTACCATTTATTCATTTTCTTACCTGCTTGCTTCCTTTCGGTGTCACGGGGTCATCTCCAGCTCACTTCGGGCGAGAGGTAACGGTAAATGGTGGGGGGGGGGGTCTTCCATGTTTTTGGGATTGTGAACCTGAAGCAAACCCACGCAAGCACGGATAGAAAGTGCAAACACTTTCTAAATGAAGAGCCACAATGCTAACCACTGCACCACCCAAATAAATTTATAGAATTTCAAATTCACATTACTTCATATAATTTAATTCACCTGATTCAGACCTATCACATCTTACTCGGCCCAAGACCCAGAACACCATGGAATTATAGCAAATTCATAAAAAAACAAAGTTTTAGTTAAATTTCTTAAAAACTATTTTGCTCCTTGTAAGACAAATATAAATTCTTGCAAATATTCATACCGGATTGATTTTCTTACAGTTCTTAGCCAAAACATTGAAACCGAAGCTGGGCTTAAAGCATTATTGACCCCAAAGGACCTGGCCAATACAATATCAAATCAACTGAAATCAACTCAGCTTTAAACTCCAAGTATTCATTAGTTTACAGCGTTGAAATCTGCACCATCACATGCCAAAATTTTGTGGCAGACTCGGAAGATTCAGCTCCAAAAACCATTCCATATTTCAGATTTTTAGACGACATTTAGGGAGTATGGTCTGACTCCTTAGAATATTTTTAAAAAGGTGAACACCCCTCAAAAATCCATAAACATCGATCAAAATAAAGGAATTCCTTGGATATAATAGCACACATATTTTCAAGGGATGAATCTGGTCTTTGGAGTACAGATACTTTGTTTTGTTTCAGCCTAAATGAACTTTTAAAGGAATTGTACAACTACCCAAACATACAGAGATGTGCAAACGTTTGTGCTATATTCATAATTTCATAATGATGGATCGTGATTACTGTAGCTTTCAAGAGGCGCCCAAACGTTTTGCATACCTCTGTAAAAGAACACAGAGTCATGCATGGGTTAATTCTGTGGTAGCATGCTCAATAAATTAATATTAGCCACAAATATCAGCCGCAATTGGTGAAACTCACTCCAGAAAAAAACTATTTTGCATTTT
Organism: Danionella cerebrum; assembly: GCA_007224835.1. NCBI lineage: Eukaryota > Metazoa > Chordata > Actinopteri > Cypriniformes > Danionidae > Danionella > Danionella cerebrum. The sequence goes on along the minus strand of SRMA01026967.1, from coordinate 198,735 downwards.
TCTTTTTCATTGTCTTTGCAAACTTTGCAAAAAGTCTTTTTCAAGGATAAACGTAGTTATACGATGCCACATCCAGCACTCAAGGGAGAGAGAGAGAGAGAGAGAGAGAGAGAGAGAGAGAGAGGTACGACAGGTGTCGCTGTTGAGCTGAGCGTCAGAGTCTGATGATGTGGCACTGGAGCTGCTGGAACCAGTGAGGAGAGAGAGGTGAGGAATGCTCACAATCATTTCTGAGCTCAGACTACTGCTGCGAAACTAATGCCTTCTCTCATGCGCTCTTGCACTCTGATTGTTCGGAGGATACCATTCTTCATCTATCCGAGATAAACAACCATTTATTTTCAAAGCACATGCCCTTTGCTCAGAGGAGCCCCTCGACTCCTTCATGGTTTTTGATTGTTGGGAGGAAACACCTCCCTGAGAAATATTTCTAGCTTTCCATGATCAACAATGTCTCTCTGGAGCTCTTCTGTGAGACTTGAATGAAATCATCTGCAGAACTTACATGAAAAGCAGCTTTTGAATGGATCCTCTTTCAGGAGGATTTCCCCTCGGGTTCATCTGAGTTGAGACCAGCATCAGGGAAGTGGTTAAACCTGGGTCTTCAGGAATATTTGAGGAATCTCTGCTAGCCGAGTCAAGACATGCTACACAGCAAGAGAAAGAACCCAGCTTTGGCAGAACATCCATCATTCAAACTCTGAAGGTCCATAAGATCATCAAGCATTCTCCTTCTCGCCTCAAAGATCTGTCAAGCGCTTCTTCTCTCTAAAATCCAACATTAGATTCTAGAGAACCATGTAGGACCTCAGGAGATGAAGGAATGATCTCTACAAACATTGTTTACAGCAGACGTGTGGAACTGTTGATCTCGCTCAAGGGCATTGTCAAACGGTGGAAGTGGTGATTAAAAGATCTCCAGCTGTACGCGTCGAGAGCAGTGCCTCCAGAATGGAAAGCTGTTTTACGAGAACAGTGAGAAGGAGTCAATGACGGGGTACATTTCAGACGAGACGTGCTCCTCAGAATCAGGAGGAACGCTGTGCCAGCTTCATTTGTTTGGTGATAACAGCCACTGGCAGAGGCACAATGGCATATTGTGCCCTCTCCGAAACTGATGGGTACACCTGCCGCCTGCGACTCATTTTATTTGGACCAAAGAATTATAAAAATAATTTCTGATAATCCTGTTTTCAAGTCACTTCTCGTGAGTGTTTTTCTGTGCGACCGTCTGCACAAAGCTGTCTGCGATATCATGCAGCGGGAAACGATCTTTGACTGTTTTGCATGAGACGCTCTAGATGAGAGACAGAAGATGCCTGACATTCGTTGGACACACAATTTTCTCTGGTGAGAACGTCACAGAGCACTGGTGACATCCGCCCCTTCCACTCGCACCACAGTGAGAAACAGAATCAAGCACAGGAGTCATCCAGGATCGTTTTATTTCACTCTCGTGCAAAACGCCCACTTCAGAGAGTTCCAGGTCCATCTTAAAAAAAGTTCCCAAAAAATATACAACAGACTTGATCAGTACGATTTCATTAGTGACATGACACAACTCCACAGCGGAGAACGATTGCTAGAATAAAGCACAGCGCGTTTCATTACAAAAGCTTAGCATAGAGCTTCCTCTGCTAAATCACACAATCACTGAGGAATGAAGAGAGGGAGGAATGGTGGGATTAGACAGGAATGAATGCTGTCAGAGGGTCTGCACTAGTCTCTGTTCTTCTGGCTCGTTCAGGCATGTGCTCGTCAGAGCTGCTCTGTAGACCGTTCCCAGCTTTAAATCACAGGTTCATGATCAGTTCCATGTCTATTTTCAATGTTGCTCAGTTCCAGGGTGCTTTGGAGGATCAGTTCCAGGATTGTTCAATTCTCGCGTTCTCTGGGGATCTTGAGATTCAAGTTTAGAGCCAAAAGTTCAATCAGGTTCATGCGGAGAAGATTGGAACAGGTTCAGTTGTTCTCCTGCGAAATGTTGGGTTCCTGAGGGAGCGAGCGAGAGAGAGAGAGGAAAGAGTTGAGATCAGATTGCAGACAACACACACACACACCTTCACTTTTATCAGCGACTATCAGAGGCGGTTCAAACTCAGATTCCAGACGGTGTATGTGCTCGTGTGTTCGGTCAAGGTGAATTACACAAGAATGGACGATATCAGCGGCTAATGACAGAGCTGATGGAGTCTGAGCTTCCGAGCCAAACACGTAATGAGCTTTCTCCACCACGGAGAAACTTTTTACAATGAGCGGCAGATGAAAGCGACAGCAGTGAGAGTGTTTTGTGTGCCGGGGTTACGTCAGGCGCTGGAGCCTCAGGCCGGCTGGAGTTGGCAGTGCAGAGAGAACACAATGTTCTGTTTTTTTCAATCATTTAGACACGTACAGCTTCACCTTGGTGGACCCAGCGCTCCTCAATCTTTGCAAAAGCGACCTGACGTGATTTTAGAAGCTGGTGCTTATGATTCTCAAACGAAGACACTTTCAGCTTCACGTCCAGCCTTTCCTACAATCCCCCTGACGTCCTCAACTTCACCTGCACCACTCCCCAAACTTACTTTCAGCACCTCCAGAACTCCACAAACTCTTTAATCTCCCAAACTTACAGAACTCAGCTTCATATCCAGCCCTCCCTAAACTTTCCAAACACTCCCTCAACTCCACTTCAGCACTTTCCAAACAGCTTCCCTTTCAGGACTTCCCAAACCTTCCCAGAGTCTGAAAGTTTCAAACCTCTCCTAACTTTCCTAGACTCCTACAGCTTCACCACAGACACTCCCAAAACATCTCCGGCTTCAAGGCCAGCACCCTCCAAACTCAAGTCTAGCACTCCCCTAACTCTCCTAGACTCACAAATCTTCAGAACTCTCCAAACGATTCCAGACTCCCAAAACTTCTGGACGCACCACAGGCTTCAGAATGCCGGGACATTCCAAAGGTCGGCTCTCTGATTGGCTGACAGATATTGAATCAGAACATGTGGAGGACAAGTAAACAACAGATTCGAGAAGCATCTAGCTCCCTTTTCACACAGTTCCACTGAGAACCAACCGTGGCTGTGTGGAAGGAAGCTATTGAAGACTAGCCGATAAGTTTATTGGTGATTTTTTTTTTTTACCCCGACTCCCACAAATGCAGCCAACGCTGCAAGGCAACAACACAGTCGGCTTCCGTCTGCGGTAGTTGTTTGGAGTCGAGTTGGAGTGTCTGGGCCTTTAAGACTCCTTCGACTTCAGACCTCCCAAAACTCACTGACTCTTAAACCTCCAGAACACTGTAAGCGTTCTTAGACGTACTTCCAGAACTCTACAAACTCTCCGGGACTGCTAGCCACCTCCAGCACAACCCAAACTCCTTCAGCTTCACATTTACCGCTCACCTTTTTCTCACAGACCCACCCACATCAATGCATGTTAGCGAGCTGACTTACATAAGGCGTTCTGTGCCCAAAGCGGCTCCAGAAGGTCATGCGGACCGTGTTGCTGTGTCCAGTTCGCTGGTCGAAGGTCCGGCAGCTCTGGAATGGAGGACTGTAGAGGTGAAGGCTGACTGCAGGCTCCGTGTGACTCACGTTCTCCACACGGTGCAACCCCAACGAGTCTGGGATAACAGGGAGTCGATGCCATTTTTAAAAGTTTTAACATTTCCAGTGGGATCTTCGTCTCAGAGAGGCTTTACAGGCTAAAGACAACATGTCCCTCTGGAGGTCTTCAGTTCAGAACGACTCAGGGTAAATTACTGGTTATCTAACGAACACCAGGTTCTGAGCGATCAGCCTCAATTACTAATAGGTAGCGGTGGCTAGTGAGTAGGACATATCGTGTACCAACCGTTGATGTAAGCACACTGGTTCTCCTGCAGGATGGTCTGTGCTCGAGGGGTCATGCCATTCTGATGGCTCTTGTCAGGCCAGTTGAAGAGCGTCTCCTTCAGAGATCCTTGAAGCAGCTTAAGGAAGCAGTGGGAGTCCGTGTGATCATGGATGCTGCTGCAAAGGGGGCAAACACAGATCCTCAGGACACACATCTCCAGCACCCTGAGCAGTACAGGGGGGTGACTGCCAGGTATTCAGTGGCCCATTAATGGAATTTGGGTTTTGCATCACACTCATTCCAAGTTCACCCAAACAAGGGAGCACCCACTGAATCTGGCCCCTAGAGCAGTCTGGTAATCACTCTTACCACCTCTCACTCCGGCTGCACATCGCCAGTATTCACCAGAGCTCACCATTCGGTAGACAACATTCCAGTCAACGCTAGCAAAGCACTCCAAGTCTTCCACCCTCAACACCACCAAAAGTTTTTGCAGAGTTAAAAGCTCTTCAGAAAACGATTGATCACTATTTTGTTTCCAGATGTTGTTGATGTGGGTTTAATCTTCAAGTTAAGAGCTTTTAATTCAATAACCACTGCAGATGTTTTACATGGGCTTGAACTTTTTCCTGTTTCCACATGCTTTTTAATAAGGCTTTTAACGTTCTCTTTTAAATCTTCCTTTCTGTTTGCAGATGTTTAAACCTTCTATGGCTTTAATCTTCTAGTCAAGAGCTCTTTTAGATTTGTATTTTTGCTGATAGTTTTTTTTTTTTGAATTCTCTTCTAAACACATTTTTTCAGTTTTTTTTACCTTTTTTGGGGGGGGGGGACTCCGTTACCCTTTGTTCTTTTTTCAGATATTTTTTATCTGGGATCACTTTAATGCAAGGAGCTCCCACTTTAAGTTATGTTTCAAAAGACTAATAACATCGGTGAAATTTGAGCTTATATCCTGTTATAGATTTCCGACGTTGAGTTTATCAGGTATTTAATCTCATTATTAGGAGCTTGTACCTTGCTATCTCTGATATTTCACAGGTTTGTGTGATACCAGTTTCCTGCCCTCTCTCTCTCTCATCTTCTTGCTCTTGTTTCTTTGAGCTTAGAGCTTGCACCCCGTTATCTCTTTTTATGGCTTCTCCAATCACCAGACATTGGACTCTGCTATCAGACTCTTATCTGTCTGTTAATATCTCTGATTCATTGACGCATGTTTCTGCTCGTCCGTTTACAGATCAATAACCCACACAAAGGTTAAACCATTTGACAATGTAGTACACTGGTAAATCAGGGTAAAATATGGCAAGATACGAGCGTTTACCTGCCGTGTCCTTCGCCCCAGCACAGAATCATCAGATTGAACTTTCCGTTACCCTCATCCACAAGGTTCCTGGTGTATCTGAGGAGGAATGGAGATCTGAATTCAGCATTTATAGCAACATCCCTGGGTGTTTGGATGAATATTTTCAGTTTAGTACAGCATGACTCTCTGGTCGGATGTTGGAACAGGATTCTGGTCTGTTCTTTGCTCAAACATCACTTCACACTTCTTTTTCCTCACAGTCTCAAAGTTTGTGATTTCATGAATGTTGTTTTTAGCATCTTACTGGCCCTCACGGACACGTAATGAATATTCATAAAGGTTAATTTACATATGGATTATTCTGGAGCTCAGAGAAGGTGGGGGATGCTGAAGCTCGCCAGGAATGTCGTGAAAACACCGAGTGATGTTTCTGCTGGAAGTGTGACAGCACTGTGTTTGTGTTGCCAAAAGAAACAGTGGGAAGAAAACGGCGGGTGTGCGTCAAGAACCACGCTCTGATTGGTCCTCACAAGCTCCCGCCCACAAACAGAGGCCCCGCCTACATGAAAACATCCTCGGCGCTTTGAAGTTTTGAAGCCCCTCACAACAAACCTCAACATCCAGTGACTTTGATCAACTTTTATATTTGCTGGAAGGGTTGAGGAAAAGCGTAAACACAATCCTTTGTCAAACATGTAATTTTTATTTAATCGTATATATTACTTGTAATGTATAACTTGCATAAATTAATTAATACTATGATATAATAAAAAGCGATAAATAAAAGATACACACCTGTACTGATCAAACTTTGCGAACTTCATCCACTCGGATGGTTTGCTCTCGTATGATTCCATCAGCTTCTGCACCTGCTCCACATTCACAGAGTCACTCTGGAAGATCTTGTGCAAGGTTCGGATCAGATCCTCCAGGCTCCCGGGCTTCTCCAGCTCCATGTCATTCATGTCCAGCTCAGTTTGACCCTCATTCACCTCAGTCTGCTCCATAATTAGCTCTGATGTGTCCATGTTCACTTCAATTAGCAGTTTCCAAGTTTTTCTCTATGTTGTGCTTACTTAAGGGCTTCTCAGGTCTGCACTGATTGAAGAGGTCGTCGATGGACTGGACCATTTTATCTCAGCTAGGACTCTACCACTCTTGGAGCAGACGGGGGGATAAAACAGTCTTTGACACTTAAATTGTTAAAATTACCGTTTTTTAACTCAATAAAAATAAACGAGGAAAGTATTTTCTCAATTCTTTACATATTCTCAGCTTCAAATTTTAATATAGCTCTTTTGATGCAAAAACGAACACGTAGAAGTCACTATTCAAAAAGGGCCCCCTCTTTCCTTTTGGAATGGACCGCATCGGTAAGAAAACCGTTAAACATGTAAACTACATAAATAACATCTAAACATAGCCATTGAGAAATTTTAAGAGTGAATTTTGGTGTTTTCTTTGATTATAATTTATAAATTGCTAATTCATTTTTTAACTTCGAACGTCAAAAAATGGTAAAACTAGGTCAAAAAAATAAGTAACGCAATAATTAAGATGTTTAGTTTAAAAATTGTATTTTTCTACCCGTTTAAGATACATTTGTGTGTATCTATTAGTTTGAAAGAGGATTCGCATAGTGTTTTGAAGCACTTTTCTGTGGATCCTTCAGGATAACGATCTCTGCCGCCACCGTGCGGAAAAAACCCGAATTACACAAAACTAACTAGAACCGGAGTTCCAACGGTTTTTTCATTACGCGATTTGCTTTCTGCGCATGCGCGGACCCAAAAGCTTACATTTATCACGTTAACACAAATATGATATTTTCACCACATTTACTTGCCTAGTAGTGTTCTTGGTGGAAGGCAGAGGTTAAATTTCATAATTTCAATATTAGCTTTAAATTCATTTGTAAGCATAACGTGTTTCATTTTTTTACATGCAAATCATCAGTTGTGTTAAAAAGAAGTGAAATTAAAAATTGTTAACCATTGTTATGCTTTCTAGCTGTCATGGAAAGATATGGTGTACCACTGTCATGTTTTAACTCTCACAAGTTTAAAATGGTTTTAACCCTGCATGGCTTTAATCATAAGATTTAAAACGCAATATTAAACGTAAATATATAAACATGCAGTATTTTTATATGTTCTATACTATATTTTATTTTCAAATAAAAGTTGATTTTAACTTCAAATGAAATTGAACACAAAAAGTCTATACAATCGAATGCAAACAAATGAAGAATTAAATAAAGCGTGCATTAAAGTTTCAAAATGAGAATTTATTTATAAAGAACAGATAAAACCAACCCGTGTGTCGCAATGTGCAGAACATCCAAAAAGGCACAAAATTGACAGAGATAAGCCCAGATTAAAAGATCATCAAATAAAAATGAAGTAAACACATTAGGAGTAAACTAAAAGAAGATTGTAAGAGTCGAGTAAAGCAAATAAAATGTAAAGGTTGTAGAGTTTTGAGTAAAATTAGGCAGTGATTGAGAAACTCTGATGATTGTGGACAAGCTGTTCCAGACATGGGGGCGGCTACAAAGAACACATGCTCAACACAAGCTTTTAATCAGGACTTTGGGTTCGAGGGCCTTCAAGTTCCTGATGTTTGGTGTTCTATCAAAAGTCCAGAGGGAGATGATAGCTCCAAGCCATTCGGAGCTTCACAAACCAGCCTCAACCTTTTAAAACCCAGGCATGATTTCTCTGGAGGCATGCAGTTTTGGACCGACCCGATTGGCCAATCACAGCATACAGGGAATTATACTCAGAGTTTGGGAATGTACAGAATATTGAAGAGAACACACTGTATTTATACTCACTGGCCACTTTATTAGGTACACCTTGCTAATACTCAGCTGCTGTTGATTTCTTCTGATCGTGCTCCAGAGCTTCCTTTGACTCCAGCTCTGTTTGATTCCTCTTAATGGACTTGATTAAGAAAGCCACATGTCTGTCTATAGATAACCTAACAGCGCGTAATCCTCAAACTACAGAGGCAGAAGACCCTTGGTGAAAACCCAAAGATCACCGAGGCTGAGCTCCAGAGATGCAGTCGAAAAATAAGAGAATGTCTCCCATCATCCTCCACCATTCGGGGCTTTATGGCAGAGTGGCCAACGGAAGCCTCCCCTCAGTGCAAGACACACGAAAGCCTGCATGGAGATTACAGAAAAAGTCCCTGATGGACTACAAGATGGTGAGACAGAAGATTCTCTGTCCAAGAGAGTCCCAACAGTCAAGCATGGTGGTGGCAGCATCATGCTGTAGAGCTCAGAGACAGCATGACTGGTTACAATCAAGGAATATCCTGGATGTAGCTTCTTTACTGAAAAGACTCATGGCTGCATCAGATCAAAAGCTGCTCATGGGGTTTTATTTCAAATCTGCTAAAAAATTTGAAAATGTGTCTAAAAATATTCGACTTGGACGTTTCAGCCTGAACCGGGGTGTACTTATTAAAGTGGCCGGTGCATCTCTGCACAAATCGACTTCTTGAGCGACCGCGAGCAGCTCAGATCAGCTGTGAGACACTGTTCCAGGAAGAAGAGAGCTTTTATCAGTGTGCTGCTCGGCTGGATGCTCCTGTGCCTCCTGCTCGATCTGCAGCACCCCCACCATCGAGCCCAGCGTCCCAAAGCTGCTGCTGGTGCAGTTTTCCACCTGCGTTCCACCACATGTCCTCCATCACTTTATCACAAACGAAACGCTTTCAAGTAGAACAAGACTCTTACATTCGCCACGGACACGCCGCTCCCGACCGCCGTCTTCTTCTTCCTCGAGATGTTTGGGTTCCAGTGGCAAACCAAACTGTCGTTCTGAACGCTGTAGTTTTTGTGGCCGATCAACCAATACGTGTTCATCGTTCCCTTTCCCTGAGCACCACAAGCAAACCCAGAGTGAAACACGACTCCTCGATGAGGATTTCAGCAGATAAAGATTCCTTCAGACCTTCACTTCGATCTCTCCTCTCAGCTGCAGCTCATACGCGTTGTCCTTCATGAGAGCCAGGAACGTAGCGGAGCTAGCATGGATCTTCTGAGCTGGGGAGCAGATCAGAGCTCACTTTCACACTTTACAAACACGAGTTTTAAAAGAGATGAACATTTGAGTCAGCTACAAATTTACGACGTAGATCGGTGTCGTTTCAAATCAAACGAGATGGAGAAGTACCTCGTCCTACAGCAGAACCTTACGATCAGGAACAGGTGTCCCATTTTAAATAAAAAAAGAAAAAAAAAACAAGAGATCAGCCAGAACTTCATCCGATTGTTTGTTAAGCACAGTTTCTAAAAACAGTTTCTATTTTGGGCTTGCTCCAGAATATCCGAAAATCAAAATGCAAAGCAAAGTGCTGACAATCTCAAGAGCTTTCGTGAGAAATTATTTCTCAACCATCAAATTCTCATTCGTTTACACTTTTAGAAGATGTATCATTTTTGACAGGAGAGCAAAATCTTACAAACACTCTCCGGCCACTTCATTAGGTACACCTGTGAATTTCTAATCAGCCAATCACACGGCAGCAACTCATGAATACGAGTTCAAACTGAGAAAGAAAGGGGATTTAAGTGACGGGACGGAACGTGGCAGGTTTGCTGATGCCAGACTGGCTGGCCTGAGTATTTCAGAAACTGCTGCTCTACTTGGATTTTCACACAGAACCACCTCTAGAGTTTACAGAGAGTGGTCCGAAAGGGGTGAAAATCTCCAGTGAGCTGCAGTTCTGCATCATGGATGTGCAGCCGACAAATCTACAGCAACTGCGTGGCACTCTCATATTGATATGAAGGAATGTCTCGAGAGCCTTGTGGAATCAATGTCACAAAGGATCCAATCCGGTACTAGAAAGGTGTACCTAATATAGTGGCCATTGAGGGTATTTAAAGGATTTTATTAATAAGTAAATTTAAAGTTTGAAAGGCTGTTCTCTCCCTCTTTCATGAGATATCTTGAGAGCTCTGGATCTTGTAGTTGCTGCCCTCTTGTGGCTTCATGCAGCAGGCCGATACTTCTTCTATTCATCAAATCAAACGATTGGGATCTGTTTATGAACCACAGGGTCTGCTGAAAAATCACACATTTACCTTTTGTTTTTATTGTCTGGAAATTTGCAACTGTATCAGCACGGCTAGCGATCGCTTAGCTAACTCTGAATTCTGCAACGGGTTGCTTTAGAGCTCTGTCTGAAGAAAAAATAAAGCACCAGAGCTAGAGCTACAGCAGGGGCTTCAGCCGATTCCTCGTGATGAGAAAGAAATGATCTCTCGGAAGGAGTCTCTATGGTGATGTAGTGACTGGAAATATTCATGAAGTGCTTCTCTAAGAACTGGAGGAGGGTGAGGGATGCTAACTAGACAGAAGGACGTACGCAGGCTGGTGGATTCCATCCGGGACGCGGTGTTGACGGTGTCTCCAAACAAACAGTACCGAGGCATCTTGTATCCAACAACGCCGGCGACACAAGGCCCTAGTAACAAACAGAAGAGTTATTTCACGCAGACATGATCTGACTGAGCCGTTCACCTACCGGTGTGTATGCCGGCTCGCAGCTGAAGGCGTTTGCTCGGCATGTGTGGAATCACAACTTGTCTGACTGCAGCCACCAAATCCAGAGACATTTTGGCGATCTCGTCTGCATGTCTATCTCCATTTCTTTCAGGCAGCCCACTGACCACCATGTACGCATCTCCTATAGTCTCCACCTGGCTCGTTCACACACAAATCATGATGGAACGACAGAAATGATCCAAATCAGAAGCAGCCAAGTGCAGCTGGAAAATTAAATCTGCATCAGGAGCAGGAAGTGCTCTAAATCTCCACAGTAGACGGCTGTCACGGATCTCACAACCTTACAGTCCAAACCAGACTGAGAAACCATTTAAAGGCCTTTGCAGGTGTTATCAGCTGAGTAGAGTGTGGCACCAAGACCAAACATTTCTACAATAATCTATTATTCAGAAAATGTCGTTTACAGCAATCAAAACGAAAAGAAATGAACACTTGAAATATATCAGTCTGTGTGGAATGTACTAAGATTTTCTCTATGACCTGTAACGAGCAGCTGAAAGGGTTTTGATTGGATGTACCTTGTAGACGTCATACGAGTCGATGCGCGTGTCGAAGCACATGTAGAGGTTGTTTAGCATCTCCACGACTTGTAACGGAGTGCAGGAAGCAGATATTGCAGTAAAACCCACAATGTCTGAAAAGAAAATTGTCACCTGGAAGAAATCAAATCTATTATTGGATTTACTGCTCATTTCCTGAGAAAAAGACCAACCCAAATGCCTCGTAAAGAGAAGAGAGCCCTATGTGTGACATACGTTAAAGGTGTAGGGAAATGGATTCGCTGTAAGTGCTCTAAACCTAAGGGGACGAGCTTCAGCTGCACAAATTGGCCGCAGACACATGAGCATTGTACCCTCGCTCCCCCCAGAGTCGTTTTATCTCCTGATGAATATGGAATACCATAATTACAGGCAATTACGACAACAAAAAGAACAAACAGAATGGGAGCACTGCGCTTTTCCGACACAATCATCTTCCAGTGTCCTAAACGAAAGCGCCGGTCTGTGAGACGCGAGACCGGTTTGTTTAAGAGGGAGAAGAGAATTCTGGAGGAAGCAAAATGTACCTTGACGCCTGGGAAACAGAAAGGCCGCCTTTAATATTTCACTAAAATAAAAACTCGGACAAAAATAAATACAAAATTTCCTCCATCCAGCTCAAGTATTTCGGCTAAGGTCGTTGAATAGGAAAAACAGCATCTGCAGATTGGAGCACCATTACTAATCCACGGAAACACAAGTTTGGGCACCCCTGCGAATGTTCATCGTTTTCCTTTAAGAGAAATTTCAGTTATGTAATGAGCGTTTACAAGAACTATTTAAACAAAATGAGGCGTGTGCAGAAATTTAGGCACAACAAAAGAAAAATGTACTATTTTGTGCATCCTCCTTTTTCAGATACAGCCCTCGCCCATGCAGCATCTCTTTGTGTAAAGTGCTTTGAATGGCGCCATCTGCAGCAGGATGATGCTGTAGAAGTTAGGAGCTGGTCTGTGGGTTGTCTGTGACTGTTCTCACCATCCTCTCTTTATCTGAGATTTCTCTTGCTCTACCACTTAGGTCCTTCACTAGAACTGTGCTTCTGGTCTTCCAATTCCTCACAATGTTCCTCACAGTTGAAACCGAGAGCTTTCTGCATTCTTCCCCGAAACCACAATGCCCAACAACCATTGTTTTCAGCTCATCTGAGAGTTATTCTGAGGCTTCCCGTGTTCCCAGAGACGATGCAAAGAGGAGAAACCCTGTTTGTCACGTATGTGATATAGTCACCGAAATTTCTTATCCAGGCAAACAATGATTCATAAAGAAAAATCATGAAAACGTACAAGGGGGCGTAAACATTTGCATTCCACCGTTGTAAATTTAAAAGACTCCCATGTAACCCGAAGTGAATAGTTTGGTGAATCGCTTCTGCAGCACATTATAAATGAAGAAATGATGGTAAAAAGTTTATTTCTAATGTTTTTTTTTGTACATTAAAATGTTAACTTACAGAATCTGGTTCTTTTGTTAAAAACAGAATGAATCAATTCAAGACCTCGATGGATTATTCTACTCTGATTTGTCCTGCAATGAGTTTGGCACCGCTGCTTTAAGTGGTTGGCTGACTGAGTGGGCGTGGCTAATAACAAATTTCTGGAAAAGTTTATTCTGTCTACTTTTACTGCTGTTAGATACTATGCGCTGGCTCAAATGATTAGTTACACAAAATCAAGATAACTTGTTGAAAACGTCTCGGTTAATATAGTAATTTAAACCTTCTCATAGCTCTCAGCTTCCACGTGTTTGTTCTGACGAAGCTGCTTGGCCACAGATCTAGGCAGCATCTGATGAAGGAGATCTTCAGCAAGACGCCGCTCTCTTTTCAAGTCTTCAGTTTTCTCCTTGAGGCTCTGAGCGTAGTCTTGGATCCATTCGGTCATTTGTTTGAAGGAAAGCAGAACTATGGGGTAAATCAAACAGGCGATGACAAGTAAACAAATCTTTAGACTCATCGAGGACGAAATATCCCTTGACTTCAGCTTCAGATCCCATCCAGCCTTGAAACGGAAGCATCTCAGCGTCCGCTCCAATGCCAACAACAGCTCTTCCGAGGTCATAGGGAACTCTTTTGTGCCAGTCAAGTTCAGCTGGATATCACTGCTTTTCATCCAGCAGTGATGCAAGTTCTCAGACAAGCTTTTTAAGAGTGCTAACAGTGTCATCGCATGTCGTAGTTCCTCCTGAAAATCCCTGCTCTTTTCATCCGTCATCAAGCGATGGTTCAGCTCATGGACCCTTACGAGCAGTTTTAGAGCAAGAGCATCTGTCCAGTCCGGGTTTTGTTTGAGCAAAACGATGTCCACACTCTCAATCATCCACGAGTCCATAATCTTCTCAACAGCTAAAGTAAGCATCGTAGCATCACCGCTGTTCAGAACCTCACACGTAGCATTGAGGAACGCAGAGAGGTTGGATTGAAGATCTTCACAAAACTTGTACAAGTCCTCACCACACGGTTGCCCCATAATGTCCATGTTGGTAGCAGCACAACACCGGTCAACTGTAAGAACTATGGAGCTCAAAAACTCCTCTCGAGTTTGATTGGAAACCGTCAAATCACTGCTAAGGTTTCGTAAAGCTTGGAGCTCCTTTATCAGCCCTAATGTGATGTTAGTCCTACAAGATGTTAGCATTTTAAGTGATGCTTCTGTGCTTTGCCATTGTGCCAATGTTACGCCGAAGTCCATGGTCACAGCGGAGAGAAGAGCCAGGAGAGAGATAACACATGCGATTAGGATTCTGCGAACAGTCCGGCTGCGACTGCCACAGTTGAGCGAAGGGAGCCTGGGAACAGAGAAACAAAACACATCTGGATGGTCTTCGTTTACCAAGACCGTTCCGATATCAAAAAAATGTTAATAACCTGAGGTTTTGTCCCCAAACAAACCCTTATATCTGAACCCCTTACAAACACTGTCTCTCTTATTTATATCTTCGTAACATTAACCGTCTCCAGCGTTCTCTTTCTCAATCCTCTACGATTTTATTTCACATATAATAAACAAACTATATTTGTTTACTAACAAATAACATAGGCGGTAAGGGTGAGAATAGAGGATTTAAGGATGATGTCGTGGTACCCAGAAGTTATGAAGTGAGTAGAAGAAAGCCTGTTTACCTGCTAGAATCATCATAACAACCAGCTGAAGATTCGTTTTAATGACGACTCGTTCCAGAGACTCTTTCTACTTAAAGTCAAGACAATTATACACACTTTCCCATTTAAAACACAAACCAGATTAAAAAAAAAACACACACACACAATTAGGGCTTTTAGTTCATGAAAATATTAATTAACATTGATGAAAGGATCTGAGATTACGGTATCAATTAGATTGATTTGCACTAAGGAGGTCTGGATGACCTGAAATTAATGGAGTTAGGGTTAGGGTTTGTAAAAATGTTTTGAATACATACTTTCCTTGTCAGCACTGTAAAAAACCAATATTTTTTTTAATTGTTATGATAATGTCTGATAAGTGTTTCTGCAGGACATTTAGACACAAATATAAATGTCCTGAAATGATTAAGACCACAGAAAGATGAGAAAGCATGTTAAAAAAAAAAACAACAACAAAAGATGAACATATGATTTACGAACTAATCTTTTTCTCCTTATTAACACTATGTCATTTCTTTGGAATGAAATGAAGACTGAATGCAGAAGTGATGTAGGTAACTCTTAACAGGTTGCAAACACATATCCAAAGACATTCTACTATGAGTAAACGGAACTGAAAATGAATTTTATGACGAGATTGGTTATTTTTCTGACCTGCAGAGGTTACACTCCGCCTCGGGCTCCTCTCTCTTCGGAGGAGAGATCTTCTTCCGAGCTTTGCGCCTCCTGGTGAATTTGGTAAATGTTCCCTTGAGAGAGGCGGACGATAGAGTCCCAGACGCGAAACAATCCTTTTTCATGTACTCCAGTGATGACATGAGATTCTCCGAGCGTTAAAAACGGGGGAAAGTTTGCCTTTTTTAATCTACAGTAGCAGCGGTAAAGTCATTCTCGACCGCTTTGTTTCACGGTGAGCAGGTGACGCGCGCGCCCGTGCTCCAGGTGCAGGTTGATGCGTCACGTGACGCTGATTTAATTGTGAAAAAATAAGATTTATCTTCTTATTCTCTAATACTGACAGTTATAGTGAGAAAAGAGAATGGTTTCCACTGTTTGCGATAGCACTGACAGTAGTCCCTATGTTTAAAATACGTCTTCTTTTCGAAACTTAAAACAATTACAACAGACGAAACGAGTGTAACAAATATATGAGACAAATTTTTTTTACACGACTCTCCTAGTTACCTATGTTTTACTGTTTTTGAAACCGTCTCCTGTTAGCTTAGCTTAGCATTGAATCCAATCAAACCAGTAATAGTTCAATACAATTACGAAAGTGTTCTTAAATTACCATTTTCCCCATTTAACACGTGACTCTGTAGTACATTGTGCAGTATGTACGGATAATGAAATGTTAATATCTGGCTCATCAAATACATGCAAAGTTTTTATCAAAGAACTGTGAACTCTGCATTTCAAGATTTCATACATTTTTATATTATATAGAAACTAATATTATATAGAAATTATATAGTATAGATATTAATAATATAGATATTATATAGAAATTATATAGTATAGATATTACTAATATAGATATTATATAGAAATGATATAGTATAGATATTAATGATATAGATATTATATAGAAATTATATAGTATAGATATTACTAATATAGATATTATATAGAAATTATATAGTATAGATATTAATAATATAGATATTATATAGAAATAGATATTACTAATATAGATATTATATAGAAATAGATATTACTA